>JADLZK010005503.1:0-33705 GCA_015847255.1 Hyparrhenia diplandra
GGATAAGTTTATTATGAAAAAATATTCATCAACAATCTATCAAATTACATTTTACCAAAAGTCAAAATTTTTGCCGATTAAAACTCAAAATTTATCTCACCGAATTAATCGAGGCTTAATTGTTGTTGGAGTATAGGCAGCGACGTCTCCCCAGTTCTCCAATCGCACCCAAATCCGCAAGGTTAACCGTTGTCTCACTCCCTCGATCTCCTGTAAAACGTGGATCATCTCCAATCTCCTTTGGATTTGTCTGTCTTCCCCGCCGTAATCTTGTGTGGTTTCTTTGGTGCACAGCACTGATGGCCGCCGGAGCACTGCGGCAGGAGCCCTCCTCCAACCGGATCGGCGGCGGCGGCGGCGCCAAGGAGGCGATGCCTTGCTGGGCGTCGCTGCACACCGACCTGACAGCTCATCGCCGCGCGGGTGCTTGCCACGGGGGTGTCGTGGACTACGTCCGCTTCCGCGCGGTCTGCTCCTGGCTGGCGCCGCCGCCGCCTCCCCGCGCGGCCGCGGCCTGCTGGACCCGGGTCTCCACCCGCGGCGCTGGATGCTCTTCCCGAGGGCTTCGGCCAGCGCCCAGGCCACACTGCCCATGGCGGGCCACGCCCGCTTCTTCGACCTTCCACCGCGGCGCTCGTCCGTCCTCTATCCTGGAGCTCGAGGACCACTCTACGTCTCGACTCACCCGACGGCCTGCTCCTCCTGCTGCGCCTCGACGACACCGCCCTCCGCCTCCCTCCACCCCTTCACCGGTAGTTGCGTGCGCTGATGTGTGTTCTTGGTTTCTACCGGATGCTATCCCGCGAGCTTTTGCAGCGCCGTCAACATCACGGGCCTTCGGGAACCACCGTGATGCTAGTGCTTGTCTGATTGGCCGTGTCGCGGTTGCATCGGCCGGTGATGAGTGACTATAAGCAGCTGGCCCGAGCAGAAGGAACTGAGGCCACCCCCTGGTCGTATCAGGGAAGATATATGCGGTGAATCGGAGAGGCGGGCTAAAAACATGTCTTTCGGATTGATCCCTCCGCTACCTTGGTGTGATGGGGATGTGCCATTATTCACCGCCAGCAGTGCTCACCAAGCGAAGGTTGCGACATTGCCAAGCATGGAGATCTGGTGGCCTTCTTTTTGGTTGAATTGACTCCAGAGATCATGCTTGTCGGCTACAAGAACTCAAGCATTTTTCCCCCTCAAGCTTGCTGATCTTGTCTTGTAGGATTGTTCCAGTCACATGTATAGGTGATCATGTCCTCTTTGTTGGTGCCTATAGCTTTCTTGGTGCCCGTTGCCTCTGTGTGTCATCCAATTGGCTGCCGTCCCTTGGTCGAAAACTCCATCATACGTGTCAGGGCGAACTATCTTCGTACAATACAAACCTAAACTCTAGTGCTTGGTCGCCAGCTAGTGATGAAGACACGTGCTTAACCTCCAAAAACCCCTTGTGAAACTCGTCCATCACATTCTTTACCTGTTGCTATCGGAGATTCTGGTATGCATCCTCACTTTTTGCACATCGATTGTTCCTTTTGCAAATTTATCCAGGATTTTTGTTGGTTGTGCTGTCTCCTCGTTTAGCTAAATAGTAGTAAGTAGAGCTGCTTATTAGTTGGAAGCTTAAACTGTGGTCTGTAGGTTTGAGGCTTACTTATTTATCTGTATATATTATAAAACTAATTAGTTTGACATTAGTTATTCTTTGACCATTTACAAGTTAAATATTCGAGTGAGCTTGGGATTAACTACACCCCATTTAAAAAAACACACACTTGCATTTTCAAAAATTAGTGAATAAAAACATTTTCTTTGTAGGTCATGGATATACATGCTGACACACAAATAATTTTTTTCACAAGAATGATATTTTTCTTTTTTTTTTTTTGCAGAAGGCATATTCTCACTTTTCCATGACATTTTATATGTCTGCAATTGTATATGATCTATGTGTATTTTTCCCATAATTTTTGAAACAGATATTTTTGTATAAATTTTCAAATTGGGTTTAGCTACTTTTTTAACTATTCCTTGAATCTTTATTGCTTTTGTTGTTTGATGCCTAAAGGAACACAGGGTTGTTGTTCCAGTTTGGGGCATGGATACCTGATTGGCATGGGTGAGGCTGCCAGGCTGGTCCTCATAATCGCAGATAGTATTGATTTTTGATTCTTTCTTTATCTTCTACAAGAAAATAAGTTATTAGTGTCCTGGATTGTTTCTTTGCTGATACATTGGTGATCTTAAGATTCTTAACCATACTACTGCTTGCCAGGGCACTTTGCAGTACAGCTCAACGTTACTACCACATGAGCATTGCTAGTTGTGCATTTATCCTGCAAGCACAACAACTCAACTTATTCTGTAAGCACAACTCAACTTATTGAAAGTTGGAATAAACTGAATTTGATTTTGCTTTATGCTATGCTATCACATATGGCTAGAAGTTCTGTCTTCAATTTCATTACGCTATACTGCCTTTTGCTCTTCTCACTTTGCCATCGATACAACAATCTCCCTAGAAATACTCCAACAGTGGAAGCATGTGGAGTGTTTTAAGCCCTCAGGGCTTATTTGGGTGCACTCATGCCATGTGTTGGAGTGGATTTGGGGTAAAAATTTGTTAATTTTCACCTCAATATATGTGGATTGAGGTGGATATGAGTGCATCTAAACAAGACCTCCAATATTGTTTTATATGACTATCACCATTGATGGTGGATTATCTGTTGTTTCCATTGGGCAGACCTACATTGGAAGACTCTTGGCCTGCTGTGGACGTTTGAAGCAGTCTATGTGTCTATTTCTCCATTGAATCTCTACTCTTTGTTGCGTTTGTGTCTCCCCCAATGGTTGCTGGTCTGAAGAATTTGGAAAGAACAGTAGCTGTTTTGGTTCACCCCTGTTTTTTAGTCATCTCTGTTCAACCTGAAGACTGAAGACAATGCTCTTCATGTACGTAATTCAAAGGCAACGCTTTTTGTCTACTGCTAGCTGCATCGCCTTGAAAGACTATCTCACTATTCTTTATGGAAGGGTGATTTTCTACTGAATATGTTACTCCTTCCGTCCTGAAATGAAAATGCAAAGTATATCAAGTAGCTTTAGGAAGAAATAAAGCCTTGTTTTGATATCTTATGATTATATAAATTACATTATGATGCAAACAAGATTGATTATATTATTGTTTAGCATAATCATTAATTTTAGGATGAAATAAAGTCTTGTTTTGATATTATGATTATACGATTAAATTATAATCCAAAAAGATTGATTATATTATTATAGTTTAGTACAATCAAAGTACGACTACCCAAATCACATAATAGATAATACAGTGAGGACTTGTTTTTTGGGAATTATAGGTGAAAGTCCAAATTGCCTGCGTCCTCTAGCTTCTCTTCTCTTTTCCCACCATCATCCAAATGGTAAGTAAGAGTTTCTCACTTAACCAACCACAATAACCCATGAATCCAAACATTGCGATCAATAATCTCCATTATAATCTCATGCCCAATCTATGATAGTGTTTTCTTTCCACAACAAAACAATATTAGTCGGGTTTATCACCGCATAAACCATCGATCGCTTAATTTTCTTAGTAAGATATGGTTTTTAACACTAATATAGTTTCGGAGAGGCCACCAATCTAGGGTTTTGAGTGAGGCAAAAAGGGAGAAGAGTGTGTCCCGCCAACAAAGCCACTCTCAACCAATCTAGGTTTTTGAGTGAGGCAAAAAGTGAAGAGTGTGTCCCTGTCGGCGGTGGAGTTGGGGCCTCCTCAGCCTCAATGGCCTCGAGGGTCGCCGTGGAGGCGAGGGGAGACCGGGGTCTCGCTGGGGGGCAGAGGTAGTAGAATAGGTCCTAGCCCTAGGGTTTCGCGGTCCGGCGGCATCGGCGGGCGGTGGCGGCAACATCGTGATGGAATAAGGTCTCCCTAGGTTCATCCCTATCCCGTCATCGCCCGCTTCCACGCCTCGAGCCATGTTTTAGAGTCGGGCCAGATTGGCGATCGGTTTACATTGTGTTTCAAGGATGTGGTCGAGGTTGTGGATGTTGTTGTGGAAGGGTAATGGATCGAGCTCGATTTCTATGGCGGCGTAGTCATTGACGGGCGCAGTTTGCATCCGCGATCGCCGATGGAGCTTGGGGCGTGGACGACCAATGGGCGTTCAACAACTACTTACGCTTTGTCCGGGCGTATGAGTGTCTACTACGGTCCATCTCAAAGCCTTCCTTCCGCGCGGTGAAGTTTCTTTCGCCTCGGTTTTGATGATGATGTTTGAAGTCGACGTTCTTCGCATCGACTTCTAGTGGCTTTTCGTATGGCGGGCCCAAGAACCGCTTTGTAATTTTGACTTTTCTTATGTCCTTAGCGCTGACACAACCGCCCTTCGATCTTCTACAATGTTCCTATATTTGTACCGCTTCATTATCTTTTAATTTATACATATACACATTTTTAAAAAATGACATATATGTATGCCACTAATTTAGTATCGGCTACATTGAGTCCTTTTGAACAAGATTATGTTTAAAGGCATGCATGAAATGGGGTTTAAACACACCACAAATGGAGCGAGGGTTGAGCATTTTGAAAATATACTAAGACCCCTGCTTTTGATTTTGACTAAAACTTTAGTCACCCCTATTTTTAGTCACTTTACTTTCAAATAGGGGTGACTAAAATCGAAGATGTGACTAAAATTGAGAAGCCGTGTGGTACCCCTAACTTTTTATATTCTAGTAAGGTGACTAAAAAGTTTAGTCACCTTATTAAGAATCCAAACAAGCCTAAATTTACAACCTTTGATGTGATATTTCGTGGTGGGAAGTAGTAGTACGTAATGACCCTGTTAGAGCAACTCTAGCAGTAGCCCCAAAATAGGGCCCCTACTTTTTTTATTTAAGGGCTTCCCCCTACTTTTTAGGTGCTTAAAATTTACTTCCATTCCAACAATAGCCCCCCAAATTCTCTTAATAGACATTGATTGTTGGGACTCACTTGTCATCTTCAATCTCACCATCTAGAATAGAAATATCGCATACCGGAGAGGAGGGATGCGGGTTCGACGAGTGCCACACACGTATTGCAAGGCTTAAGCTTGAGGCGGGCATGGACGGGAGGAAAAGGCATTTAGTGGAGATCCGATGGCCGCACACGAGCATGTGGGCGAAGCTTGGAATAGGAAGGGGCCGCCGGGGGTGCCGCGAGTGGGAGTGCCGGTGGAGCAACTAGCCGGACAATGCCCGCCATCCGCTACTCGGGTGGACGGACCCGGGGGAGTGCCGGCGGAGGCCGGCTCCGCCGGACGGGAAGAAATGGCGGCGCATGCCCTTCATCCAAGCGGGGCGGAGGGGCGAGGGTAGCCACGCCGCGGTTCTATACGACGTGGGGAGCAAAATCGATGGGGGCGAAGAAGGGGTGACCCTAACAAATTTGTTGGGTGAAGGGTGATATTTGTTGGATGAGGCTGCGTTTGGATGTTGGCATTGGAGAGACCGAATTGAATTGGTCCCAATACCAAATCCCGATCAATATTGGAAATGAACAAAATACCAATTTTGTTTGGATGTAGATGAATTTTTTGTATCGAATCGGAGAGACACATCGAATGCCAATTTACGCTTTGGATGTACACATGTAGAAATCAGCCTTCTTCCCCCAATCCCACCATGGCACCGGCGCGACAATCCCCACCACGGCACCCGAGCGCAGAGGCAAGCTCGGCCCGGCCCGCCATGGCGGGGCTCGACTTCGCCGGCCATGGAGGAACCTCGGTGCGGGGGGCGCGCGATGAGGACGGGTGGGGGGCGGAGCGGAAGGGGGTGGCGGTGGGGAGCTCACCTTCATCCATATCCTCGCCGGCCGGCCTCCGCGCTATGCGTATCTTCGCCCGCCCCTCTTCCCGCCGCCCCGAAGCCCCGGGAGGAAGAAAGATGCCGCGGAGCAACAACGCCGGCAGCCGGTAGCTGCAGGGAAGGAGGGGGCGGGAGGGGTGGCGCTGGTCACAGGAGGAGGGCGGCGGAGCCCGTAAGCGAGGAGCGGGGTGGCCACGAGAGGTTGAGGGCTGGGGTGGGCTGAGAAGGGGCGGCCGGGTCGCTTTTTTCTTCGAGGCGGACGAGGGGGAACCAATTCTACGCAATACCGCGGTGGAGCCTCGAATTGTGGGAGGTGCGTGCATGTAGAGAGAATGTCGCACGGTATTTGTTGGGATTCCGCTTCCCAATTCCTTTGACATCCAAACGGTGGCATTGGTGGCGGCAAATTCCAATTCCGAATTCCATGCTCCAATGCCAACATCCAAACTTGACAACGAGGGTTCAAGTAGGGGCTAATATGGAGTTGCTCTTAGCAAAAATTTACTATCCAACTAGAACAATCCAAATCACTTTGCTTAGAGCATCTCTAGTGGGGCCCTACTTGGGCCCCTACCCTAAAGTTTAGGAGTTTGGACAAAAATTCAACTCCAATGGAGCTCCTATATGGGCTCTAATTTTGCATGCCTCCAAATTTTAATCTCAACCCTCAAATCTACGAGCCCCCCGTCCAATGGGGCCTACCCCACTTTTCTCTTTCACTTCTTTCACGTGGAGGAACTTCAGCCGCCACCGCTTGGAGCGAATCCTCACCGTCCTTCGCCTTCCTCTCCACCCCACGTTTGGTAATACGCTCACCCCTTCTCTCCACCCTCGGGGAGCTCTTTGCGAAGCCGGAGCTACCCCACCGCGATGGCGACGCGTTCCGTGCGCGCGCAACTCAGCGTCGAAGCAACGACCCGCCCGGTGTCGCCCGAAGCTCCGCACATGATGGCCACCTGCGACCCGTCAGCTTGGCGCGGTACACCATTTTAGTGGGTTTTTATTTTTAAGAAAGTGCATATCCGCGTATCCCCGTACTCGTGTAACATAGCACACGAGTCTTTGGGCATGGTCTTTGTTGACGGCGCCCGACCTTTGGACCCGACTACTACTGGGAGAAGACGAAGGTGGTGTCGTTGTCGGCGCCATGGCAAGCATGTTGCCGGCGGCTCATGCCTTTGGATGTCGGGGGACGCCGCCGCCGCCCAAAGATCCTAATCCTTTCTTCGAGAAGCGACGCGAGGCCGCGACGAGGTCTTGCGTGTGGCGGCGGCGCGTGGCGGGCATGGGGCGACGCCGGCGGGGTCGTGGAGTGTCGAGGCCACGCAAGCACCCCCGGGACCGGCCCGGGTCGAGGTCGTGGTCGGCCGGCAAGCGCCATGCGGGCACGGGGCGTGCCCGATCGGGTGTCAAAGCATGAATTTGGCCTTTTTTCCTGGCTTCCACTAGAGTTGAGGTTCAAATTGAGCCCTATTCTTTACAACTTGGCATGCAAATGAAAATTTGATGGCCCCAAGCACTTCCCACTGAGATGCTCTTATTAAGTTCATGGATGAACTCATCAAATCAATCAAAGATACAAAGATAAAGTCTTGAAAACGTTGGACTCCCAATTCTAGAACTCCAAAATTTTGTCGAAAAAAAGGGCGGTGAAAGGAATTCTTCTTGAATTCGATTTTGGAGGTTTGTTCTTTTTGATTATAGAGAGAATTAGGTATATGGCCCTCAAAAAAAGTTCGCCTTAGGAATCCGCCCTTTTTTTTCGAATTTGGGAATGTGGCGAAAACAAAAATTTCTTAGAAATACGCCTTCTGTTAGTTTTGAGACCTAACAGTGTTAACTATAGGATAAAAAGACTATTTTATCCCTGAGTAAAAAAAACAGAGTTCCTTTGCCCCGCCAGCAGCAGCAGAAAGCGGACGCCAGCGCCGCCGCCGCTATGGACGCCGGTCCAAAGCCTTCCAGCGCAGCCAGCACCGCAAATCCGTCCGATTGCTCACGCCCATAGCCCCGCCGTGACCTTGCGCCTCTCCTAGACCTGCTAGCAGCTGCCGTCGACCGAAGGTGAGGGCCAAATCGGCAGTTTGCTTCCGCCGCCGCCCACCGGAGCTCCGCCCGCGCACGGGCCGCCGTGGCCAAGCTCGCTCCGGCACTCTCCGCGTCTCCTATCGCGCGCATCGGGTTCGCACTGCCGTGCTGATGCTCAAACCCTAGCCCCTTTGCGCAGCTCTGGCCTCCGGTACGCACGTGACATCCCGAAACCAAATCCCTGTAAAAAAAAACAAAGAAAAACCGGGAACCGCCTCACTCGCGAGATTTTGGTTCCCCACTTTTTCGTCGCCGGCGCCGCCTGCAGCTGCCGCCGCCACCGTCCTTGCAGCCGCCACACATCCTCCGCCTCACGCGTTCCTGCAGAAGGCCCTCCAAGGCCCTTCCTATCCACGCGGCACCAGAGTCCAGAGTAGCAGAACCCTAGATAAACCCTCTCGGGGCTAAGCCCCGGCGGCGGCGATGGTCAGCGTCCCTCCCAGCGAATGGGTCCCCACGTCGAGGCCTACGTCGACGTCTCCCGCCCCGCCGCCCAACACGTACCGCTCTCTTCCTCTCCTCTCCACTTCCCCTGTCTCCAGTTGCAACTTCGGTTCAGTTAGCTTGTGCTTTGAGTAACTCGGCTTATAAAATCCGTAATATGAGGTTGATATTTTGGCTGCCGGAAGAAACTTTGGGTTATGTGCGCAATTTTTTTTTTCTCTAAAAAAAATGTGCGCAATTTGATAGAACACCTTCAATTTTAGATCCTGTGTGATTCTAGTGCAAAGAACTACTGTTTGGTTAATGCGTGAGGTGAATCCGTGAATGTTGGTGCTTGCTAGCTTAGTCTGATAAGAAAAAAAAAATTGTTCCTTTCGCTTAGTCTGATACCTGGTTTCATTTGTATTCTAATGCTGTAATGATTTGGGTCTGTAACAGTCTGCTAGTGTGGATGCTCTTGCTGCCCTGGTGAACAAGGACAAGTTGACCCTCTTCGATTTGGTATACCCCAGCCCCCAAGATATGATTTTGTAGTGCGATCCACCATACTGGGGGAAAGTAGGTTGACCTTTGCTCTGTTTCTCCTTGGTGATTTTGTTCAGGTATCCAAGATGGATATGTACTTGACGACAACAGACCACATTGTCAGATCAAGAGGTTCGTTTGTCTCTGGTCTCTGTTGTGGTTACCTTCCACGCTATGTTTATCATGATTTCTCAAGTGACGATCGAACAATATAATTCAAAGTTTGAGCCTTCTTTCTAAGTTCGTTAGGAGGTATGGACTATGGTTAGTTGCCAAGCTTTTAAGGTGCTATATGGTTGCTCCTAATGCTAGTCCCTTCACCCTTGGAAGATGAATAATTTAAATGCTATCCTTTTCCGGGAAGACTGTTGCAGTTCTTTCTATTCAAACAAATGCCAACTCTATAAACAATACAAGCACACAGGGGTGTGCATGCCCACATGCAGATTGCTAATACGGACTAAAAATGGCCAGGAAGAGTTTGCCACTTTCATGGACCAGTGGTTGCATTTCCAGAATTTTGAACTTTGTTCTGAACTTACCGTTTCAATCTAACCTGTTGAACTTATCTCTTTGCATCCGTCCTGATAGATTTGAACTTATCATTAACCTGCTACTGTTATATGCATGTTTTTTTTCTTGCTGGTGATTTACTTTTAAGCTTTGATGTTACAGGAATTCTGCTTCTGGGGGAAATATTGTCTCGAATTGCATTTAAATGTTTAGATGTCAATACCATTACAACGTTGTCAGACTTCTTTATATCAAGATTGGTAAGTTTGACGCTCTCAAATACTTTCCTAGAAGTTTTAAGTATAAAAAGGATGGAAGAGAAAGATCTGAGTCATGGTTCTATTGAAGTATTTTCTGTATGATTGCATTTTGTTGAACAATAGGCCGACATGTTTATATTTACAGCTGCTATTAAGTTAGTAAATGTTACCTTCTGTTCCTGCAATTTTCTTGTTGCAATCATGGAGCAAGATGAAACCTAACAAAGAAACCAACTAGGCAACTAGGGAAGATTATGTGTTTATATTTGTGTAAGTTCATATTAGACCAAGGCCTTGTTTTATAATTTAATAACAACAGCAGCAGCAGCAACAGTAAAACCTCTTTGTCCCCAATAAGTTGGGTAGCCTGGAGATGAAACCTAACAAGGGCCACATACAAGCAGAATATGAAGAGTGATTGGTGTTTGTTGTATAAATAATAGATGAAAGCCTTGTATTTAATAACATAGCCTTTTTCCCCTTTTCAAGGAAAGTGGTCATCTTTGTTTTAGTGTGTTATCAACCCTTGACTGCACTCATCACATAAAAAATGTGCCACCTTATTTGGTTTTCTAAGTTATAATGAGTTTGTGTTTCATTTATGAGTTCCATTTCCACACAACAAAACTGTCAAAATTATGATTATGAAATTTTGTGTTTAGAGCATTACATGCCATAGTGAACCCCAACCCCCCCCTGCCCCCTCTCCCCACAAATTGTGTCCTGTTTAGTGTAGATAGATAGATAAACTTACATTGAATTAGTTTCTACATAAGCGGGGTTTGCATTGTGAGATGCAACAAACCTAACTACAGCATTATTTACTTAGCTATCTGTTCAATATATTGATGCCAAAGTTAGGTGGCAGCCTAATCGGGCTAGGATGGCAAGTCCTTCATCTGATTAAAAAAATTGCATAGATGATCCCTATGTTAGACCAATAACCGTTACTTGTGAAGTAGGGTGAGTTATGTGGTCTGCTCAGGTGCAAAAGGGCCTTAATTTTTGTTATCCTGGGTGCCTGAACTCTATGGAATCATTAGAATTGTTGCACTTTGCATAGCAGGAGTTTGCTGCTTGTCAAGAGGAGGCTCATCTTTAGGGATTAGTTGGATCCTGAGGGCCAATGCCCTAGCTCCTAGTGATGTAGTTTTTTTTTTGTCATTTATATTTCAGTCATGGGTTGTATGTTATTGAAGTGAAGCAAATCAGTGTGCTGAAGATTGATAAATGTGATTTGTGCCCGCTCAAAAAAAATGTAATAACTCTATTCTTTACCATTTGGCACCTGTCCTTATCTTAGCAATACTCATGTCTTCTTGTTTTATTCTTTTTTCTATATCAGTCAGATTGGCAAGCAGTAATGAGGAGCCCTTGTTGGTTGCCTGGCTCTATTGCACAGGAAACAAGGTGTTGGCTGCATTGTGATTGCTGATGTCAAAAGACTACTTGAGTCTTTCTTACATAATGTTCCGTGCAGTCACTTGCAGCTGCTGACCGCAAGGTTGATTTGATTCTTCAGCGAAAGATGATTAGATATGTACATCTTAAAATCATTATCTGATGTACTGATACGGTGATACCTTTTCCTTCTCTCTGTTTGAATCCAGCTGTGCTTTGAGATTCTGAGCTGCATACTGGATCGGTACCGAAGCTGTAAAACAAATGGTGTGGTGATTACTATATCTATATCTGAACAACACTGGATCACTAGTTTATTGGCAAAACATAATTGCTGTCCTTACTGGAAAAAAGGATGAATTTATGAGTTCTGTCTTTTCTTTTTTGAGTATATTTATGAGTTCTTTCTGTTCATAAACTTTCTAGCTGTTAGGGTAGTGTATTTAACTCTAGCCCTAAATTTCTGTTCTCTTCTGTTAGATGTTTTAGGGGTGATTTTTATTTTAATCTTTTTTTGTCAATCATTATGTTATAGAACTTTGTGATTGTATCTTTTTGCAACCCCTCTGCACCAGCACCTGATCACCTCTTTGTTATTTAGTTTTTAGTGGTTAAGAAGAAATAGATTAAATGATATCACACACCTTCCCTGACCACCACCATGGATCCAAACACATTGTTCCACCCACTCTACGCGAACATGCTCAAGTGTAGTATTTGCATTTTCCTTAAATATTAAGCACAGTACCCATTGCCTTCACAATGCTTGATTTTTTTTCAAATGACATATATCAATATATGCTTTGATGTAATACAAATCTGATTTAGCATTTTAAATTGGACAATTGCCTTACCTGCCACGAGCTAAAACAACAAGGTATGAAAGTGAGATGAGATGGTGATTAGTAGGGGAGGGGTACTTTGCTAATCATACCATGGGAATGGGAATTGAAAACTATTATAAACCTTTTTTAGAATGTGCTATTATTTGAGAGAATTCTGGTCATCATCACATCTGAGCTCATGGAGATTTGGTTTCTGTCTCACTGCCAATCCATTTGTACATTTGTAGTTACTGTTCTTTTAGATTTATGCAGAGGCTAAATGTAAACACAAACTTAATTCATATTTCTAGGATGGTGAACAGCTGTATGGGATCTGTGAAGCAATTGATGAAGAAAAGGATCCAGAGTGCTTGATGCTTGCTTTTCATGTAGTGGAAGTTGTCATGAAGCTGTTTCCAGATCCATCTGGTTTGGCAGCACAGTTTGCAGGGGATGTTTTTGAGATTCTGAGCAAGTATTTTCCTGTCTACTTAACTTCACACACGTATGCTAATTGACCAGTTTGATTGTCGATCCGTTTTCTTTGCTCTATCATTCTGTTACTCAGTAGTCTTGATCTTTTTTCTTTCTCCAAAGTGAAATCATGATTATTTGTCATGTCTGTATGCAGGGAGTGGGTAATGGTTTGGATACTAGACGGGAAGACTCTCTAGAGCATTGATGGTATGAATGTGTTATTTCACTTGATTTATTTATGGTTTCAAGAAGGTTTCCTTTTTTATGATTTCAACTAAATATATGCTCTAGCGAGTTGTGGTTTTCTGTTATTAGATGCTTGTCATGTTTGTTGGTGAGGAAGGCTTGCTGTCAGCCCTAGGGGCTGTCAGTGTGTCTTGGCTAACAGTATGTTTGAATACTTGCAGCATGCTTTTTGTTCAACCCAATATTTTGAGCCTTTTGTCATCCCTTTGCTTTTTGATAAACTTTCTTCCTCTCTACCCTTGGCAAAGGTAAGCAGCTCCACTTTCTGCATTGCTCCTACAGCAATTTACCAAATAGTGAGTGCCCTCATTAATTTCGTAGTGCTCATCTTTTTACTTTCTTTTGCAGATTGATTCTTTAAAAAATATTTGGACAATTGCATTCCTTCTATGGAGCTGATAGAATGGTTAGACATGCATCAGCTATCTGGCACAAGTTGAAAGAAGTGATTTTTTAACCTTTCTTCAGATCAGTTGTTAATATCAGAGGCTCTGAATTGTTTGAAGACTACTATTATGTATATTGATTCTTCGGATAAAGATCTTCTTATTAATTTGATCTTGTTGGATGAGGATATTGTGAACAAGATCCACTCTGTATCAAGCGTGGAAAAGTCCATATTGAGTTCATCAGAGGACCTGGCCCAACTGCATGCACTTGGAAGTGTTATTTCTATTCTTGCTGAATCATCTACATATATCTGTACCAGAGTTCTTCAAGAGCACTTTGCAGACTTGGTAGATATTGCGGGAACCAAAGCTGACTATGAATCTCGGCAGTTGAATAATTGTAATGGATCATCTTCTGCTCCTGCCAACTATGGAGCACTCTATTTATCTGTTCAATTGCTTTCATCCTGTAGAGAAGTGGCTTTGTATCTTATGAAGATTGTTCTTCTGTTAAATTAGCAAAGGAATCCTGGTGGCTTATCATAGAGAAAAAGCTGGAGCAATTAATCCATCTCCTTCGATCCTTTTTACTATAACTTCTCGATCTATGCAGCCAATGTTCAGACAAGAATATGTCTCCTGTGCTGGTTAGTTAACATCTTAACTATGAATGTACCACAGGCACATTTTCGACACATGGACCTGATTGGTGTCGTTATATTTCTCGACACTAGATTGATCCATGAATGTGTGCTCCCTTCATATAGTGTTGCCAAAGTTACAAATTCACAAATACCAAAATGCACATGGTGTCCAACTCTTTTATACAGTTTACCTATTTTGTGTTAGTGCTGTACTTAAGTTATATATTCTAATTCATTTGGTCCTAATAAATGGTTTGCAGCTTAAGGGCTTGCTAACACTAGCAACATTCCCGAACAATGCTCGCCTCTGCCAGCAAATGCTTATGAGGATATTCAGCGATATGTTTACCAATAATTGTAAACAAGTTTGAAAATGTAGATCTGTGGAGATTGTCATTGAAAGCATTGACTAGCATTGGTTCATCTATTGCCGAGTTCCATGCTTCTGAAAGGGAAGTGGTTTACTACAGAGCAGTTGTTGACAAGATTGTTTCTTTGGTTGAATCTTATGATACCTTAATGCCTCTCGTCTAAGACTCGAAGCAAGTTATGAAGTTGGAACTGCTGGGTTGAACTATATGTTAAGAGTTGCGCAATCACTTGAAGTAGCTGTTGTCACCAATATTTCTGAATCTGAGGTCTGCTCGCCCTGTTGACTTTTTATTTTGTTCAACTTTTCATTCTTATAAGCAACTGAACATAGTTTTTACTGTTGATGCAGGCTAATGGAAGAATGGAATGTGCTGAATATGTGGCCCATTTATTTGAGTGCTACTGCAGCCGGATCCTTCCTTGGTATGGCAACTTTGGTTTTTAGTATGTAATTCTGTGTCAAGAGAAGTCTACGGTCTAAAAAACCTCGGCCTAGGATTGTTCAAACTTAATTGCTAAAATATGTTCCAGAAACTTGATCATTGAATAGCTGTGACAAGCTATCATGTTCTGTGATAGACTTCTCAAACATGGACTAGTCCAACTAATTTCTGTTCTTTTGTCATAATATATTGTGGTAAGTGATTCATTCTCCTGAGTAATAATCTCCTTTATTGCAGGCTATTAACTTCTGGTGGTGTCAATGAACTTGCATTGAGCTTCGCTCTGCGCCTATTGGATGAGACTAAGGATTTGACTGTGTTAGATAGAATCAGCTCACAGGTGAAGCTCTATCAAATTGAACATTTCTGTCAATCGAGTTATTAAGAGTGCCTTGTGCTTATGGTGGTACATCTTGCATGGTAAAGTATGCTACATATATTGATGGCACTCTAATATCTCTTTTCAGGGCCTCCTTGACTCACTAATGGCTGGGATGAAGCTTTTAGTTGAGTATGTACAGAGGAGCAACAATCACTTATTGTTCAGAAAGCATATAGCATAATATCTCCAATGCTCTCACTCCCAATGAAATTGATGACGGACCGTCTTTTGCCTGTAGATGAGTTAGTTCCTTCACATTCTGTTCGAAACTGCTCTCATGAGCATGTTTTTGTCGATTATAATAGGCCTTTGGCCTCAAACACCTGTGCCAGATATAATGGTGATGATTAACCTCTTTACCGTCTTCCTACTAAATGGAAAAATGCCAGCTGCTTATTCATTAGCTTCTATTTTCAATAAATATCTACACAATCCAGAGTTGTCACATGAGAATCAGCTGGATAAAATACTTGATGACATTCTTGAGAGGTGTTTCTCAACTGTATTAGCCAATAGCTGCTCAAAGATATCCCACTCTTCTGCTGGCACTTCAGATGATGTTGATCTCTCAGATGTCTCCACTGGAAACAAGCTTTCTAAGGTTAATATCTTGTCTAGCTTGGCTTGGATTGGCAAAGGATTACTTGTGAGAGGAGATGAGAAGGTGAAGGACATTTCAATGTTTCTTCTTAAGATTCTATGCTCAGATGAGATTTTGTCTAGTATTCCATCCCACCAGGAAGAACCTTATGGCGGTGATTCATCAGATACTTCTCTTGCAATATCTGCAGCTAGCGCATTCCATGTGATGATGAGTGATTCAGAAATGTGTCTAAAATAAAAAAATTTCATGCAAGAATAAAACCGTTATACAAGCAGCGTTTCTTCTCAATACTGATGCCATTCTTCCTCTCTAAAATTAAAGAAACAACTGCGGTCACTACAAAGTAAGTATTGGTGTTCCTGTTATTTTATTCCTTTTTACCTTTTACTGATTACTGCTTGTTTTTCCAGTCACATGCTTCTTACAAACTATTATGGTCCAGTGCATCATTGCTGTTCCCCCTATATTATGTTTTTTCCTTACTGGTATTCCTTTTGTAAGTTTGAGGACATGTTGAAGCCTTTTTGTTCTGAAATGCTGTTAAGGGGTTTATGTGCATTCTGGACAATATCCAAATCACAATCAGTGTTCTTACCGAACTTGTTTCCTATCCTCACATGATGGTGACCTACTGTTATTTTTATTAATCCATCTGTACTAATTTTCCTTTTTTGTTATATTTGCAAATTAATATGTTTAACAACCTTTTTCCTTTAGGTTGTGCGGGAGACAGCATTACAATGTTTAGTAGCCTTTTCTACGTTACCTCACTCAAAAATTTATCCTATGCGTAAAGGTTAGTTTTCTACGTGTATATCTTTTATTGGCAAAATATAGATGCTATGACCACTGGGTAACTATAAGGTTTAAGGTTTACCAAATATTGAAACCATTCCATGTTGTTCTCATGGACCATATTTTTGGGAAGGTGTAAAGCTTCATGCTTCAGCTCTGGACTTTCAACTCAGAAAATAAATGAGATGCAGTATATCTCATGACTAATTTGATATTGTTAAATTTAGGGCATAATTCAGAGAGAAGATATTAGGGATTATGTCTAACTGTCGTTACACTTACATCAGTAACGAAGTTGCCCTTACTAAGAAAAAAAAAAGAACTCATCAGATTGATTGTTCATTCAGGTTGTACAAGCAGCAATCAAGGCTCTCAATGATAAGAACAGGGCTGTTCGTCAAGTGGCTGTTCGATGTCGACAAACATGGTGTGTACATTTTGCTGGCTACACATTTATAATTTTTTTGAAATAAACAACTTTTCCTTGCCTTATGAACATCCCTTCAACTTATGCAGGCAATCATTTGCTTAAGGGAGTCTCTTTCACAGTGGTCTCACGTATTTGGGAGGCAGCATGTTGCTTACTGGGTGACCCTGTTGGGAGCCAATGAGTATACATGATTGGTATGCATGCTTCAAGCTTTTGGTTGTTTCAACTTGAGATTTGAGCATTGCATTGCCTTTCGTAGGTTTATTTACCTTTGTGCACATACAGAAGGTGGGATACTGGGAGTGGACACTGCAGATCAGTTCATGTCTGAGACCTGATATTTGGATCAGCTGCCAAATTCAGATGTTTGGAATTCTCTGAAGAACCAGGAACCATGGGAGAAATGTGCCTGGAAATTGGCCCTCAATCTGGGTTGCCAACTCTTCAACACTTTACTTTTTTGCTTGATCCTGGACATTGCCTTGTATGTAGGGTACAAAACCAATATAAGATCACTTGAGAATGTAACCTTTGTCCCCTAGTGCACCATGTATTCTTTGGCCTTCCCTCGATGTTGGAGAATTCACATGTCACATGTTGGCATGCATGAAGCATTTGTGCTAACAGTTTAGTTTGCTCTCATGTTTCGATCAGGCTCAGCCGCTGAGAACGTGTCTCGTCTCGTCGAGCATGGCTCAAACACTTCTGTAAGAGATAGGATAGGAGTACTTTCCAGTACTGACCAAATTGTGTCGGATTGTGCAGTATATAGAAATTTGTCATCCTATACAATTTTTCTGCACCGTGACTATTTTTTAAATAATATTTTTAATGATTAATTGCAAATATAGAAGCTGTTATACAAAAAGTCTGAGATATGGCATGCTGTTGGAGGCCGCCAAGCACCTTTTCGGCGCCTCATGAGCCGACAGGCGTACGTGGCCACGTGCGACGTCAACGGTGTCAAGGCAATATGGCTGCCGTGACGTGCTCGTCATAGCCGTGCCGCCGCTTGATAGGCTGTCGGTGTCGTAGATAGATGCCAGGACGGAGAGCACCAGCGCGGCGACGCACCCGTAGGCCGTCGTGGCGACACTTACCAACTGATGGGCAGCACTACAGTCGACAGCAGCATCTACAATTCTGCAGATAAGAACAAGGTACCAGTTCAGAGATGTGCGAGAACGGCGGCAGGTTTGGAAGAAGAGAATAGGGTTTGTTTGGATGTACCTGCATCCAAATCAATCCATTTATGTAAGAGTGGATGGTGGTGGCACTTAGTTTAATTTTCGTTTCGAACCACGTCAACGTGGATTGAGATGAATATAGCATCCAAACAAAGAATTGTTTTAAAAAAATCACAGAGTAGTTTTGATACCTATTTCGTTGCAATTTGCAGAGAGAAATCGAACTGGATGTTATTATTTATTGTTATATCATTATATTGCTGCTCACTTGTTTGCTGAAGTACTAAACTTTTTTTAGATAGAACTTCGTAATGCATGAATTTCATAGAAATTCGCAAGTACTTGCTCGGAAACTCAGACTGACGGTCTTGGTCAGTCACGGAGATGTTTTGGCTTCTGCGAGTTTGGACGGCAAAGAAGGCCGGGAGGGACCTAGCCTCGAGTCATCTATATCTATATACTTAGAGAGTTTTTACCACGCTTGGAATTAATATTAGCCCTCTATTTGGTCCGATCTAATGGTTAAAAATAGATAGGAGGCAGAGGCAGAGAGGAACAAGTGGCGCAGGAACCACAAGACCGAACTGAATTATAATTAACATTTAAGGGTATAATGGTCTTTTTAGTCTGACAAGGAGCAGCTTCTCCTAAAATAAAAACTTCTTCTGAATGTTGTCAGCTTCCTGATAAGAATTCGTAAGTTAAAAAAAAAAAACGCTGTGCATCTGCGCCGTTGACCGCCTCCGCCGTCGCCGATTCCCCGCTCCCTCCTGCACAGCGGCACAGGTCACCTGGCAAATTGTCGTCGGCGCTGTAGGTCGATCGACCCGTGTACCTGTTTCCTCGCTCGCTCGAGTGAGTTGCATATAGTCAGTTCCACGAGCTTAATTGCCTGATAGCATCGGCTCTTAACGCCTTTCGTCGTTGCAGGGGTCGAGTTCAGCAAAGGAATCCCTTGTTTTGGGAGAGAATCTGTCTAAACGAAAAGATAGCCTGCCAGCTGAAATTTGCTGATAGTCAGTTTTTAGATGATTTCCAGTCAGTATTTATTAACTGAATTTCTGTCAGTTCCATCAATGCTATTATGCAGTTGATCACGTTACTGTTCTTTATTCATGATCGTTTCTTTCCTGATTGTTCATACCGCACGAAAGAAATGCGAAGTCTGTGGACGCTCTGGCCGTGTAATGAAGAAAGATTCTTCTGTTCGATGCCATGGGTTTGATAAGTAATATGATTCAGTGTCACTTTAGCTCTGGGATAACGAATTCAGAAGACCTTTGCCCATGGCAATGGCATGCATGTGGAAAATTTGACAACGATTTCTGCCCTTCCGCGGGTGGTTTTCTTCCATGGCAATCTTGGCGAAGATTCTTCTTCAGCGGCAGCGGCCACAGCGACCGGGCGGTGGCGGGCGTCGATCGGCGGCGTTGCGGTAGTAAGGGAGAGAGGGGCACGCGCGCGGCGGCCCGGGAGATAACGACGCGGGAGATGGGAAGGACGGCGATGGCGGAGGAGGACTACGATCCGCACTGCAGCTCACGATGCTCACGGAGGCAGAACCGCGAGATGATAGGGAGCAGTCCTTGGATTCAACGTGAAGTTGGGATAACGTGGTGTGAAGCTGCAAAGTACTAAACTACCCTTAATGAAGAATTAAGGGGAGGAACCGGCTCAACACAAATTTACGGGAGGAACCGGCGGTTCCTACCAAGCACCTAAAAAATCTCATATACTTAGGCCTTGTTTAGATGGCTAAATTTACTTAGGCCTTGTTTAGATGGCTAAATTTTGTAACTGCATGTCACATCGTCTGTTTGTAAAGCACGTTTCGTTTGTTAGTGGTAAATATCATCCTACCATGGAGTAACTAGGCTCAAAAGAATCGTCTCGTAATGTACATCTAAACTGTGTAATTAGTTATTTTTTTTACCTATATTTAGTACTCCAAAAATATGTCTTTTGGTGTATTTAATGTGATGTGATGGAGAGAAAGTGAGAAAAAGGTTAGAAACTTGAGCAATCTAAACAAGGTCTTACCTATTATTTTCGTGCAACCCCCTCCTTCCCGTCCAAGACTCATTCCACTGTACCCACAACAGTACATGTTCCTGACCGTCCGATCTCAGCCCCGCCCGATCTCACCCTTCCACGCCTCTGCGATACCAACATCGACCCAGCTTTCCGTGTGGAAACATCGCGACTTCTCTGTGCCCCATCCCCGCCGCTCTTCCTCTGTCTTCCCGCAACCTCTCCACCGCCGCCGCGCTACCGCCGTCCTCTGCCCTCCTTCCCCACTTCCTCCTCTACGTCCTCCCTTCCCCTCGCTCACTCTCAGTCCCGGCTAGCGCCGCCTCCGCTCTGGCCGTGCACCTCGCGACGCCGCGTCTTCCTCGCGCTGGGCCGCACGGCACACCACCGCGGGCGGATCTCCATCCACGGGGCAGGTCCCCGCAGCAAGGAGCACGCTCGAGGGTACACGGCGCACGATCCGCCGTCGTTCTCCATGGGCTTCAACACAGCATACGACGATGGTGATATACTCGCTGCCTACCTGCGTTGCGAGCAGACGTGCCCACCGTTGGTGCCCGGAACTCCCTCTTCAACCGGTGTGGCAGGGGGGCGGTCCGGGTGGAAGAGCGTCACATGCTCCACCAGATCTCCTGTCGTGGGATCGGGAGCTGCCGCAACTTCGTGCCCATGGGTCAACAGGTCCAGCATCGCTTTGCGTTTCCAGTCACTTGCATCCCCCACCAGTTCGATTCTTGATAGGTACACGGCCCTCATTATCTTTGGAGTATGCTCTCTGATTGCACAAATCAGTACCTAACCCACCAAACAAACAAATAAAGCGAGTGCAAATCAAGACGACAGAAGCACGTCAAATGTCTGCAACTTAGGATTCAATATTTGTGTGGTCTATGGACTTCGAATTTGGTCAGGTGGCGCAACTGTACCATTCAGTACAGATTGCTTATTATGACACCATTGATGCCACATACTGTTGTCTATAAACTGGATAAACAAGTGGATGCAGCTTTGTTCTTATTCTGTCCCTGTTGTTGAAACTACCCTACAGGCCCTAACATTTATTTTACAACTCACAACGATCAATAGGCAACATCTTTCGACTCCATAAATTGTCCGATATGATTTGTTCTGTCAAATTTGAAATTTAGTTCTTTCCCATCTCAACTGAAACTATTTGTTTTAATAGCTGCCAACTCATTACATTAGCAGTTGTTCCTCTTAATATAGGCACAGAATCGAATTCAACTTTCAGCCACTATGTATGCACAGTAGACAAGATGAAGTGCACCATTTTAACAGTACCTATTTCACTATTTCACAAATGCATGAATCTAACAGTGTAAAATATTTGCATTTACAAGATGTTTCAACTATCTTCCTGATTCAGATATTATTTTAGGATCCTCATGCACCTACCTGTTTCTCTTTGTTCATTCAGGCCATCATCATGAGTTTTGCATAAATTCTAACTTAAGGCGACATAAAAGCTCATCAACTTTCATCATGGATTCTAAAAAATGCAATCCCTTCATGTTAGTCCGCGTCCTTTCACTGCTTATGTGTTAGCTTACTAGCCGCGCAATACTGCGCGGGGTTCCTGCTAGTATTACTACAATCCTGCAGCTACATGTAACAGCAGGTACCCGGAGCCTGTGTGATTATTAGAAAAACACTTTTCTCTTGGTGGACCGGTCGATCTCTGCTTTTGGTTCATATCTCCTTCTGGACATTCTTAAGATCTGTAGTGAGGTTGACAGATGATCCTAGGTTGACAACGTTGTATATGCGCATGAAGTCACGGAACCTGACGGTGCGGTAGCACGGCGGCTTGTCGCCGGCGAGGAACTCCTTGGCTGGGCCGATGAGACAGTCCGGCGTGGGCATGATGAATGTGGCCACCGCCGTCCGCGCCTTCGTCGAGCTGGTCACCACGCGGTGCTCAATGCTCTTGAGCAATCCATTGGTCACAACCTGCAAGACGACCAGTTGAATGATCTTGGTTGAGGCAATGCATAATCCTATGCTCGAAAAGTGATCGATAAGATCGATGAAATGAGGACCTCGAGTTGCTGGCCGAAGTTGACGACGAAGGCACCTGGCATGGGCTCGACCTTGATCCACTCTCCCTTGTAGGCGACGTCGAGGCCATAGACGGAGCCCGGAGGAGCACGGTGATGAGGTTCGGTCGCACGCGGTGGGCAGACCGAGCGTCTTCTCCGGTTCGGGCACGGAGGGTAGTGGTTGATGTTGAGGACGACATCGCCGGCGCTGATGTCTCCCACGAAGTAGTCAGGCCGGATCCCCATGCCCTCGGACAGCAGCTGCAGCAGCTCCATCGCCAGTCCTCTCGTCAGAGTGGTGAACTGCTCGATGACGCCCCGCAGCCTCTGCGGCGTGTGCGGCCAGTCCCTGGTGCCGTCGCCGACGGGGAAGGGGCAAGCGAGGCGGAGGCAGTCCCGCCAGTACTTCTCGCCGCCGGTCTCGTAGGTGGTGCCGGAGAAGATCCGGTTCGGCTTGTGCCTGTCCTCCGAGTACATGTACGCCTTGTCCGCCGCTGGCAGCTGGAAGAACTCGTCGCACACCTCCGCCATGTCACGCATCACCTCCTCAGGGACACCGTGGTTCACCACCTGCACTTGTGGTGATGAAACCGAATCGGATACAGATAGCTACCAGAGTGATTCTGCATTATGCCCTATATATCCCATATTTCTTTGTTGGATCTTAGAACCGGATACGGATCATTCGGATTTTGATATCAGGAAATATTCATCCCGTTTTCATTCATCCACTATATATGCACTTGCATTGTTGAACGAGTTAATTGTTTCTACCTGTCGTATGTACGTGTGGTGTTGCAAACAAAACAAAATTAGTTAAGGATTGCATCAGCGTGCTGCTTGTCTGTTTGCTGGTTTGCGGTTTGGATTTGGACGCATCCATGCATATGCATCTCACCAAGAAGAAGCCGAACTCCATGCCGGCGTCGAGGATGGCACGACGGACCTCGTCGCGGCTGCGAGACATGTCGATGACTGGCAGGGAGGCAGCAGCGGAGATGGCCGGCGGCAGCTCACAAGATAAGATGGAGCGGTCCAAGGGCAAAGCTTGCAGGGACGGGGCTAAGTGGAGCATATTCTCCATGGATGAAACTGGTGGGGAGAATGCCGGACGGACCTCTTCAGATCACAGGTGTTTGGGCCTTGAGGCCGGGAGTGCTAGCAAGCATGGTAGTCATGCTTGCGCTACATTTATAGGCGTGGTGGACAGGGTGAGTCATTGACGGCAACAAGTTTCCTGCGTGTCTATCAATTGACTATGAGAGCATATATGCAAGTTAACAAGATTTTCTCAACTAATAAGTGGTTAGTAACACACAAACTACTCATCATGTCGACATCCATTAGATGCCACTCCATTGGCACCTAACGTTGAATCTGAATCTACGCCTTTTTATCTTATAATAAAGACATTTTTATTATCTTATAAAGACAAACCTCACTAAATTTCAATCTTCAGTCAACTATCCACGTCACTTGTCCTCAACTAAATGCCATATCATCTCGACACTGACTTTCAATGTCAACAACACGACATCCAAATCATCACACACTAGCTTTCAATATCAGTCCACGCCATCGCCGCTAAGTGACATATCATGATGGCATGGTCCTTTGGCAACAGTTCAAGTCTCGGTGAACCATGACTAACAAAGGGTGTGTGAGGCTAAACAAATAGTCAATATTGCCACCTAACTTTAAATGTGGATCTATGCCATTTTATCTTATATATAAAGACAAACCTCACTAGCTTTCAATCTTCAGTCAACTATCCACATCACTTGTCCTCAACTAAATGCCACATCATCTCAACAACATGATGTCCAAATCATCACTCAATAGCTTTCAATCTCAATAACAAGCTATATATGTCATTCACGCCATCATCGCTAAATTACATATCATGGCATGGTCATTTCCACGGTTCAGTTCGCGAATTGCTTGTGAACGGTAACTAACAAGGTGTGCGAGGCTTAAAAAATAATCTACACTGCCACATAACTTTGAATCTGAACCGTCTTTTTATCTTGTAGTACACACAATCCTCATTATCTTTCAATCTTTAGTCAGCTATACACGTCACCCATCCTCAACTAAATGCCACATCATCTCGACACTAGCTTTCAATCTCAACGACATGAGCTCCAAACCATTACTCACTAGCTTTTCAATCTCAACAAGTAGTTATGTCCACACCATCCCCTCTAAATGACATATCATGACAGGTCCTGTAGCCACAATTCAATTCTCGGTTGCTTGTGAACCATTACTAAGGGTTAAGTGATGCTAAAAAATAATCTACCTTGCAACCTAGAGTGTATGTTTTTTTTTTATCTTGTAAAGATAAACACCTCACTATCTTCCAATCTTCAATCAAGTATTTGCATGACATGTCCTCAACAAAGTGCCACATCATCTCGTCACTAGCTTTCCATCGCAACAACATGATATCGAAGTCATCACACACTAGCATTCGATATCAACAACAAGCTATGTCCACTCCATCTCCGCTAACTGGCTGATCATGGCATGGTCCTTTAGCCACGGTTCAAGTCTCGATTGCCTGTGAACCATGACTAAATGGTCTGCAAGGCTAAAAAAATCATCGACATTGCACCAAATTTGAATTTGATGACAACGCGCAGTCGCCAAGCTGGAATCAGATAGGAGCACACGAGACACAAGTATTTATAATGGTTCAGGGCACGACGTGTGCTGAACCCTAGTTTTTATGGTTTTCCATTGCTTCACAATTATACGTGGTTTCAATCTGAGCGATGTTCTTCAACGTGCCCACATGATCGCAACCTCCATTTTCTGTTCGCATCATAGAATACATTTGGTCAGCCTGTATCAAATAATCACTCATGATGAATCGATAAATGAGAACTCCATTTTTTTTTTTTTTTTTTGAGATTACACAAGATAAATGCAGACGCTCAACACGCACGCACACTCACCCCTATGAACACACGACGCAAAACCCTACCCCCTATGAGCACCTTTCAAGGATCGAGAGCGGCAATCTTGAAGTTCATGAAGTCACCACATTGCGCCTGTTGTCGACGGGGACGCCGCCTACCACTTAATGCGCTAGCCGCCGAAAATCCCGAATAAATCCGGGATATCGTGTCGCACCCAGGATTTGAACCCGGGTGGGAGCCCCCAAACCAATGGCCTTTGCCATTGCGCTGTGAGAGAACTCCATGACAGTGGATTCATCATAAAGCAGCAAATGAAGATCATAATAAAGCAGATGGCTCTCCAAACTCTCATTCTAGGTTAGGCAACCCAAATCCAGTACCAGATCTCATATACATCTGTTCGTGATCCAACTACGTAGTAGATGATATCAAGACTCTGACTGAGCCATGCCGAGTAAGAAAGAGACCATACTAGTACTAGTAGAAAGGCAACGCAGCTATACAACTCAACTCTTGGAACTGGAATTCTGGGCACCACCCACGAGCATTCAGGGACCAAAGTAAGGTATTCACAGCTTCGTAGATAGACAGGATGGGAGCAGAGCACCTAGTCGGCCGCCCTGAAGAGGGTCATCAGGGACAGGAAGAGGTTGATGACGTCCAGGTAGAGGGAGACGGCGGCCCAGACGTACTGGTCGTACGTGAAGCGCTTGATGATGTTGTTCGTGTCGTAGACGATGTACCCGCTGAAGATGAGTGACGCCAGCCCACCATAGATCATCTGGGAGAGCTTGCCCAGTGGGAACAGTATCTGCATTTGGCCGCAGCAACAAGAGTCACCCCATCAGCATCGATTGGAAAAAATACTATCACATCACATAGTTATAAAATATTGATCCTTAGTGGCATCAGGAAGGCGGCCCTCAGGCGGAGGCTGTGGCTTGTCCTGAAAAGGAGAAGGAAAGATGTAATAAAGGCATGGAACAAATAATATTATCAGTCAGTCATGCCTATCTCTATAGTTATAAGAAATATACAAGGGATAGAATCGAACAACTTTATCACCAAATGTTAAGTAATTGTCACCCAATACATTGTAATGACAAATCAAGGAAAAATAGTATCAGCTTTGGACACCAGGCAGAAAGTTTATGGTCTATATGTGCATAATTTGACAACATATCAACAGGGACCATGTGTGTGCATAGTCTGCATAATGCACATCACCATCAGGATAAGGCAACCAGAACTATCCTAGACTCACTTACACACATACCCAATAGCATACTCTGGAAAATTCAGTGCATCCAAGAACACAGGGACACCTCCCACAATAAAGAGACAAAGACGTATGATATGGTATCGTGTTGGCCAACAAATATATGTATAATAATAACAGGATAAAGGGCAAACTGGTTTGGCAACATTATCATACCTTATCACATGACCTACCCACCCAACACAATATATGCGCTAGATGACAAGAATCCAAAGGTTACCAATTTACACAATCAGGCACACAAGCAATGGTAGTCAAAACAACTGAACAACATTTTTTTTAGAAAACCGGGTTTATATTTCACGTAAAGTTTTTGGTGATTACAGCCCAAATGTTACAAGAACGCCCTTGAAAGAAACAAAAATTACAATCCGGACCTTGTAAACTCCTCCTGGTCTGCCTCGCCACCGGCGCCAGAGCACACTACTTGAAGCTGACCACCTCCGGCGAAGAAACACAGTTTTTTGTTGCCGTCTTGTGCAGCACGCGTCTATCTTGACATGTGATGTTCTATGATGTATCCGGAGATGTTCACTTATTATACATGTGATGTTCTACAGTATATCTGGGGATGTTAGTATACATGTGATGTTCTACGGTGTATCTAGGTTGTTCGCTTAGTATACATGTAATGTTCTACGGTGTACACGGAGATATTCACTTAGTATACATGTGATGTTCTACGGTATATCCGTGGATGTTCACTTAATATACATGTGACATTCTATAGTGTATTTGGAGATGTTCGATGATTATCTTTAAAAATAAGTTTATTACGAGATAAATGTCTGTTACAAAAATTCATTGAAATATATCCATATGGAATCTTATTTTGAAGAGTTTATTGCAAGGAACACGATGGTTAGATTTTTAAGTACAATACTCGGTTTAGGAGTTATGATTTTTTTTTTCAAAGAGAATGAGATATGTGTTAACATCAGCTTATTTTCAGTCTGTTCGCCCGGGCTGTCTGGCTGGCTGATCTTTGTGAGAGAAATCTTGTTATTTGGCTGCTGGCTGGTGATCTTTGTGAGAAGAAAATACGACCGACTGGCCGATAAGCCAAACGAACAGGCCTTTGAATCCACTGCATAGCTGACTGTTTGTGGAAGAAGGAAAGAAGGAATTGGCAGGGGAGAACCTGGTCGGACGCATGCTGTCAAACTGTACCATGCCGAAACGGAGGGCAGGGTGGAGGAACGACAGCCACAAGAAAGACGGTCCCACGCAGGCTGACCAATCCATATGGGCAACAGGCGCACGTGGCAGCAGAGGAGCGGTCCGTGGAGGCCCTAGGCTGCTAGAATTACAGGGATTCTTTCCGCGATTAGGATGTATCCTCCGTCCCATTAAAAAAAAAATGCATTTGTAGCTTTGAACCTAGGCGGGACGTGTCCGGATTCAAACCTAGAATTGTATTTTTTTTTTATGGAACGGAGGGAGTAGATATGAAAACGCAAAGGCGGTCAAAGATGGCACACACGACATGAGACGACTATTGATTCCCTATTAGCAGGCCTGGTTGAAAAATGAAATAATTAAGCTCGTTATCTCTTCTTTTCTTTGCGAAACTGGGCTATCTGTTGCTTTCTCATACACCTCAACCTGTTCAACACAAGAAACAACATCTTTCAAATCGTTCGCCATAAACAAACTAAAATCACCTTCACGCCATCGCGCTTACCTGATATGATTTCGCTTGAACTGGTCTCGACTTGTTTCGGCTTATTTCCTCTCACAAGACTATTAAATTGGCCGAATCGGCCGACCCCTCCTATAAGATGCCACCTCACTGCGTTAGGGTCATCGTCACACTCACACCCAGCCAGTTTCTGCTTCTCACGAGGCGACACTCAAGTGTCACACCGCCGGCAGGCATGGAGAATAAGCGGGGTGGTCATTGTCGGGGCGGCGTCGGCGGCCTCACGGTCTGCACCCCGGAGCTCGGGCTCGGCCGGGCCGACCCGTCTTCGAGGCGGACACCGCGTGCTCGGCGGCGTGTGGGCGCGCAGACGCCGGACTGCACCGAGCTCCAGACGCCGCGGACCATGTACCAGTACTCCGACTTCCGCGGGCGGCGAGCGTGACGGAGGTGTTCCGAACCACCGCCAGGTGGGTGGCCTACCTCGACGCGTGCACGGCGCCCGCCGGCGTGCAGGGGGTGCATCCAGTTCGCCACCGCGTGGTCGGCATGGAGTACCACGGCGTCGCCGGCGAGCAGGACATGGCCGCGTGGGGGAGAGTGGGCTGGGAACGCCAGGCGTTCGCCCGCACCCGGCGATTGGCGGCTGTCGGTGGCCGACGCCGACGGCCACGTTGAGGGTGAGCTATATAGCACGCATGCATTTGCCCGAGATACAATACAAATCACGCAGATCTGTCTATACTCTCTTTACTGACACTCGCTGCGTCTTAGATGCATTTTATTTTAAATTTTTACTATAGTTTACTGGAAATTAAAAGTGAATATATAGTCTTAGATGGATTATATGCATGGATCGGATAGTTTGAATTCAGGTGCGAATCTACATCTAGATATCCACTGTATTTATAGTGAATATTATGTATTTATAGTGAATACTATATTCTTCGGCTTCAACAAAAGAATTGCGGAATGAAACTTTGTATGATATGAGCATGACGGAATTTCACATAGGTAGAAAACCACATTAAGTTGAGTTGTCATTTTGGTCTGTTGGATGGGAGATGCAAGGGATAGGGATATTTTTTCGCTACCAAACAATAAAAAGAATTGATAAGGTCAAAAGGAAAAATATTCTATGCGGCGCCGTTGCAGAAAGCATCGCGTGACACCCACACCCGGCTGCTCAACACGTGTCTGCTCAACACAATATGTCTATATATATCCATATTTGAAAAATAAAATTTTCGTATATGTGTGGCAGCAATGTCCGAATGGTTGTTGCGTTAGCATATCCATAAATCTTCATTATGGATATGGACGTGGATATATATAAATAAATATATAGGAGTACTATGTACAGAATCCAACAAAATCCATCTCTTCTCATCATAACTGAAGTAGAGCACCTAAGGGCATGTTTGCACACTAGAACAAAACTAAAGTTTAGTCATCTAAAGTTTTAGTCCTAAATCATAAGAGACCGAGCCTCAGCTCGACTGGCTAGCGGCGGCAGTGGCACGCAGCCAGCACAGGTTCGATTCCTGGAATTGCACCTGCGTCTCTCACCGGGACTTTATTCCCAGAATAAACCAAAAAGCCTCATCCCACATGATGCCACAAAGGGACTGCGATGAGCCATCTTGTAGTTTCGGTGATTTTCAGAAGGACGCGGTTTCTACTCGCGGTTTCTACTGCCGCGGTGTAGTTGTAGGTCTGATCTTGCATGTGTGGTGTGAGTGTGGGGTGCGTGCGTGTGTGTGCTTTGAACAGATACTACAGCGATACCAGGATGAGAGACTTCAAAAAGTCCTAAATCATAAAGAGCACCATATAAGTTTACTCACTGAGGACATGTACATATAAAAGTTTTCAATTTGAGCATATACATTATACAAACAAAAATGACAGAGCATGGTTGCATAAAGAGTGTTCTATGATCCAGAAACTAAACTATTTTTACCTTTGTGCAGACACACAAAGCAGACTTCGTCGTTCTTTGCATGGGAAGGTTCAGTGGTGTGCCCAACATACCAACATTCCCCGAAGGCAAAGGTCCAGAAGCATTTGATGGACAGGTGATCCACTCCGTGGACTATGCCAAATTGGGCACAAGTAAAGCTAAGGAGATGATCAGGGGCAAACGTGTAACTGTCGTTGGCTACATGAAATCAGCACTTGATATTGCCGCTGAATGTGCCGAAGTAAATAGTAAATAGTCCTCTTTGCCTCACTTCACTGTTCACTCATCAGCCTTATTTGAAGTTCTACGCATATTGATACCATGTTAAACAGTTACTATTGGATTGATCTGTGATGCAGGCACTGCTCACCCATGTACAATGGTGGTCAGAACGAAGCACTGGATCGTACCAGACTACTTCGCCTGGGGCTTCCACGTCTCAAAGCTCTATCTCAACCGTTTCGCTGAACTCCTCATCCACAAGCCTGGTGAAGGCCTTCTCCTGTCAATCTTGGCCACCCTTCTGACTCCCTTGGTAACTAACCTAATAATGTCTAATGCATCCAGTTATTAAACAAACACATACACTTTTTCAGAGTGAATTCAGAAATAAATAATCCGTGCGTTTCATTTAACTTGTGAACTCTGAATTCAGAAAAACATTCCGTGTGTTTTTATTTAACTTTGTGTGTAGAGGTGGGCGTTCTCCAAGTTCGCCGAGAGCTACTACTCCATCCCGATGAAGAAGCACGGCATGGTGCCTGACCATAGCCTGTTCGAGGCATTGGCTGCGGCCACCATCTCCATCACGCCCAAGGACCACTACAAGAGGTTGGATGAAGGCAGCATCGTGATCAAGAAGTCCAAGACGTTCAGCTTCTGTAAGGAAGGCGTGCTCGTGGAGGGCGACCCATCGCCGGTGAAGAGTGACGTTGTGATCTTTGGCACTGGGTTCAAGGGCGACGACAAGATCAAGGACATGTTCACTTCAGAGTACTTCCGGAGCGTCGCGGTTGGGTCCGAATCCACTACTGTGCCTCTCTACAGGTATATGTGTATATATTTTCAGACCATTTGTCTGAAATTCGAACTCTCGATGTTGGCCATCATTTATGAATTTGTTAAATTTTCAAACATGCATGCTTTCACTTTTCACACAGGGAGTGCATACATCCGAAGATCCCTCAGCTCGCCGTGATCGGATATTCCGAGAGCATTGCAAACATGTACACATCAGACATTCGCGCCAAGTGGCTGGCGCGCTTCTTGGATGGTGGCTTCAGACTGCCGAACGTCGCAGCGATGCAGAAGGATGTCCTGGAATGGGAGAAGTACATGAAGAGATACTCTGGAAGGTACTTTCGCCGGTCCAGCATCCTGCTCGTGCACACCTGGTACAACGACCAGCTCTGCCGCGACATGGGGTGCAATCCGAGGAGGAAGAAAGGGTTCTTCTCAGAACTGTTTGAGGTCTATGGCCCTGGTGATTATGCTAACCTACTCTCCAACTCCAAGCCCAAGGAACAGTAGAACTTGTGTTTAAATTCCTTTGGAATGACAGATCACTAAATCACTTCATGCATGCTCTCTTCAGTTATTCTTGCGTACGAGTGTTGTTTTTACTGCTGTGATTTGTGTACATGTTCAGTGAATATAATGTGTGTACTACCGTCACATGTGTGATAACCATCTTTGCACTTATCTAAATGATATAAATAAAGCCTTCGTGGTATAAAAAATCAGGATGTATGTTACATTATTAGCTGTCAAGGCCCTAACATAATCCATAGACATGCAGAGGACTGCATTACGTAATAAAATTCACAGGACACAAATGAATTATTGACAGCTTCTAAAAAAGATCCTCACAAAACTGAAATCCAAATCGTATAAAAAAAAAAGAAATCCAAATCAAAACAACCAAGAGTAGACAAACCGAAACAAGCCGAATGAACAGGGCCATAGCAGAAACCACCATCTCCATAACAACTCCACAAAAGTCATTTGCTTAAAGGAGGAAAGGACACATGGGAACTTGAAAATCAACACAGCAGGTAACAGCTTATTCGCGGTTTACTGACAAATATCTCCAAGCCACACAGTTACAGTTATATAATAAGGCGGCATTGCTGTAGGTTCATAAGTGAGCAGCCACCGGTAGATGCAGTTGCAAACAAGTAGATTCGCCGTGGAAATACACGCAAAGGATGTAAACCCTGCTCCCTTCTGCTTTTAATGTTTTAATGCAAATGAAGTTACCTAGGCCATCTTCTCCGTGAAACAGTCTTCAGGCCTAGCAAGTGAGGGGGAAAAAAAAAAAAAAAAGGAGAAGGCATCAACAACCAGCTGTAAATCACAAAAATAAAAAATACTATAAGATGCAACCAGATCTGCTACAACTGGTTGTAGATGATTTTTGTAACAATAATCCTTCCAAACATAAAAAAGCAACACCATCTATCTCCTGCTCAAGTATATAGGATACTGTTGTATCAATGATAGTTTCGGAAGAGCGATTTCTAATCTATCCATACAAAAATTGGGGACGTAAGTGATAGCCATCTGTGAAGATATATTACCCAGAACCAACTCTGGGTTCAGTTGACTTCAATAAGATGTATTTGCTCAGCCAAATGTCAAGTAAGTAGACATAAAGGATCCAGTTATTCAGCACAAACAGAAACAGCAGCAGCCAAGCCAGCAACCGGAGGTGGGCACTAGACTAGAGCCAGGAATCGAAAGAGAAAAACACAGTTAAACTGAAGAGCATGTTGATTTGGCAATTATATGCTTTCAGTACCAACATATACCATTATATTTCCGTATTGTATCTAGCTAAAGCACTAGCGCAGTGCTGCTCAGAGCTTTTGTGCCCCTGGCAGCCACACCAAGCTAATATCACCAATATATCAGTAAAACAGCAGCATAGCAAAGAAATTATCTCTACAGCTGCTTATATATGTTAAATACAAATGGAAAGCAAGACTTACCCCATTCCCCTACGCCGCCTGTGCTTTGTTTAGAAACCCACGCCAAGATCGCAGCGAGGAAGCCGGAAAAGATTGGACCTTTTTGTGGGAGATCGAAGGAAGTGGCAATGGAGGAGGAAGAGGAATGGATTATGTCGTACGGGCCGCGTGGCAAAGCCCACAATTGCATTCCAGCGAAACCCTTTCATAAAATTTCCATTTTCTCCAGCCCGGCGACCCCTAAGTCCCTAAGTGGGATTGCCTCGGGGCTTGTGCGGGGGCAAGGTTTTTCTCGCTAGCACAGGAGAGGCAAAGGGTGTGTTTAGTTGCCTGTCCAGCCACGGCCATGGCTTCCTAGAGGCTAAATTTAGTCGGTTTGGTTGCTGTGGGACCTCTAGGGCTTGGCCGGGGCTGATCATCAAATGCGCTCCGGCCTAGCTTAGTTTTCTTTGGACGGGGACTAGTCTAGCAAACGAACCAAGCACACCCAAAATGGCTTTTGGCTGGCAAGGCCAAGGCAGGCAAAGTGATGAAGGCAAGCTAATATTAGCATACAAACCCGACATGGCCACCTATCTCTCAAAAAACAATGTGTTTTTCTCGTCCAATGGATTCAAATTCAACCTGCAAAGCACAAAAATAAGCTACTCCCTACATTCTAAATATCACTAGCAGGTGGGCCGCGCAGATCTCGCAGGTTGTGGAGTTTGTACTGTTGATGCTAAACGGATTTTGTAACGGGTCTGTACCGATCATAACGGGGTTACACTGTTCATGCTAAACGGGTTTTTATAACGAGTCCGTCTTGTTCATAACGGGTTTAAACTGTTTGTAAATGGGTATGTACGGCTCATAACGGGTTTACACTATTCACGCGTGATACATCTTGTTCATAACGGGTTTATCTTGTCCACGTGGTCCGTTACTGTTTTTATGAACAGTACTTACTGTTCTAGAAAC
>JADLZK010005504.1:0-60694 GCA_015847255.1 Hyparrhenia diplandra
CTCCACCTCGGCCACCGGCTCGGCCGGCTCGTCGGTGGTCTTGGCGCCCGAGGCGTCTTAGGGAGGCAGGGGTTTCCCGAAGGTGAACAAGCGCTTCATGATCTTCGGGCGGCGGCACCGGCCAACATGTCGGTGCGGCAGCGCAAGAAGGGGCGGCCGGGAGGTATATGCGGCCGAGCCGGCGATCCCAAAGCTGCGCAAGTGGTCGGATCAAGCCATCACCTTCGACCCGGTCGGATCACCCTCGGCACATCCCAAACCCGAGGGGGCTTATCCATTAGTGGTGGATCCCATCATTGCCAATACCCGGCTCACCAAGGTCCTCATGGACGGAGGAAGCAGACCTCAACCTCATCTACGAGGAAACACTCGACCTCCTCGGGGTGGACAAGTCCAAGATCCGCCAGCAGGGAGGGCCGGCATTCAACGGTATCGTCCCGGCAAGCAAATCGAAGCCCCTCGGGCGGATCGACCTACCGGTTACGCTTCGGGGACCCTCGAACTTCAGGCAAGAGACTCTCACCTTTGAGATCCTTGGAGTCAGGGGTACATACCACGCACTCCTCGGGCGGCCTTGCTATGCCAAATTCATGGCTGTCCCGAACTATACTTACCTCAAGCTCAAGATGCCGGGGGCGAAGGGTGTCATCACAACAGGGCCTTTCGCACCCCCTCACACATATGAGTGCGGCGTGGAGGCGTGGAGTACAATCGAGGCACTCGCCATTTGCCGAGGCACTCATTGCCGACGCCTTGAAGAGAAGCTTTGATGAGATATGTCGAGCACGAGGCCAAAGCGCCGCGCCGCGGGAGCTTCGAGCCCTCCTCGGGCACCAAGAAGATCCCCCTCGATCCCAAGCTGCAAGAAGGAGAAGGCTGCGACCATCAGCTCGGAGAATTTGGATCCGAAATAGGAAGCGGTGCTCGTCGACTTCCTCGTGCGAACGCCAAAAACATTTGCATGGGGACCCTCGGACATGCCCGGGCATACCGAGGGATGTCGCCGCCAGCACTCCCTAGACATCCGGCCAGGGCTCAAAGCCGATCATGCGGCGCTTTCGGGCCGTTTTGATGACGCGGAGCGGAAGATCATGCCGAGAGATCCACAAGCTACAGGAGGCCGGATTCGTAGAAGGAAGTATTCCACCCGAGTGGTTAGCTAATCCGTATTAGTAGAGAAAAAGAATGGGAAATGGAGGATGTGTGTGGACTACACTAGTCTCAACAAAGCATGTCCAAAAGTTCCCTTTCCTTTGCCTCGAATCGACCAAATTGTCGACTCCACCGCGGGATGCGAAACTTTGTCCTTTCTCGATGCATATTCGGTTACCACCGGATCAAAATGAAAGAGTCCCATTTCGCGACCTCGTTCATAACACCCTTCGGGATGTATTGCTACCTCACAATGCCCTTCCGGTGAGGAACGCTGGGGCAACGTACCGGCCGGTGCATGCAAATCATCTTCGGAGAACTCATCGGGAGGATCGTGGAAGCCTATGTCGATGACATAGTGGTCAAATCCAAGAAAAACTGCAGACCTCGTGGGAGACCTCGGGGGGAAACATTCGAAAGTGTCTAAACAAGAAAAAGGAGTCAAGCTCAATCGAAAAATGCGTGTTTGGGGTCCCCCGAGGGATCTTCTTTGGGTTTCATCGTCTCTCAACGAGGCATCAAAGCAAACCCAACCAAGGTTGACGCGATCACGAAGATGGGGCCAATCCGAGACCTCAAAGGAGTTCGAAGGTCATGGGCTTTGGCTTCACTAAGCAGGTTCATCTCCCGCCTCGGGGAAAGGGCCTTCCCTCTATCGGCTCCTTCGCAAGACTGAGCACTTTGCCTGGACCCCGAGGCCGAAGAAGCCCTCGACAACCTCAAGAAGCTCGACTAGTCCACCAATCCCGGGTGCCACCAAACCCGGAGAGACCTTGCTCCTCTACGTCCACGGCCACTACCCGGTAGTGGCGCGGTGGTCGTAGTAAGCGCCGGGAAGAAGAGGCACACGTTGCGGTTCAACGCCCGTTTACTTCATCAGTGAAGTACTTTCCGACACCAAGACTCGATACTCGCAGATGCAAAAACTGCTGTATGCTATCGTACTGACGCGAAGAAAACTTCGCCACTACTTCCTCGCGCACCCAGTTGCCGTGGTATCCTCATTCCCCCTCGGGAGATCATCGAACCCGAAGCCCACGGGGAAGAGTGGCGAAGTGGGTGGTGGAGCTCATGGGCGAGCGATATCGTTCTGCCTCGCAAGGCAATAAAGTCTCAAGTCTTGGCGATTTTGTGGCGAATGGATCGATACACAATTACCCCCGGCGCCCATCCAAGCCGAGTGTTGGACCATGTACTTCGATGGGTCCATGATGATGAAGACAGTGCGGGTGCGGTTTGCTTTTCATCTCACCCCTTGGGGTTCACACAAGGTATGCCATCCGGTTGCATTTCCCGCCTCCAACAACGTCGCGAATCACGAGCTGATCCGATCAGCGGTCTTAGGATCGCGGTTAGCCTCGGGATCCGACGGTTGGAAACCGGGGGATTCTCAACCGGTTATTGACCAAGTCATGAAGGCCTCGGCACCGCCCACGACCCCAAGATTGAAGCATCTTTGCCGAGAAGTGCACAAACTAGAGGAAAGGTTCCACGGACTTGAGCACAAGCACACTCCAAAGGCGTTACAATGAAGCCGCGGACGAACTCGCCAAGGTCACGGCGACCCGAGGTACCGTTCCCCGAACGTTCTCACCCAAGATCTTAATGAGCCCTGGCCGGGTACACTACCTTGGAAATACCCTCGGGGGGGCTCGAGGCGACTTCAGAACAAGCCGTGCCGAAGCTATGGCGGTCGACCAAGTCCCCGACCGAGAGAGAGCCTCTATGGGAATACCTATCCCAAGGAGAATTACCCGAGGATAAGACCGAGGTTCGCCGATTGGCCCGAAGGGCAAAATCCTTCGCGCTTATTGGAGACAAAAAGAACTCTACAAGAAAGGAGCCTCGGGAGTATACATGCGATGCATACCCTCGGCGGAAGGCGGAGATTTGCTCGAAGACACCCACAAAGGGGAGTGTGGCCAATATGCCGCACCGAGGACTCTTGTCGGTAAAGTCTTGGACAAGGCTTCTCTCGGCCCTCGGCGATGCGGGACGCGAATGAAGTTGTGCGCATATCGCAAGGGATGTCAATTTTACGCGACGCAAGACACATCTTCGGCACAAGCCCCGCAGACCATACCTCGACATGGCCATTCGCGGTATGGGGCTCGACATGATCGGTCCCCTGAAAAGGGCACTGGAGGACACACTCACGCCCTAGTCGCCATCGACAAGTTCTCCAAATGGATCGAAGCCCAGCCGTGGTGAACCCTCGCCACGAGAGGAAACGGTGAAGTTCTTTATGAACATCATTTCCCGTTTTGAGTCGAACTCCATCATCACGGATAACGGAACCAACTTCGTGGGAAGAAATTCCTCGACTTTTGTGGCGACTACGGCATCGGGTCGACACCTCGGCCGTAGCCCAACCAAAGACCAACGGTCAAGTGGGAGCGTGCCAATGGCATGATCTTGCAAGGCCTCAAACCAAGGATCTTCAATCGGCTGAACGGTATGGGGAAGAGGTGGTACCAAGAGCTACCGTCGGTTCTATGGAGCCTTCGAACAACAAAAAGCCGAGCCACGGGTTTCACCCCATTCTTTCTAGTCTATGGGCCGAGGCGATCTTGCCCTGAGACATTGAATATGGGTCCCCAAGGCTGCGAGCCTACACCGAAGCAGGGGGCAACCAGCCGGGCAAGGCAAGATTCCATCGACCAAGTCGATGAGGCCCGAGATGTCGCACCACGAATTCGGCGAGATACCAACAAGCTCTTCGGAAGTACCACGCCCAGCGGCGAAGCCTCGGGAGTTCCAAGTCAATGACCCCGTACTCAGGCGGAAGCAAGATAACAAAGGCGTCACAAACTCACGCCACATTGGGAAGGGCCGTATTTCATCGCCGAAATACTAAGGCCGGAACCTACAAGCTGAAGAACGAGAAGGGTGAAGTCTACTCCAACGCCTAGAACATAGAACTTTACGTCGCTTCTACCCTTAACCTCCCACCGGAAGATTAAACACTTACGTTTTTTGCTCAATAAAAGATCTACATCTTTTATGAAGAGAAACTTCTTGTGCATAACTTAAGGGAGTCTTAGTCTCGTCCAGCACAAGACTAAAACTCCCTCGGGGGCTACACGGGGGACCCCCCTCGGGGGACCCCCTCCTCTTTCTTTTTTCGAAACTTTTTCTTCAAAGAAAAAAGTTCTCCTGCGCACACTCGGATCGATCGTTTAAGTTGCGAAGGTCGCACACGCACAGATCCTAAGTGAGGTAGCCGAGCCAAGCGGATCGTCCCTAGTGACACCCGTACGGACCGCCCCCAGTGGCATCCATGCTCACTATCTCGCGGCGGAGAAAGCAAGCGACCCGGCCACACAATAAACGAGAAATTCGAGAGCGCGCAACACAATCATAGCGCGCACCTGCCCAAGACACAAGGCCTCGGGCAGCACCATTGTTTATGTACATATTCATACCCATTTAACTTTTCATACAAGGGAGATCGGGGGCGTCGCGAGCCTCGTCCACACCTGCACTTCACGATCGACGCCCGAGGCAACATCTGCGGAGGCAACATCCTCGGCGGCGGCATCCCCGGAGCGAGACGTCGGGCCCGTCGGCGCATCCTCCGAGACGGCATCCCGCATCTCCGTGTCCGCCTCATAGCTTGATTCTATGGGGAATACGGAGGGCATACCGTCTTCAAAGCGGGAGGCCAAGCTGCGTCGCGGCATCGCCCACAGTTATACAACTCACGGGTCTTGGCGGCATCGGCGGCATCCTTCCCGGCGGGGTCGGCCACGCCCTCGTCATCCGAGCCGAGGAAGAAGCCCCCCGCGACGTTGCTTCGAGAACCACGGGTTGCATCGGGAAGTGCGAGCGAGAACACCGCCATGCACTTCCGCCGCACGCCGGGCAGGAAGGCATTCCGAGCTCAAACCTAAGGAAGCCACCCGCGGGCTCGGGCGGGTGCGGCCGAGGGTCCAACCTCTGGGTTGTCCCCCGCCCCAAAGCGGCGGATGAAGTCGACGGGGCCTCCTCCGGCTCTGGTATGACACGCTCTTGTTCCGACCCGAGGCGGCGTGGCGAGGTCTCCACGGCCTCGGTCCCGGATCTTCTCGCCTCTGGCGACAGGCACCAAAGCAGCCAAGCAAAACAAAGGGATCAAAGACAAAAGACCTACCGAAGGAAAGAACGCATTACCTTGGCACCGGTCGCGCCGGCAAGCATCACGCCGTGCTCATCCGCAGCGACTTATGGAGCTGCTCCTTCTCCTTTCGAGGGTCTCCCCCTCGGACACCAACTCCCGATACGGGTGTTGGGCGTCGCACATCTCGCCTGCTTCCTCGCCTCTTCCCGGGATCCGTCCCTCGCCATTGGCCTCCTCCAGGGCTGGAGGGGCGCTTAGGGCATCCTCAAAGTCTGGCTCATCGAGCCATTTCGGCCGCCACCTTGGCGAGCCTCGGACCAACGCCCAGCGAGGCTCGGCCTCGAGCTGTCGCTGAGACTCCTCTCCTCGGCAAGAGTAGTAAGCCGGGACGTCTCGCTTTACAGGCCTCGATCAATTTCACCCGCGTCTACCCAGGGGCGGTCGATTCAGGACATTACGGCGAAGGAGCTCGGACTTCTTCGGGCGAATCACGGAGATGCGGCGGCAAAGACACCACCAATTATGGCACATACATAAAGAAAATACAGCGGAAAATGGCAGCCAAGACACTCACCGCATCGGCCTCTCGAGGCGACCCGGTTATGGTGTCACCCATCTTCGCCAAGGCCGTCGGCAACCTTTGGCGGATCTGCTCATGAGTCCTCCGCGCCGGGACCTCGGGGCGGTCATCGATCACCACGGCGGCGGGACCCCGGACACATCACTCAAAGGTCAAGGGGGACCACCCTAACGGAGTCGGCTTAGGAGGAAGCATTTCATCCACCGGCAGCTCCCGCGGCTCGGGAAACCCGGACCGATAAAAGTCGAGAGGTCGCCCGGCTGCGACCCGGGCACGGACCTCACTAGCGCCCGAAGACGACGCTTTGCCAAGGGTGCGTCAACCGAGGCGCATGGAGCAAACGGGAGTCGGGATTATGCGCCTCATGAGCCCCGGATCGGTGGGAGCCCGACACAAGTGAAGACCTCCGTGTCTGCCGCCTCGAAGAGCTCCTCTGAGAGAACTCTCGGACGAAGGGGCTTGGCTCCTCGGGGAGGGCAGGCTGCGCCGGTGGGACCCTCAAGCGGCGCTAGCGCTCCGTATTTGGCGTGGGGCGTCGCGCGGAATTCGGCCAGCCTGCGGGTCGATCACCATAGGCTGGGTGGATCGACCCACCATCACCACCGTGGGCTTGAACCACCTCGGGAGAAATCTCGGCCGTCGGCTCGGGCCCGACCCCTCCCCGAGGCTCGGGGGGCTAACACCACGCGGGGAGCCAACGCAGGTGGGACAACGTCTTGGTGAGACAACCCCCGGCTCTGGGCCGGCCGAGGGCGCGCACTAGCGGGGCCTTCTTGGGATGCAGGGACAGTGGGGGCCCCCGCTTCTGAAGTCAGAAGCAGCGTCAAAAAAAGCCAAAAAATACCCGAAAAAAGGAGGCTAGCTGCGGGCGACGAAGGGACTCACGAGGCCCGAGGGATCGCGCCAGGTGTGTGGCCGAGGGCGCGGGAAGAGGCTGCGACACGGGCATCGCTTTTGCGCCGCAGGCCGTCTCCCCACGGTTTCCGCCTGCGTCGCGGGGAGCCGGGGCGGGGAAGGGGCGTCAGCGGCTCTTCACCTCGGCGGCGCCTGCGGCGCTGGGGGAGTCGTTGGCCCTTCACGCCGAGCCTCACCTTGCGGCGTCAAGGCGCCCACATCGGGGAACCCCCGAGCCGCCACCTGTCCGGGGCCTCGGCTGGAGGAAGCCTCGGGCGCCACGAGTCCCGGCGGCCTCCGGCGTCTCGAGGCTCGGGCACGTAGCGGCCCCGAAAGGTGGTCGGCAACCCCAAGGCTCGGTCTATACGAGCCGCCACATCGTCATCCGGCGAGTTCACGGCGAACTTCGTCCTCCTCATCCTCGTCCTCCTCGGTGGTCGAGGTATCGAGCATTGGCCCGCCTGTTGCTCGGCCCGGCGGTTGGCGCGGGCCACGTTCTTCTTCTTCTTCTCCTCCTCCTTCGGCGCCCCGCGCCCTCTGCTGCTTCGTTCCGAGCACGGTTTTACCGCCCGGCGGCATCTAGATCGGGCATAGGCGGAGGAGAGTCGTGATAGTTCAAACGACCTCGCAAGAAGATGGAATAAGAACCGCGGTGGTAGCCACGCGGCAACCAACAAGACAATGCAAGAACTGAAGCCAAAAAGCGCTTACCAAGGAAATGTACCCCGGGCGGAGGCGCATAGGGATCTCGGGGAATGCAGGGACGGGGTATTGGACCCCAATGCCTCCCTCACCCTCTTCGCCGGGCCATCGGTGGAAAGCGAAGGGATGACATCGAGACTCCTCAAGACCGGCCGGCGGAGGAAGTCATATGACTCATGAGCAAAAGGGCGAGCCATCAATGGCAACACCCGACGCCGATGAAAAGCTACCACCACGGCTGCTGCGTTCACACCCCCCATCTCGGAGCCTTGGGATCGCTGCCTCAAGCCCTCCAACCGGGGATGATCCGCCGGGGGACCCAGTTCCACTTATTCGACGTTGTTTAAGGACACGCCCGGTGTATGCGGGAAGCGCGTTCCCATCATTGCGGAGGTAGAACCATCGATCCTGCCACCCCTTATTAGAAGAGGTAAGCTTGGAAAGGATGTACCCATCGGCTCGGTTCGGCCTTATGCGCTCCGATCGGACTTGCGGCCGCGCAACCACCACCAACGCAACGCCCGCGGGTGCCCCTCCCTTCACCACCGGCGGTGGTGAGATCCGCCTTGAAGAACCACGACCAAAAGGTCCCAATGCGGCTCGATCCCCGGGAATCCCTCACAGAGGGTAACAAAGATAGCCGCCTGAGAGATCGAGTTCGGGGGCGGATGGTGGGCTCGGCGTCATAATGATGAAGAATCGCTCGAATAAACCGGCCCGCCCGGCGTCGAACCAGCGCCGGTGAAGATCCATCGAGCTCACCACATAGCCATCGGGAGGGTTAGGCTCCTCCTCGGTCCAATCGGCGCAATCCACTCCGGCCGCTCGGCATTGGTACGAGGGCGAAGAAGCCCTTCCTCGACAAGGCGGCTGAAGCTTTTCCTCCGTCGCCGCCGTTCTCGCCACGGTTCGGCATCGAGCACCTCCCTCGTGTTGTCGCCGCCGGATTGCGCCATGGAGGAACGGGAGGGACGAGGAACAAGCAACCACCGGCAACACCGTTCACACGAGCACAAGGCAAGTGGATTTCTCCCTTAACCTCTCCTGTCTTTCTTTCTATCTCGATTGCTGCGGCAAGAAGGCAAGAAGGCGATGGCAAGAACAAAGGAGCAACTATCCGCCGCTGGCGACCCCATATTTATAGGGAAGGGAAGGCAAACCGCCCGGCCTGGGCAGGCGACGAACCGACTTCCGGAATGAACGGCCCATGATGAAACAGAACCGCTCATCCAACGGCTCACCCACGCGGTAGAGCCGTCAAGAGCATTAATGCACCTTGGCGGTGCTCTCGATTATTGCCCCCGACAAGAAGCCACGCGAGCCACGTCCCATCGGACTGGAACAGCAAAGGCGTCACGGGCGCTGGGCGAGGAGAAGCCTCGTCTCCCGGTCGGGGGGTAAAAACCGTCCGGCCGTTCATATCCGGCGGGCGCCCGACCCTAAGGGGCAAAAAGTCGGTCGAAGGCGGTTCTCACCTCGGCAGGAACCAAACGAGCCTCGGGCTGGCGCACGTCAACGTGCACCCTACGATCCCGAGAGGTTGCCAAGCTGGGCCACATGGGTTTCTACGATTACGCCTCGGGATAACCCGAACCGGGGACGGGATGGAAATGCACAACCGGCTATACCGGGCCCTCCGGGGCCCGGGATTTCTGAACGTGTTTAAGACCGCGGGTCTTTGCTTATAGAGATGTCCCATCCGTGGGAGGCCTCTGGGGCCCTCGGGGATTGACCCCGTCAAACCCCGGGATCTCGCTAAAGCGGTCCGAGGGTTCTCATGGGGTGAATCCTAGATCACATAGCCGACCCTTGCTCGGCGAGGGCACGGGCACCCACTTAAAGCGGGCCGTTACAGCGTTCAAACGGAGCGCACCATGGTCGGCTTTGAGGGGCCCGAGGTGTGTCTCCCCTCCTCCCTCCCTTTCGGGAGGGCGACATGAGGAGCATATAATCAAAGTCGAGGAAGCCTGGGTCGACCTTGCGCACATAGCGCGGGCCTCGGGCTACCCACGCAAAAAACAAACAGAGACTTTGCACAAACAAGCGCAATTTAAGAGCCTGTTTCGGCCTTGCCGGCGTGCGGTATAAAAGACCTCGAAGGAATCCGCCATTCCATTCGAGGCCTCGGGGGGGGCTACACCCAGCGGGTGCGCTCGCGCACCCATTGTAGACGAACCACCACGAGTGAAAAACAAGGCGACGGAGCGGCACAACCCGAGGGCGAGTCCACACTCCTTTCGGGGGGCTCGGGGCTACCGTCCGGGACCCAAATATTGGACCCCGTGACATTCTCATATAACGAGAAAATCGTCGGCCCGTCGGGGCCCAGTAAAACTTCGGCCTGCTATCATCCGCTTAGAAGGACGGCCCAGCAGACGGTGGACCAGGCCAAAGAGCCACGACGCCTACGTGAAGGCGGAGTCGGCCCTGAGACGCCCACCGGAGTCACCGTGGATTTAAAGAGCTCGCTATGCTCACGGAGGACAAGGTCGGGGACCTTTACAAGACGACGAACCATGGCGCCCCACGTCATCATCGGCCAACCTAAGGCTCGGATTCAACCCCAAATCTCCGCTCGTCTCGCCCAGGGGTGGTTTAGCTCACCGGCCTCGGATGAGACCTCCGCCTCGCCCGAGGGTGGCCTAGCTCACCACCCTCGGGCAAAAAAACTCCGCCTCGCCCGAGGGAGACCCAGCTCTCCATCCTCGGCGAGGTGGCTCAACCCACTCACCCGAGGGGTCATAGACCCTCGGGCGTGGGAGGTTCCGTCTCAAGGAAGGGAAACGGCTACATTTAATGCGGTTACACGGCAGACGAGGCGCCGGGGGCCATCGATTACGCCCAGTCAAATCGACCTGCCGAGATCACTTCCAAAATCCGGCCGATGGGACACAAAATTTGACCCGGTGGCGTATTACGCCGCCCCCTGCGGAAACCGGGACGACCTTTGTTCATTCCCGGCAGCATCGTCAAGGCGCCCACGGCGGGCGGACCCTCGGGCTTATGACACGCCCGCGGCCGGCTTTCTGGGGACCGGCCCTCGCCATGCGGGACTGTGAGGGATGCCTCACAGATCTCGGGGCCGCACGGGAAAGCGGCACGTCCCCGCCATCGGATTAGGGCGTGTGTCTTCATCAAACAACGCCCAAGCCGGCCCGGCCCTCGGCCGTGCGCGCATGCAACGAGCATAGCCTCGGGAATTAGCCACCTAGGCCTCCACATATGTAAACATTACTTCCCTCTTCCCTCTATAAAAGGGGGAGTAATGCCCCATTAGCAGGGAGCCCGCGCGGACAAAAGCATAACCACCACCACCACCACGATCGTGGGGCTTGAGACCAGCGTCTCTCCCTCACACCGCTTGTAACCCCTACTACAAGCTCATCTTTGAGCGCGAGGTAACACGAGCGAGGACACCACCCGCTGGACGTAGGGCCCCTGTTGGCTGAACGGGATAACCCCGCCCGTGTGTGTCCATCTTGCGCTACGCCATAAGAGGAGGGGGCACATGGCCTATAAATTCTTTATTGCCGGCACCCGAGGCACCCCGGTTCTCGGAACGCCCGGCAGGGCGGCGGGGCGGCGGCGCCAGGGGCGGCGGGCCTTGGGCGGCCGGGCGGCGGCACGGCGCGAGGGGGGGAGGAGGCGCGCGTCAGGGAGAGAGAGGGCGGCGGCGGCCTGGGCTAAAGGCGGGGAAAATATTCTTTATTGCTTGCCCCTAAGAGATTACATCCTCTTGTTTATATAGCCCTCCTATGGGACTTGTATCACAAGCAATCTCTAAAGGTTTCCTTATAGAGTTGGAATACCTTTTTACAAGCAATCCTTATTTATTTCCTAATAGGAGATTTCCTTATAGAGTGGAATATCTCCTTCACACAAAAAGTCCTAATCTTTATCCTAATCAAACTCCCCGATTTAATTACCGAAAGAAGTCGTGGAGGCCGGAAGGCGGCCGGGCGGCAACGCTGGCAGCCCCAGGGGGTTGTCGGCGAGCCCGGGGGGCCCCCTGGCGGCAGCGGGGCCTCTTGGGCGGCTCCTCGGGCCCCATCCTTTGGGGTGTGACACCTCATGAGTTTGGATCTCACGGGTGTCAGGATGAGGATGCCACCTCCGTTTGTGGATGCTTTCGGCATAGGGGCGAAATGGGGCGCCCTTGGATAGAATTTTGGAGGCCACGCCGCGGTTTGCCGCCGGTGTTGGCGGTCCTCCGGCGTCTGTTTGGACTTGGAAAGCGGGCGGGCGGTCTTGGTTGGGTAGGGATGGCACGGTGGGCGGCTTGGCGATACGAGAGGGACCGCCCCGGATCGTGGGGCGCGGCCGGAGAGCGCTGCGATCTTTGGGTGGCCGCAGTCGCGGTCTCAGCGATGAGGAAGGGGGGTGACGGGAGGAAAATAGATCGGCGAAACATCATTTTTCCATCATAACACTTGGCGGGTGAGTAATTTTTAGGGTCAAAAGCAGGTGAAAGCAGGAAAGAGCCGCTTCTCAATTTGTACTAGAGTGAAAGCTGTTTTTGGGTGAAAGTTGTTATGCCTTTTGAGCCCTTTGGTTGGCTTTTGGCTTTTAGCAAAAGCAAAAAGCAAAAAAAGGTAAAAGCTCAATCAAAAGCACCCATTTTTAAAGACATTTAATAACAACAGCACCGTAACTCTAAATAAGCGGAGCACACCAAGTAGAATTTAACTTTGGAAAAAGTCTATATCACACCCCCACCTATGGGAGGTGTACTACATAACCCCAATCTATGAAGCAGTCTATCACCCCCGAACTTTCCAAAAACCGGTCAAATTAACCCTAAAGCAGTTTTGAAAAATCGTAGTAAATCATAGAAAAATCATAAAATGGAAAATCAATTGTGTTGGACTCCAAATGAGTAGATCTACACAATGAATACATAATATGATATGCTTTAGTAAATTTTTTTGCTGTAGCTTTAGATCTATGCTTTTTCCTCATAACTGTAAAAAAATGTACTAAAGTATACCATATTATATATTCATTGTGTAGATCTACTCATTTGGAGTCTAACACAATTGGATTTTCTATTTTATGATTTTTCTATAATTTACTATGATTTTTCAAAACCGCTTTAGAGGATAATTTGACCGAGTCTCAGAAAAGTTCGAGGGGGATGATATAAACTTCATTTTCATAAGTTGGAGGTTATGTAGTCCACCTCCCATAGATAAACTAAAAAAAAACTGAGCACGGAGCCCGCCACTCCAATCCTTATCACTTCCTTCCGTTCTTATCTCTTCCACATCACATCTCCTTCAATTCCATCCCACGTTGCCCAAGTCTTCAATCTGCCCCTCCCCGGCCCCTCTGTTCATGGTGGCGACGGGCCAACCCCCGACCACCAACCGTGGTGAGCCCCCAAACATGGTGGGGGTGTGGTAGGCCAAACCAGTCCGTCGGCCATGGCTGGCACAACGGCCCCGACCCTGTCGTCATCCTGGGCAGCGACGAGGCAGGTCCAACGAGGGCGCTCGTGGTCGTCGTGATAGCTAAGCATGCAGTGGCGCCCATCTCTAAAAACCATTTTTGCTAGCTGTACATAGTGTCAGTCTATTTAGTCACGCCAATATATATGGTGTAGTCTTATTTATTTATATCACACTAGACTGCCTGGCGTGAATGAAATGTTTAGTTTCTCAGAATTTAGTTCTAAACATGTTATTATTAAAATGCTAGACTGTTTGTTCAAAATATGAAAAACGAGAGCTAGCCTCTGACTACATCGACAAACACTAACGGTAAACCGTTTGTTTGCCGAGTGCTGGGAGCTTTGCTGGTTTGTCGAGTGCCGAGAAAAAAAACACTCGGCAAAATCCTGGTTTGCCGGTGGCGAGAAAAAAAACACTCGGCAAATCAGATCTTTGGCGAGTGCCGAGCAAAATGGCACTCGGCAAACGTGTGTCGATCCTTAGCCTTGGCCACCACGCGTCGTTAGGGCGTTTGCTGAGTGCCGGCGGTTGACACTCGGCAAACTACCTATTTGCCGAGAGTGTTTTATGCAGGCACTCGATCGACAAAGAAGAATTTTCGCCAAGTGTTTTATACAGGTACTCGTCAAAGAAGAATCTATACCGAGTGCCTTCTCCTGGTCCCTTGAGGCTGTGATAGCTTGGACAAAATTTATACCACCACTGTGCAGAGAAAGGCAAAAGAAAATGACAGACATTGCAGGCCAAAACAAAGGCAGAGCTAACGTGACTGTGTTTCCCTCTTATAGTCTTGCCCCTCCTGTCACATCTCGGGTCAATTCCTTCCTCCATTGACAAGTTCCAAGCGTTGTTAAAAGGTTGGCCTGGCGGGTTATCATGGCTGAAGTGGGTGTGGACGTTGTGGAAAACAAGAAATGACCTACTTCGTGCCAATTCCTTCCTCCATTGCATAGATAAGTCACTATATATCAAAGTTTGTAAGGAAATAGCTTAAGAGAGTCATAAATAGGTCATTTAAACCATCAACATGTCTAGAGTGTGAGTCATATAGGGGTGTTTGGTTCCAGGGACTTTTTTGTGTTTGGACTAAAAAAAATCCCTAAAAATCCCTAGCAAACCAAATAGGGTGAGAATTTTTTTACTACTTTTAGCTAAAAGTTCCTAGAAGACCCTCATGGAGAGTCTTTTTTTAAAAGAGTCATGGACTATTGAACCAAACATGGTCATGGTGGGCTAAGGTCATTTGCCGCATACCATACCACGCTATTGTGGTCCCTACGAAAAATTAATTGCGGACTACTATTGTGGTCGACTCAAATACTGTCCACTAAGAGCAAGCATTATGGCGGCGGTAAGTGGGTCGATATCTACGTGGAGGAGAGAAACACCGAGAGAGACGAGATCAGTGTTTTGCAAAGCCCGCTTGGAGCCGGCACATACACGCTAGTGCCGCTGCTATTGCCGAGCTTTGTTGCTGTGCATTAAAAGCTAGCGGGCCCGCCACTATTGTCCGATGCTCGCCATGGTCGCAACGGACAGCCGACGAAATCATAGTACTTGCTCTAAGCTTGCTAAATCTTATATGGTACGTACATCATAGCAATGGCGATAAGAAATCACTACAGCTAACGTGGTTGGTACAACCTCTATTTAGAATCAATGATTGGGCGCCACACGCCCCGGCCTCGCTCCCATGGAGCCAACAGTGTCACCGTGACGTCCATATCAGCGGATCACTAACATACTTGTGACATGCTAATAAATGTTTTTGTATATGTCGTTAAACCTGCTAATGAGGTATAAAAGTCGGTCTCAGTGCATGTGGCACTCTATTTAATATATATGACATCCCCATAAAACATGTATTAGGACTGGCCTAAGGGCACTCTCGATACATAGTTTGTTTGCATGCTATTGGTTCACTTGACAAGGCTATCAAATCGGTTTTGAGCCTTGCCTTGTATCTCAATATATTGTTGTTGAGAAGTAGTACATATACACACAGGATTTGATAACTACTATAAAATGAGGTGACTCATCAACGACTATATACAACTACTACATGATGGACACATGGTGAATGGGGAGCAATCAATCTGACTATATCCTCAATGATTAGGGTGTGCTTGTTGTACGTGGCCAATGCAAGTGCACCACAAGAACAGTTGCGTAAACAATTGCTACTCCTGCTCCTTGGCCGACTTGACACTGGTTCCAATTTTATCGGATCGGATATATCTGAACAAGTGAAGAGCCGTAGTTTGTCTGATTAGCCTATTGTAGGTGAAACCCTAGCCTTAGCTTAGGTTGGACGTACGTGACTGGGAAAGAACTTGAGCTGGCCTTACTTGATCTTTTGGCTCACAGGTCAAACACAGGAGAAACAAAGCAATCCAATACCGGAGGATCTGATGACGTCATCGATCCTTCGGCAACGCGTAGGAGAAACGTAGGATTCTAATCCTTAGGATTCGATCTCTCACAGTAGCACAGGAAACAAAACATTCAATTCGAGCTCATGTATTGGCGGAAGTCAGGCAACATTGGAAACAAACTTGCTTTCCTTTCCTACGTTCTTGGATTCCTACGGTTTTCCTCTGCTTCTCCCGTGAGCCAAAGGGGATTAGCTTCTCGTTGCAACGTACAGACAAAGACCGCAAGACAGAATCACGGTTATACGGATTTTCCTCCAGGGAGCTGCCGGCGTTCTCAAGCATAAATGGGCCGGGCCTTCCTCTCCAACGAAGGAAGAGAAATAAAACGATCGAATGGGCCTTGGGCCTTTTCGCCATGGCTTGGCACGACGGAGGGCAGATGGGAATTGAAAGTAACGAATGCAGCTGTAGCACTGCAAACAAGTTAATTAATTAATGTACTCCAAACAGGTCCAATGTACTCCAAGAACAGATAATAAATTAATCTACTTCCATTAGTGAGAGGCTTAGTTTTCATGACCCATGAAAGTAGAGTGCCTTGTGCTCACCACCACCATCTCTTTTTACACAGTATCAGCAATTGCGTGACAAGGCAACAGAAATATAATCTGTTAAAACTGAACCTAGACAGTGGTTGGTTCCTTCCGAGGTTCCTTCATGCGAAAATCACTGAACCCAGACAAGTCAAGGCAGCCGCATGCAGTGCTCCTGAGGTTCTTTCATTCTCATGAATCCGCTATAATGCTAGCGAACACAGTACGTACGTCAGTACCTTCTCTCTTCTCCAGCTATATGTTGTCAGGACCGCTGGGAAGCGGTGCGTAGCCATTTGGACTCGCACGAACTCCATCTGATTTAACTGGTATGCACTTCAGGATGGCGCCGACGATCAAGCTGATGGATCCGAGGCCGACGCTTACCAGCCACAGCTGCCAGCTAAGTGGAACGGTGCTGGCAAAGGTGCCGAGGAATTCGATGATCACCACTTGGAACGCTGCTGTCACGGCTATGATTCCAATGAAGATCCAGTTGCTGAACATGCCATGGAAAACATTGATCTTCTGCATTTCCCGGCTGTTTATTTCATTGAACACCTGACGTGACACAATAACAGACTCTTCATCAGACATACAGGTACTATGTTCTCCTTATCAGACAATATGGAAAATAGTTCAGACACATAGGGATCTTCCCCAGCCAGATAACTAGCAGCATATTGTTTGCATTACATATATCTCTATCAGTTTAGGTTATAAGTGGAAGCTCGAGCTAGAAACAAATAGTTTGAAATGACCTTGACCTCAGTATCACCATAGGGCATAAGAATTACAACAGTAAATTAATAGGTAATGGTAAATGCACTCACCTGGCAGAACACAAAGGAGTTGAATATGAGTGTATTGATAACAGATTTGGAATCTGCACCCTTGAGGTTCAGAAGACGTTCCCCACCAAACATGAGAGTTCCAAGTACAACCAACTGATATAAACTCTGCCCAATGATATTTCGCCACATGACTTTCGTAATGAAACTCTCTCCACGCCCAACAGGTGGCCTCTTCATCATGTCATCGTTTGGAGGCTCTGTTGCTAGAGCTAAAGCTCCTAATGTATCCATGATCATATTGACCCACAACAACTGTACCGCTGTGAGAGGAGCACTTCCTGTGGCATAACATAACAATCAAAATATTGTTAGTCCAATACCAGATATCAAGAATCACTAACTGAACAATCATGGCATTGCAAAAAAAGAATATTATAGATAATGGCCGGACCTGTAATACATGCTGAGACAAAGTTGATGACCAAAGCAACAATATTGACAGTCAACTGGAACTGCACAAACTTCTGAATGTTTATGTAAACCGCACGACCCCACCTTGCGACGTTTATTATAGTTGTAAAATTATCATCGAGCACTATCACATCAGCACTCTCCTTGGCTACCTGCAAATATGTAAGTTTATACTGTTATCTTTCAAGGGACACACAGAATTGCTTAAGGGCAAGGCCTTGCAAGCAAGGAGTTCTAAACTTCTAATGTCAACAGCCGTATTCAGTCAGCAAGAGAGATTTTTACAGTAAGAATAGTAGAGGTGAATATGTTTGATGTTAATTTTTGTGATCATGGAGACAAACTAATTTAGTAGGGCTGAAAATGAACTAGAAAATGAACTAAATAGGTTATTTTTACCAACTAATTTTGCGAGGTATGCTCACAATTAAGTATTCTTGTCAGTTTTCACTTAAATAATAGAAAATCATGTCATCGTCTGCGAGGTATGTCCACGAACGAATGAATCACAGTACCTCTGTTCCTGCTATGCCCATTGCAAGCCCGATATCTGCTTCATGCAATGCTGGAGCATCATTCGTACCATCGCCTGTCACAGCAACTACCTCCTTGAACATACCTCGCAAGTTTGTGACAAGGGTATGTTTGTCAAGTGGTAAAGAACGAGCCATAACCTGCCAGCGTTGAAAGATTAAAATTGAAGAAAAGTGATGATATGTTCATAGATCTTAGTGTACAGGTAGGCTGAGGAAAGCTAAACAAACCTGAATCTTAGGTATCAGGTCCCTCATTTCCTCTGGATTTTTGCTACGGAATTCTGGTCCTTCTATTGCTATGCCACCTTCAGTCAGTATTCCACACTCTTTGGCTATAGCTTTAGCTGTATTGATATTATCACCAGTCACCATTCGTACTACGATACCAGCAGACATACAGGCCTTAACAGCATCCTTGACTCCTGGGCGCACAGGATCCTTAATGCCAAAAATAGATATTAGAGTAAAACCGCCTGTTGGACTATCTGTATCATCACTGAAATTATCCCCTTCCTTATATGCCAGGCACAATGTCCTTAAAGCATCTGAAGCAAAAAGAATTGATAGTACCTAAGACGTTCTTCCTCTGAGCTTCCGACAAGGGAACACTGTTTCCATCACCATCAATCATCATGTCACACATTTCCACAATAATTTCTGATGCACCTTTGGTGTACCAACGGTATTTGCCATCAGGGGTGTGTTTAACACCCAAAATATGGTGCAAAATTTTGGGACGCATGTCACATCGCATTAATCGCAAAGACGTTTCGTTTGTTAGTGGTAAATATTATCCTACCATGGTGTAACTAGGCTCAAAAGAATCGTCTCGTAATGTACATCTAAACTGTGTAATTAGTTTATTTTTTTACCTACATTTCGTACTCGATACATGTGCCGGCATTTTGATGTGATGGGGAATCTTCTTTTTGCATAGTGGAATTTGGAGAGAAAGTTGGGGTGCTAAACACACCCCAGGTAATGAGACCAACACTGCCATCTTCTTCTTAACTGAATTGAAAGGCTCAACCTTAACCTTGGTGCAGCTCCTATCTTCGGCTTCATGATGTCCTTCTAGTTTCAATCCAAATTCTAAGATTGCCCTCTCTGTTGGGGTTCCCAAAACAGTTTGCCCACCATCCTTGTCTTTGACTACCTCTGCACAAGTGTTCTCAAAAATGCCCTGCAGAAGCAGGCTCAATGTGGCTGGAGAAATGGCAGAATTTAGATCTTCCAAACTGTCGTTACTGGTAAGTGATTTTGAAACCTCAGATATCCATATCTTGTCAACCACCATATGGTTGGTAGTCAACGTTCCTGTTTTATCTGTGCATATAGTACCAGCAGATCCCATTGTCTCACATGCTGAAAGATGTCTTACGAGTGCTTTATCATTCATTAGCTTTTTCATTGCAAATGCAAGACTCAAAGTAACAGCTAGAGGGAGCCCTTCAGGGACAGCAACAACAATAATAGTGACTGCAGTGGCAAAGTAGTTTACTATAGTCAATGCATCTGTAGAGTACCACTTGAGAGACCAACTGTCAAACCTTTGTCAATAAGGAATCTAACCATCAGGACAACAAATGTTAATGTGGCAAACAGCAGGCCAATTTTCCCAATGATGGTTGCAACTCCATTGAGCTTAACCTGCAATGGTGTCTCATCCTCCCCTCCTTCACTCAACGTGCTCATCAGCCTTCCCCATTCAGTGCGCATGCCAACAGCAGTTACCAGCATCTTAGCTGATCCATCCTGGACTTTAGTTCCAGCCAAGATGAATGGCTTATCTTGAGAAATATAAACTGGTTCGCTCTCACCTGACAAGCTGGATTCATCAATCAAAAGGGAATATCCATGAATGTACAGTCCATCAGCAGGCACTTGGTCTCCAATCGATAGGTGCACGATATCACCAACTGCCAAGTCATATATTGAGATCTTCTGCCGAGAGCCATCCCTGGTTACATGGATGAATATCTTCTTCTTCTCATTGTCTAGCTCCTTGAACTGAAGCGACTGCCTGTAGTCGCTGATAGCAGTAACCATGACAACCAACAGAATGCTGAGTATTATCCCCAAGCCATCATACATGCCCTTGGGCCAACCTTCAGATGCCAGACCAACTACAGCAGATAGCAGAGCACATACCATAAGGATGATAAGAGTCATGTCCTGCAACGCATCCCAGACAAACATCCAGAAACTTCTTGGAGGTTTCTCCGTGTAGCGATTGACACCATAGATGGTTTGCCTAGTATCCAAGTCGCTAGCAGATATGCCGTGGTCAAACGATGAACGGATTTTTGTGGATATCCCATCTACCCCACCATGCATCTTCAAAACTTTCATATCATGCTTGCTTGTAATGGACGCCACCTCATCTGGGTTGATGGAAAACCCAGCCTTGATAATATCATCAGTTAGCCGGTAATCTTTATGTTTGACACCTTCACATCAGAATATCAGATGGTTCAAAAGTTTGATGAAGTTTAGTAAAGCACTGTGATATAAACCCCCCGCACTCGCACGGCACCGGCCATGGCCAAGACCACAAGATCATCGCCGGCCACTGCACAGCGAACGCACGCGAGCCGACCTAAAAGCCCAATCCTTGCCGCCACCGCCCGGCCTGCCGCGCGGATATTGGGGAAGCCTTTCATGGCCGCTGCAAGCTAGTCGTGCTCTCGCTGTCCTGCCTTGCCATAGCACGCTGTCGTGCTCTCGCACGCGCCGCAACGGTGCCTGCACGCACACAGGTCCCGGGAGCACGGGCACAGCCTCGCCGAGCTCCCGAGCAAAGCCCGTGAAGCCGTAGCACGACTGCGCCAACGTGGCTTAGCACAACCGCAAGCTAGTGCCCTGTACCTGCAAGCACCGGGGTTCTTCGCCTTGGCCGCACGCAAGCAGCCAGCACGGCCTTATACTAGCCCCCACCTTGCCATTGCACGGACACGGCCACACTCGACGCGCACGACGAGCTCGTCAGGTGTCTTGTCAAACACCTGGCCGGCATGGCCCCTTCTCCTCGTGTTCTGCTGGGCCAAACGGCAGGACAGTAAACAACCAAGGCCCTGTAGGAGCTCGTGACCCCATCTTTTGTTTGGCCCATCTAGCACTTTGAGCGTGCAAAGCCCGCAGCCAAGACAGCCGAGCAGGCCCAGCTGAATCCCTGCCATTTTTTCTCTTTCAGAAAAGATACCCACCTTCTAAAATTCATATTAAATTCATCCTAGCTCTAAAAATTATGAAATTAGTTTCATAATTTTTCCCAAAATCGAGCTCTATGTCATCAGCAAATGCACAAGTACATTTGCACTCTTGCTTTTACCCCTACCATTCTTGACCTCTCTTATATATATATAATTTATCCATATATATTTTTAATCATGCCTTTGCGCCAACCCTTCTCCCTTGTGGCTATGAAAATGTGTTACTCCTTCGGTCTTTTAGCGTTAGCTTAGTTCTTGTGGTGTTTTTGGCTCTTTAAGTTATCCTCGCCGAACTACGAGTGTTAGCTCCTATTCTCGTCCCTCGGACATGGTCATTGCAGACTCGATGTCGATGTCAATATCGACGCGGATCTTACCCGCACACGCCGAGACCTCCACGACCTAGTTTAGTGGGATATGAATTAGGAGCCAACCTTCGTAGAGCGACGGGTGCCAACTCGCTGAGGTTAAGCTCATGGCCTCGTCATGACCATTGGGCTTTACCTCTTTTCTCCCGTGTTTTCTTCTTGGTTCTTCATGCTTAGTCGCTCCTTTCGGTTCCCGTTAATCTAATGACGTTTGGATCGAAAGTAGTGTGCAGTGGTGTTTGCTCAGGATGAGCTAAGGTCTATGCCATTATCGAGAAGCCGTACAGGTCGACACAATCGACCCGTGAAGTACGAGCTAGGCTACGACTTGAGCTCATGCTTAGCAAACAACCATTCTTGTTTCTTTAGTCCAAGGATCGGATATCCGCCAAGAGGGCTCAGCCATTCTCTTTTGTGTTCTTTCGGTGTCGTAGTCCTTTGTCCTGTCGCCCTTTTAGTTGTTTGATTGTTCTCTGGCTTGTTGTAGTCTCGTGCTATAGTCTGCTTCGCGGATAGTGTTGGATCGAAACCCGATGGAGGAAGAGATCAAGGAGGACAACGGACCGTCGAGGGGAGATGACCCAAGAGGAGGAGACCATGCTGCTCGACTACACCAACTAATGAAGACTTGTACCACTACTTCCTCGACATCGCAGGTGTCATGGCAGCACTTTACTTTAGAGAATCCTATTAGACATTGCAAGTAGATATGCTAGCGCTTTACTTTTACTCCTTTGCTAGTATATGATGCATGCTTATGCCTGAGCCTGGAATGCCTTGATTGAAACCCTTTTTACCTGAATACCCAGCTTCGCGCTCGCACTTATATATTCCTGCCTGCTTGCTTGCACTTGCTTCATCATACTTGCTTATAACCTTAGTGTATGATGGCTGAGGAATTAATTGGTAAAATATGATGATAACTTGAGAACTGGATAATAACTTGAGAATGTGGATAACCTGGTAATTGGGAAGTGTGATGCGTGTGTCTTGGGTGAGTGATGAGGGTTGAGTCGACCAGACAGGATCTATGACGAGTCACGGAGACGAGTCTTGCCGGGGAATGCTTCTGGGCATTTCCATTTTGTCCTACTTGTGGCGGGTAATTGTGTACGGTGAAGAGACCCTGGGTCAGAATCTTGTGACGGGATGAAGACCGGGAAGGAAGTGATGAAGATGTCTTGTCTAGTCCTACCTAAGGACTTGACTCAGAGAACCGCCCCTTAGGGAATGTTTAGTGCACACCACTCGTACCTGTATGGGCGGGGGACGGATTGCCCCTTTTAGTTAGGTGGTGCCATACCTACTTGGATGTTAGCGGATAGTGTTACAGGGGAGGTACGGGCGCAGATGACCCACACCCTCTTGAGACAGCATAGTTACCATGAGTAGGGCCCGGTACTACGTTCTCACAGTCTCAGTGTGCCAGTGGTACTCCGGGACTTCCCAGAGCTAAGTGGTAGGGTGGCATCGTCTTGCTAGGATGTCTCCGTTATCACCAAGGTGCTTCTAGGGCACTAATGATGGTGATCTTGTGGTTACGGGTGTACAAGCTCTATAGAGTCAAAACCAATACGTATTGTCCTGCCTTCGGGCATGGTTATATTCATATCTTAGGCCTGGACTACTTTAGGTGTGCGCCGGCTTTCGAGCCTGGACTGCCTTTGGGTGTGCGCCGGCTTATGGTATGTTTCTTCCCTCGACCCACGCTTCTTTGAGTAGTGAGAGGTGTCCTTCTCTTCTTTCCCCAAGTTTTCTTACGGCTGTGAGCCCTTGTGGTTGGGAGCCGATTACGTGGACAAAAGGAGCAGGAGTTGTCCTACCGCCTGCGTGTGAGAGGGTGAGATGTGTGTGGTGTGTGGTGATGGATTGGGGGTGTTGATGAGATGTTGAGGATATGTGAGATTTGAGATGGGTTTAAAACTTGATGAACAAATAATATAATATTATTACTACTTGCTGCTTCGCATGCGCTAAGGATGCAAACCACAACCAAATATTAGGATTGCCAGATCCCTTATTTTTTTTTTATTTTCCACCAAAGCTCATTCGGTCTTCGACCATGGCACGCACATCTCGGGCGGTGTGCATGCAGATTACGACTTGCAGTATTTAGAAGGATTAGGTGGTCTTGTTCCTACGCTCGAGTTTGGTTCAGAAGATGAAGATTGCTTCTGCCGATCTCTACGCCGACTCTGATGAAGCCCGTGAAGGAGGAGCCTTCACTCGCCGACGTGCTACATCTACTCTGACGTCTTGAGTTACGCTTCCGCTAGGTTAATTGTATAATAGGTGAGTCCCCAAGAGTTGTATTATCTTGTAATTGTACGATGTATGACTGCGATGTTAACTGTAAATAATAATGTGATGGAGTGATCTTGTGGGACTATCACATTATTATTCAATTCTGTGTATTTTCCCTTCGTGAAAAATCAGGGATGTTACACTACAGCCAACCTTTATCGAACGAGACACGGGCTTCCATTGGATCCACCCGCTAACAGCTCACCGAGCGCGTTGAGTTCACGGCCCATCGACGGCAACGCAACGCGTTCACCCCCTCCTCTTCCTGAAGAGGTAGTCCGAGGGACGCACTAAAAGACGAGGCAACCTCGGGCGAGCCCCTGCACGCGCAGGGGACGAGTGCTGCAGCGCAAACTAACCAGGGCCACCGAAGCCTACTCTAACGACCAGGGCGGTTATCGAAAAGAAGACCTCGGACGAGTGTCCCCACTCCTCCGAGGCCTCGGGGGCTACACCCGGCGGGTGCGCTCGCGCGCACCCTACGGGAGGGCCTCAAACCAGACCCCCGGAGTCAAACTCTAATAACGATAGCTTAGCAATACGCGAGGGAAGCCTCGAGCGGAGTAGCAATACTCCGCCCGAGGCTTGGGGGCTACTGTCGGTACCCATAATTAGGGGTACCTGAACTAAGCGCCATAACAACCCAGCGGAATCATTAGCGAGGGATCGAAGAGACATTAGCCTAATCATAACTCGAAGCCTGCCCTGCAGACCCCGGGCGCAGAGAAGACGGCCCCATGCGCGCCACCTAGGCAGAAACACCGGCGCACCAAGGCCGGAGGCCGGCACCCTCGGGAATAGGGTGAGCCTCGGGCAAGACCTCCGATTTGCCCGAGCCTGACCATGACCACGGCGCCATCCCCAACTCGCCCAAGATTGATCCGGGCCACGATACGACCTCCGCCTCGCCCGAGCCAAACCTATAAACCCCGCGGGCGAGCACACAGCCTCGGCACCTGCCCCGGTATGGGCGAGACTGGCATTTATTGCACTCTGACGCCCCCGCGAATCCCGTTGCTGGCTCTGACCGCCCAACTTTGACATGACCGCCATCGACTCAGGCTTTACTGATACCAGGATGGAGTGGGCAAGGCAGTCATACGTAATTTTCATCATCACTGACCACTATTCTGACTGTTGGACTTGATGGGTTCGCCAAGATCCGTCGGAGCCCCATGATTGCAGGTCTTGGCGTAGGCGGTCCAGGGGCCCAGTAGGGGTCCAAATGTCCCTATACAAGTCTCGGATGGACATCTTCAACCTCGGTGTCCTCCACCAAGTCAAAGCAACAAGGACGACTGTCCCGTCAAGACAACGACCACACACGGGCACGGGGCTCGGGCGAACCAGCCTCAGACGTACTTCGCAGAATAAACAAATGCACCTAATGTAACCTGCATCCCTCCCTTCAGTTATAAAAGGGAGCGGCCAGGATCTCCAGGGGGGAGACAGACGAGTTTCCTTCCAACCCACGCTATTGGCACTAGACTCAATCACTTCCTTTGAGAGCTGGAACTCCGGTTCCTCTCTCGCCAGCTTGTAAACCCCTACTACGAGCACCTTCCGTGCAAGATAATACAAGACCGCACTACACACTAGACGTAAGGCATCCGTGCCCGAACCAGTTGTCGGGGGCCAAAATCATGGATCCCCCAACTTAAGCGACGATCCGGAACTTAGGCCCAACAATGAGCTAACCTAGCACACGTGCGAGGCGGACCGAACTCGAGGGCCGCTTAGGGCTCGGGCTCTGTCTTGAACGAGCTCCAGGACGCGTGCGCAAAAGTCCGCCTCAAACGAGCTCCAGGCTCGTGAGCTGGCTCCGAGCGAGCTCAGAGCTCGTGGCAAATCTCCGTCCCGAACAAGCTCAAGGCTACCCGCGTAGGGCCAAGTCAGCCCCGAGCTCGTGACGCTATCCGAGCTCACCCGAGCTCGCGGACCCACCTAAGGACGACGACGGGACCCCTGAGCATACTCCGGGCCCACTACAACGAACTCCACGACCCCGTGAGGCCAAACGACTTTCTCCGACTCGTACGAGCTCGAGCTCGGAGCGATGGGAACCAAGCTGTCTATGCCGTGTCAGACTCATCATCACGGCTACGCCTCGATCTCAACTAGAGATCAGGAGAGTCCAATCTACAGTGCCCGAGCTAGGGGCACTCGAGCGCCATAGTTGTGCTACGCAGCACGTAGCTGTAACACGCCGCCTGCCAACTACGGATTCGACTTGTCCGTTGGGATGCCGAGCTCGCATCCCGCCAACCGCTAAACGACAAAGGCAATGATGATGGGTCCGAGCGTGCTCCTGGCCAAGCCCCCGCACGCGCCCGCTGCGCCGAGTCAGAGCCGCTTGACTCCCTCCTGATCCGCAGAGAATCCTGACGGGGTCAGCGGTGCACGCCTGCGCCTGACCCCCGACGGGACTTGGCTCCGCCAAAACACTCCATTACGGTGTCATCAGAGCACGCCCGGCCCGCCCGCACCACGTAAATGATTCGAGGAGCTCGTCAGGGCATGCCCGAGCTCGCCCAGCGACGGGATTCTCGCTCCTAGCTGAACAGGTCTACCAGGGGGACAACAGCTACGACGGGATGTGACGAGCTCGATAGCTGTTGACCACGCACGCCTCTCCCCCTCTGTTACTTTTTCTCCTTTTCCCCTCCGCCCGGTGGCCGCCCGTGTACACCCCTTGGCACTATAAAAGGGGTCCCTTGGCCACCAGGAGAAAGAAGAGCAATCCGTTCTCACTTCACCGCATTCTAGCAACACACCACTCTCGATATTGGCACTTGCCTCAATCATAGAGACTTGGGAGCTCGCTCCCTCTCTCGACCAAGCTTGTAGCCACCCCTCTACAAGCATTTGAGCTCGGACTAGTGACTCCGACTGGACGTAGGGCATCGATTTGCCTGGACCAGTATAAACCCCGTGTCATTTGTCTCTTGAGCTAGGCCATCGAAGCATGCACTTGCCAGTCGGTTACTGTGACTGTGGTACTAGACCACGACAGTTGGCGCGCCAGGTAGGGGCAGCCTTTGTGTGATGACATCCACTTCGATGGCTTCATCCTCCACTTCACCGGCGGCCGGAGCGCCGATGCTCTTCGGCTCGCTGGCCTTCGCCGGCACCGGCTTCGAGGAGCCCCTCGTCGGGGCCACCTTCCTTCGGCTGGTGTGCGAGGTGGCGGCGCGCCACGGCTGGTGCGGGACGCAGCCGACTCCGTGTTGGCGCTCTCTGGCCGGGATTCGACTTCCGCGCCAGCGAATCCCATCCACGTCGCGGCGGACCGTTTCTTCGCTGCCATCTCGCCCGTGCTTCCGCACATCCTGGGCCCCGAGCTGACCCAGGATCTCTACCGCGAAGTCACCTTCTCCGTCGCTAACGTCGTCCTCCAGTTCGCAGGCAGGCCCCTCTCATCTTCTGCGATGAGTTCATGGCGTCCTACGCCAAGATGTACCCGGACGGGCAGCCCGACCTGCCGCGTTCCTCGAGCAGCGAGCTCGGGGCGACCGACGACCAGGGACTCGAGGCCGCCATGGGCAGCTTGAGCCTGGGGGCCGCGGACCCCACACGCCGGCTGCTTCATGTGCCAAACCCCGAGGGCGGGCAGCGTCGAGAGCGGCTCAGTCGCGCTCCGAGCTCGCCGCACACGAGAGCGGCGCCCCAAGATCGACGCAGGCTCGAAGAGCTCGACGAGTACCGCCGCGACATCGAGCGGGAGAGGGAGGCTCTCCTCGCCGTAGGGGAGCTCGTCCCCGAGCTCGGATCGGGCCCGCGACATCCACCGGCGCATCATCAACGGCGAAGGCGGCGACCTCCCTCCGCCTTGGTCGAGCTTCTCCGAACCTCGCGTGGCCGCCTCCATGTTTCCTGCGTGGCGCCCCCGAGCCCCGACACCTCCGAGGCAAGGAGGGTCCACCGGCCCGAGGTCGCCATCGAGCGCGCGGCGGGCGAAGAAGCGGAGAGCTCGGCGTCGCACCGCCGACTTCGAGGAGCACGAGGCGTCCCTCCAACCGGGGACCGGCCCGCGACGACTCCCGCCGCAGTCCACGCACGCCGGCGGGTGGGCGAGAACCGCGATGCGTGGGACACGCTGCCGCCCGGCGACGAAGCCGAGGGACCGGAGAGGCGGCCGACGCCGAGCCGCGGGACCACCGCAACGATCGACGCCACGACGGCCGCCCCCCCGCTCCTACAACGGGAGGCGGGGAGGCCAGCACGATAGCGGCGAGGACCGCAGCAGCGAAGAGTCCGACGCCGGACGGAAGAAGGCCGGGGTGTTTGGATCCCGCATCCACGACGCCCCTTCCCCGCGCGCTTCGAGCTCCGACCGTGCGAAATACAACGGGAGACGGACCCCGCGTGTGGCTTAAGGATTACCGCCTCGCCTGTCGGGCAGGCGGAGCAGAGGACGATCTCTTCATCATCCACAACCTCCCCCTGTACCTCGCTAACACAGCTCGTTCGTGGCTCGAGCACTTACCTGCAGGATGGATCGACAGCTGGCGCGAGCTCCGCGAGATCTTCGTCGGCAACTTCCAGGGCACCTACTCCAGGCCCGGCAATGCGTGGGACCTCTGCGGTTGCAAGCAGAGGAAGGGGGAGAGCTTGCGCGACTACATCAAGCGCTTCTCCAAGCTCTGCAACGAGCTCACCAACACCACCGACACCGAGATCATCACGGCGTTCACCTTCGGCACCACCTGCGAGGCCCTTATCCGCGAGCTCGGCGTCCGCACGCCCAAGACCGTCAAGGAGCTCCTCGACCTCGCCAGCAACCACGCCGAGGGAGAGGAGGCCATCTCCGTGGTCCTACACAGCTCTTCCAGCAAGGGCAAGGACAAGGTCGCGGACGAGGACGCCGGCGGGTCGACATCGCGCTAGAAGAAGAAGAACAAGAACAAGCGCCGCCGCAACGACGACGACTTCGTGGCGGTGGCCGACAAGAAGGCGGGCGGCAAGGCGGCCAAGCCGAACGCCCCAAAGGACTACTTCGAGAAGATGCTCGAGCGCCCCTACCCCAACCACAAGGGACCAGTCAAGCACAAGATGAAGGACTGTAACCTCATGAAGAAGTTCGTGTCCGGCACTCGGCAAGGCGAGGGCGCGGGCGATGAGCAGGACAGCGACAAGGCCGGAGACCAGGTGGGCGACAAGGACATCTACTTCGAGGACGGCGCGGTCAACGTGGTCTTCGGGAGGCCGTCCGCGCACGAGTCCAAGCGCCGCCAGAAGCTCACGCGGCGCAAGGTCCTCTTCACCGAGCCAACCGCTTCCTCCTACCTCAAGTGGTCAGAGGCGCCCATCACCTTCGACAAGACGGACCACCCGGTGCACATCCCACAGCCCGGGAGGTTCCCGCTCGTCGTTGACCCGTTCGTCGGCACCAAGCGCCTCGGCAAGGTGCTTATGGATGGGGGCAGCGGCCTCAACCTCCCCTACATCGACACCCTCGACGCCCTCGGCATCCCGCGAGCTCGCCTCCGTCCATCCTTGGATCCTATCCACGGGGTCATGCCGGGGAAGCGGTGCGGTCCCACTTGGGCGGATCGACCTCCCTCGTCACCTTCGCACGCCGAGCAACTTCCGCAAGGAGGTGCTCACCTTCGAGGTGCTCCCCTTCGGGAGCGCGTACCACGCGCCGTTGGGCCGGCCGTGTTACGCAAAGTTCATGGCCGTGCCCAACTACACGTACCTCAAGCTCAAGATCCCGGGGCTGAAGGGCGTGATCACCGTCAATTCCACCTTCGAGCGCGCGTTCAACTGCAACAACGAGTCCGTGCAGTACGCCGACGCCATCATCGAGTCCAAAAAGCTCATCCCCGAGATGCTCGCTGGGCCGCCAGAGGACTCAAAGGAGCTCAAGAGGGCGGCCAGCGAGCTCGAGAAGGCGGCGAGCTCATCCGGCGAACTCAAGAAGGCGGCGGGCACCTTCAAGCCGGACGAGGACGCCAAGGCGACGCGGTGGACGAGGAGGGGCATACCGTTCGCATCGGTACCGAGCTCTCTCCTAAATAGAAAAGCGAGCTCGTCAACTTCCTCCGTGCGAACCTCGACGTGTTCGCATGGAAACCCTCGGACATGCCCGGCATACCGAGGGAAGTCGCCGAGCACTCCTTGAATATCAAGCCGGCTCTCGGCCCGTGAAGGTGACCGGCTCCGGGCGTTTCGACGACGGCAGCGGCAGTAATCGCCGAGGAAATAGATAAGCTCTTAGCGGCGGGCTTTATCAAGGAGGTGCTTCATCCCGAGTGGATAGCCAACCCTGTATTGGTTAAGAAGAAAAACAGGAAATGGAGAACGTGTGTTGATTATACGAGTCTCAACAAGGCATGCTCAAAGGATACGTTTCCTTTGCCGCCAAGATCGACCAAATCGTTGACTCCATCTCGGTGCGAGACGCCTCTGTTTCTCGATGCTTACTCCGGCTACCACCGATTGCGATGAACGAGCTCGATCAGCTCGCCACCTCCTTTATCACTCCCTTTGGTGCGTTTCGCCACGTGACCATGCCTTTCGGGCTAAAAACGCCGGTGCCACTTTCCGCAGGTGTATGCAGAAAGTCTTCAAAGAGCTGCCGGGAAGCTCGTCGAAGCGCACGCCGATGACATCGTAGTCAAGACAAAACGCACGGGCGAGCTCGTTCCCCGACCTCGAGCAAGTTTTTCGGCAAACTCCGCGAGTTCGGGGTCAAACTCAATCCCGAGCGTTTTTTGGGGTCCCACGAGGGAAACTACTTGGCTTTGTCGTGTCCGAGCGCGGCATCGAGGCCAACCCCGAAAAAATCGCCGCCATCAAGGACATGGGGCCCATTGTTAACACTGAAATTTGGTTAGGCTCAGGTATTGAACTAAAGGCCAGTGCAAGATGCTAATAAAGGGAGGCAATTGGCAAAAAACCATTCGGTAGGACTCTTGTATGAGACCAGGCAGTCGGCAACACTGTAGTATTCGGTGAAATGTCATCATTCGGTTGAGTCACGTATATGAGAAGAATTCGAGCGCATGGCTTCAAGAAGTGATTCGGCGAGCTTAGGGGGCATTAAGGCAAGCTATTCAAGAGAAAGCCCGTGTCACGTACGACTTCAACGACTCCGAGAAGACTTAGAGAATAATTTATCTTAGCTAGATCTTTTCGTTATTGTAATCGTAGTCGGTTAGAACTCGTATCAAGTCCAGGGTATAAATACAAGACCCATGGCATCTGTAATAGATCTACCCAATCAATACAACAAACCCGGCTCCGCGCCACCCTTCGAGTCCTAGTTGTGTCGTCGATCTACTGCGAGAGGAACCATCGATCCGTCGACCTCCGTAAGTACCGGCAACCTTGCACCATGTCTAGTATCGTCCGGCGGATTTAGATTATTGCAAGTAGTCTTGTTTACGCTTTTAGTATCGCCCAAAATGGATTTAAGCTATTGGAACAAGAAGGTTCCTTGTTGATCATGAGCCATCCGGGTGGGCTAAGGTCTAGCTTGGAGCTAGTTATCGGCTTCATTAGATTTTGGCAAGATCTAATGAATTCATTAAGTTACCATGAGTTGCATGTTCTTTATTTATTATTTAACTATGTTTGCACACTCCTATTGCCCAATTTAGATTGATACGCTCGGCTTTATCTTATCGTAGATCTAGTTGTCTTTAGTAATTTCAATGTTTATCTTATCATGCCAATAGATCTATTTGTTTATCATAGCCAAGCTTAGATCAATCTAAGTTGTTACATGTTGTGGGTTCGTGTACGTTTAGATCTTGACAGATCAGTATCATCCGGTGGATACAGATCTTTGGGTTACTCTAGAGCTAGTCATCCAAGTGGACTAGAGATCGTTTAATCTCGATAGGTTTTTGCATATGAGTTCCTTCTTCATGGACCCCGATTCGGCAAGCTTGCCGAACACGGTTACGCTTTCACGTGTAATGAGTATCTATAGATTCTCGCTTTTAGATACATGCATGCTTTTAGCTTACCATGATTAGATTGTATCATCCCAAGTGGATTGATCGGTTGTGATAAGTGGTTTAGATCCGCACAAGTCGTATCATGCGGTGGATTAACTTGTTAAGGGTTTAAGCTAGACGGGTTTAGGAAAGCTAGACGTGCGGCAGACTAGTTGGATGAAACCTATGCATGTGTTATATTTAGATTAGATTTATATTTATGATTTACCAGCTTTATCTGTCATGTTGTCAATTGATTCAATCTATGCAATGAGCTTTATGATATCATATCTTTGAGATCGATTTACTTGTTCAAACATGTCTTCTTATGCTCATTCGGTAACTATCTTTTCTTGCATATTTCATACATACTTGCCGAATACATTCATAAACCTGCGCATGCATAGCTTTCATAGCTATATGTCATCATAAGTGGCTTCGTGGGCGTACATGCGAATCGTCTTGGTCTCACCGTGCACGTTCCTGATCTTACACTTTGTCTCCTTGTCAATTTACAGGTCAAATTGACTGGCACGCACCGGCTCAGACGCACCCGGGCACCCAAGTTAAGCTAGCTACTTCGGCTTGTCAGTGTGTGCGGCACAAGAGGCACTTTTTGTGTCAACACACTTTTTGGCACGCCCGGTGGGACAACCAAGATCAGAATCAAGATGCCTGGCGCGAACGCGGGCAAGGAACAACTCCTCAAGGTCGACATAGATGATCTCCCAGGGGAGTGGAACCAGAAAGTACGGGATGAATGTGATGCCTTCCTGGCGAAGTGCCTCGACTGTTTCACCAAAAACAGGAGTGGTGCAGTTCTCCAGAAAAGGGATCTACCAAAGGTCGTACAAGCTGGTGAAGCTCAGAAGCTTACTCCAGAAGAAGCCAATCAGATGGAGGAGATCATCCAGTCAGCTCTGGGGAAAACAATGACAAATCAAAACGCCATCTTCCTCAACTCCTTCCGCCACATCATGAGGAGCACTTATGGGCCTGAAGTTGATAAATACTTTGAGGAACGGATGGGAGAAATTTCTGGACCAACATACTTCCACGTGCCGAAGCCTCAGCCAAATAAAGGTGCAGCTGGTGATGGAGGAGCTCCAGAGGAAGAGGGAGAGAATAGAACACCACAAAAGCCAGAGAGTTCCAAGGCCAAAGAAGCTGGAAAATCACATGCCACATATGGAGACATGGCATTTGGTACATCTGGGAATCCACCAGCATACAACACTTATACAATTGCTCCAATGGCTAGTGGATTACAGAGGAATCCATTTGGACCTGGCTACACTGAATTCTCTGATTACTCTACCATGAATGCTCTGCCGAATCCTAGGTACAGACCTGCTGGACAATCAGGACCATCATATGGACCCCAGAATTCAAGCATGGATACGCTCTTGGCGAGGATGGCCGATATGATGCAAAATCAGTTTGGGATAAAGCCCAAGAATCAGCCCTATGTGTATCAGTCACCGTATCTAGACTGGTACAACAAGGTGGCGCTTCCTTCAAGATTGAAGCCTCCAACTGACCTGACCAAGTTCTCTAGGCAAGATGACACTACCACTACCGAACACATCAGTCGGTACTTGATCCAGCTAGGGGAGCTTGCCAATGATGAAGCATGGAGGATTCGCTACTTCCCTACATCTCTCACAGGGCCGGCCTTCGTCTGGTTTACTACGTTGCCGGCCAATTCTATTGGAACCTGGGCTGAATTGGAGCATAAATTCCACTCATACTTCTTCAGCGGTACCAATGAGAAGGAGCTTGTTGACCTGATGGCATTGAACCAGAGATACAATGAGTCGCCTCAAGAGTTCTTCTTATGAGGTTCAGAGAGAGACTAAGAATTCCCCGCTATTCTTCAACCGCGGACCATCGCTGTCTGGTCGAAGCTATACGCGGCATGCATCCAGCTATCGTGGGAGAACCCGGGTCGGCATGGAATTTGAAGACCTTGGTCAACTCACAACGCTTGGCGCTTTATGGCGCCGGCCTGCAGCATTAAGAAGGATACCCGCTACCGTAAAGGGGGCAACGAGCTTATGAAGCATGTCAATACTTTTCTCGGAAGGTGGAGAAGAGGATGACGATGGCCAAGATGAAGTAGCTGCCGCCGAGTTTGCCGGGGAAAAGAACCACCCAGTCAATCAACGCCGGATGAAGCGTAACAAGGGGGCATATGACTTCGATGTCTCCAAATCTGATAAACTCTTTGAGTTCCTGGTCAAGGAAAGACGCATCAAGCTTCCAGAGAATCACTCCATGCGACGTCCTGATGGGGTAAAGAGTGGAAGATACTATGGTTTCCATGACACAACTTCTCACTCTATCAATATTCGCCGAATATTCAGCAAAGAAGTCCAGAGGGCTATACAAACAGGTCTCTTGAAATTCAATAACAACATGAAGGTGGACAAAGAGCCTTTCCCAAAGAGGCATGGTCTCCTTCTCTCGCAAACATGGTGTCCGCAAGTGATCCCAAGGGCAAGGGTCCAATGAAAGTGCCGATCGAAAAGGGCGAAACAAAGTGGTTCGCAGAGACCCTAGTCGGCAAGTGACTGGTATAGAACTCCAAAGCGTAGTGTTCGGTTTCTGAATAGCCGAACAGAAAGAGGAGAAACTTCCAAACCAAGGGTGACATCTCGTATACTGCTGAACAAGTGGCAAAGGCAGCAAGAGAAGCAATATCGCAGAGATCAGCAGCTTGCAGAGGAACAGTAGAGGTATGAAGAGGAGATGTATCGCTTGGAACAAGAGGAGTACATGAGAGAACGAGAGGAGTCTCATTGGGACTGCCCTTTCTTTCGCACATTGCCGAACGAAGGCTTGAAGCCGCCTCGCTAGGAATAATTGCCCCGAATGCAAAGTGAGCAAGATATCATGGATATAGGCAGCACGAGTCAGTCAACCGCCCCATCCAAGAAAGATCTGGGGCACGTTTCCCAAAGGATGATCGGCGTCTAAAAATAGAAAGCAACAGGTCACATAGCAGCAAGAGAGTTGCTGATCAGGCATGGGCTGACGTTGAAGACTATGAAGACCTAGATGATCTGGACTCTCCTCAAGAGTACGATGGTGGTAGAAGGGGCAATGGTGCCCTCCGTGATTGGGGAAGAGTCGAAGAGAAGGGTTCGCCTCAGAACAAGGAGCTCAAGGAAGCAAAGAAATTAACGCAAGAAAGTGTGGCGCCCAAAGAAGAAAGCTCGTGAAACCGATCATTCAAGAGACGAGCATTCGCAAGCGGGCGCTCGCAGATGTTGGCATGGTCTTCTACATCCCAATAGAGTTTGCCGCCCCGCAGACAAAGCCACCGTCGTGGGATCGTGAAGAAGATGCTTATTCAGATGAGGAGGCTTATTCTGATTTTGATAGCAAAGAGATGATAGATCTCCTGGGACAATTGGCTCTGTCAAGGCAAGTCAGATTCGACAGCCCGTGAAGCACAACCATCCAAGCCTCTCTACCTGAAGGGATTCACAATGGAAAGCCCCCGACTCACATGTTTGTTGATGGAGGAGCTGCTATCAATATTATGCCCTATACAACTTTCGTGAAGCCGGGATGACCAAGGAGGATTTCATGAAGCATTACATTGTGCTTAGAGACTTTGCTGGTAATCCTTCAGATACCCACGGAGCCATTCATGTTGAGTTGATGATCGGTTCGAAGACTTTGATCACTACCTTCTTTGTGGTCGATAGTAAGGGGTCTTACAGCTTGCTTCTTGGAAGGGATTGGATCCATGCCAATTGTTGTGTTCCTTCTACCATGCATCAAGTCCTTATTCAGTGGAACGGTGATGACGTTGAAGTAATCCAAGCCGATGACTCAGTGAGTGTTGCTGCTACCGAACCATCGTTCTGGGAATATGATGGCGTGGAGTGCTTCTCAGGAAGGGAATGGAATGAAGGTCCTGTCAATGCTCATTACCAGGATCAACAGCCGATCCAAGCAGTCGGCTTTTATAATAGTTTTTAATGGGAAACCCAATTGATGGTAACAAAGGGAAGCTTGGGCATGGTTTTAAGTCGGCCGATAAGTTAGAAGAAATAGATATTGGTAATGGCGACAAACCAAGGCCGACTTATATCAGTGCCCAACTAGATCCAGAATTCAGGAAATAATTAATAGATCTACTCAAAGAGTTTAAAGATTGCTTTGCTTGGGATTATTCAGAGATGCCTGGATTAGATCGTTCAATTGTTGAGCATCGATTACCAATCAAGCAAGGTAATCATCCTTATAAACAACCTCCTTGAAAGATTTATGAAGAGAAGGTATTGGCCGACGTGAAGAAATAAATTGAAAGACTATTGGAAGCAGACTTCATTCGGCCATGTAGATATATAGAGTGGATCTCCAGCATTGTTCCTGTCTACAAGAAGAATGGAAAGATGAGGGTGTGTATAGATTTCAGAGATCTTAATAAAGCTACTCCTATGGATGGATATCCCATGCCAGTTGCTGACTTGCTAGTAGATGCTGCTGCTGGGCATGAGATTATCAGCTTTATGGATGGGAATGCTGGTTATAATCAAATCTTTATGGCTGTTGAGGATATTTCAAAGACTGCTTTCAGATGTCCCGGCCATATTGGATTGTTTGAATGGATCGTCATGACATTTGGATTGAAGAATGCCGGTGCAACTTATCAAAGGGCTATGAATTATATATTCCATGAGTTGATCGGCAAAATAGTGGAGGTTTACATTGATGACGTGGTTGTTAAATCAAAGGATTACAAGAAACATCTAGCTGATTTAAGGAAGACTTTGGAGTGCACTAGGAAGCATGGTTTGAAGATGAATCCAAATAAGTGTGCCTTTGGAGTATCAGCTGGTGAGTTTTTGGGATTCTTAGTTCACAAAGGTGGGATTGAAGTTGGAAAGAAAAGCATGGAAGCTATAGAAAATATTGCTCCTCCTACTGATCTCACAGAATTACAGTCGTTACTTGGCAAGATTAACTTTGTAAGGAGATTCATCTCTAATCTATCAGAAAGGGTTTTGCCATTTTCTCCACTTCTGAAGCTCAAGAAAACCCAAAAGTTTATATGGGGTGACATACACCAAAAGGCCTTGGATGAAATAAAGGAATATATGAAGGCGCCTCCTGTGCTGGTTCCTCTAAAACTTGATAAGCCTTTCAAGTTGTACGTGGCGACCGATAATCTAACAATAGGATCGGCCCTTATGCAAGAAGAAGATGGGAAGGAACGAGTAGTGGCCTACCTTAGCCGAAAACTGTTGGATCCTGAGACACGGTATTCGGCTATAGAAAAATTGTGCTTATGTGTTTATTTCTCATGCACTAAGTTTCGGCACTATTTATTGAATGCTGAATGTGTAATAGTATCCAAATTTGATGTGATTAAACACATGTTGTCAATGCCGATTTTGAATGGAAGAATCGGTAAATGGGTATTAGCGTTATCTGAATTCGATTTGAGGTATGAATCGGCAAAAGCTGTCAAAGGTCAAATTATAGCTGATTTTGTCACTCAACATCGTAGTCCTTCTGCTAGCATGATTAACATTACACCTTGGGCTTTATTTTTCGATGGATCATCTTGTGAAAAAAGGAGGAGGTGCAGGTGTCTTGTTAATTTCACCTAAGGGGGCATCTTTTGAGTTTGCTATCCCTATTAATGCTACTGTCACTAACAATCAGGCAGAGTACGAAGCATTGCTCAAAGGACTCCAACTTCTTATAGAAGTAGAAGCCGTTGCAGTTGAAATCTTTGGAGATTCAGAATTGGTGATCAAGCAACTGACCGGCGAATACGAGTGCAAGAATGACATCCTAAGAAATTATTATGAAGAATGTCAAAGATTGCTGAGAACTTTTAGGGTGGTAACTTTGCATCATATCCCAAGAGAACATAATGGAGAGGCTAACAGGTTAGCCCAAAGTGCTTCTGGGTACAAAGAAAATCAAGAAGTTCTCACTGCAGATATATACGCATTCGGTAAAGATCAAGCTGATCAAGCCGACAATGATTGAGAACCGAGATTGCCGAATACCTCAGAATCCGCCAAAAGAAGGTTTCTCGAAAGCTCGTGTACAAGGCTATTAAGTTTGTGCTCCTTGATGATCGTTATATTACAAATCAGATGGAGTGCTACTTAAATGCTTAAGTCAAGAAGAAGCCAAGAAGATGATGTATGAAGTGCATGAGGGATTATGTGGTGCACATCAGTCGGCTTACCGAATGAAGTGGATTATCAGGAAGACAGGATATTTCTGGCCAACCATGTTGGAAGATTGTTTTGGATATTACAAAGGATGTCAAAATTGTCAAAGATTTGGTAATATTCAGAGGGCTCCAGCATCGGTATTGAATCCTATTGTCAAACCTTGGCCGTTTAGAGGATGGGGCATAGATTTAATTGGTCAGATTCATCCTCCATCAAGCAAAGGCCATAAGTTTGTACTTTTGGCCATTGATTACTTTACCAAATGGGTTGAAGCTATCCCATTGAAGAAGGTCACATCGGAGAATATGGTTGAGTTCGTTAAGGAACATATAATTTACAGGATTGGAATCCCTGAAACCATTACAACTGATCAAGGGAGTCAGTTTGTTTCTGCAGAATTCTGTGATTTTGCTGAGGAGATGGGAATCAAGTTGTATAATTCGTCTCCTTATTATGCACAAGCCAATGGCCAAGCTGAGGCTTCCAATAAGATTATGATTAAGATCATTCAGAAGAAGATTGAAGAAAAGCCTAAAAGATGGCATTTGGTTCTTAATGAAGCATTATGGGCTTACCGAATGGCATGTTATGGGTCCACTCGCACATCCCCTTATGAGTTAGTATATGGACATCATCTTTGTATTACCTTGGGAGATGCAGTCAGGATCTAGGCGTGTTGCATTGCAAAAGGATTTGGCGAAGGAGGATTATAAAAATCTTATGATAGATGGATTGGAAGATCTGCATCAAATTCGTCTAAAAGCCCTGGAAAATATTGAGAAAAATAAAAACGCGTTGCCAAGTATTGCAACAAGAAGGTCAGAATTAAGGAATTTGCCGAAGGTGATTTAGTTTGGAAAGCAATACGCCACTTGGAACCAAAGACAGGCGTTCGGCAAATGGTCCCCTAATTGGGAAGGTCCTTTCCGGTGTTAAGGTGTGTACCGGGAAATGCGTATGTTTTGATATCTTTACAAGGTGAAGAATTCCGGTCAGCTGTTAACGGAAGATTTCTAAAGAAGTACTATCCTAGCGTTGAAATTGGGGCCTGAAAACTAAAAAATTATAGCCGATGTATAAAGACGTCGCCTTAAGCAGAAAAAATACTCCAAAGGGTTGGAGAATAGCCGACATATATACGGTATGTCGCCTTTAGCACAAAAAATATTCCAAAGATGGAGAACAGCCGACCGAATACGCCGCCTTTAGTACGGAATCATGTTAAGTTCAGATTTTTATATGATCATCAGAAGATTTTGGATTAGTCAAGTAAATCAAGTGTTTTATCTTCAACTGGTCCTCCGAAAAATAAGCTAAAATCGTCTTAGTCCGTGCCATTAAAGTTATGTTATTCGGCAAGATTAGTCGGTTAACATTGATTCCGCATTGATTTGATCAGTCAAGCAGCATTCAGAAAAGAAAATTTATAGAGATGGAATAACAGAAAAATGAAGACAAGTGGATTTTATTGATAAAAGGGGGGCCAAGCCGCCGTACAAGGATTACATTTTGGTCTACATTTTTCCTAATCAAAAAGGCTGTCATAAACAGCCTTCAAACGCCTAAAGGCAGTCTGGAGCCTCCGCGCATGGTCAGGACCTGGTGTGCCCTCCTCTTCAACCATCTCGCGGGTTGCACGGATCAGACGGGCGAAGTTCCATGCTTGACCTGAAAAGAACAAAAAAAATGATGATCAGCTAATTGTCGCAGGTGGAGAAATATCGCAGAAAGAATTACCCAAGTGTATGAGCAAAAGGCTTATGGTTGGTATTCTCCATCAAGAAGTCTTGAGCCCTCTAGAACTGGTCCAGAAGAGCCTCCCTGTCTTCCAGGTCCTGGAAGGTATCTTGGTGCGCCGCTCGCTCTTCTTTAAGCTGACGGCGCAGCTCGGCGATCTCCGCGGCGGCGCCGACACTTGAGGGTTTTTTCAAAAAGAAAAGAATTAGATTTGGCAAGATACAAAGGAAGATTCAAGAACAAGATTAAGATGAACTTACTCTGTCGCCGGCTTCTTTGGAGGGCGAGGGTCAGCCGAATCCTCAATGGAGCGCTTGTTGCCCGAGCTCGCCATCAATCTAGAGCTTGAAGGAAGAGGAGGGAAATAAGATTGGAAAATATGAAGGATTTGGATGGATTGTCACCAGCGGAGGTATGTGCCTGTATTTATACAGAAAGAATATCAAAGGACGCAATTTGGAGTGGCTGTGAAAATCAGGATTGATTCAATGCCTACCTTGAAATATCTCGGGAAGCTGGAACGGCTGGTTGCCGATTCACATAGGTGGAAGGTTACAGTGGCGCGTGCCCCGAGAACCAATTAGAGTACCGGATGGTACAATGGGAAGTCTCCAGAACGGCCATCTAAACGGGCCTTAGATCTTTGAATGATCCTGGCCCATTAAAGGGTTTGGCTTAGGATTGCAGAGGAATTCGGCAGATTGCGGTCAATTTTGGAGCAAAAAGGTATTTTTACCCCAAAATTGAGGGGGCATGTGTTAACACTGAAATTTGGTTAGGCTCAGTGTATTGAACTAAAGGCCAGTGGAAGATGCTAATAAAGGGAGGCAATTGGCGTAAAAACCATTCGGGCAGGACTCTTGTATGAGACCGGCACGCCGGCAACACCGTAGTATTCGTGAAATGTCATCATTCGGCCGAGTCACGATCCGAGAAGAATTCGAGCGCATGGCTTCAAGAAGTGATTCGGGCGAGCTTAGGGGCATTAAGGCAAGCTATTCAGAGAAAGCCCGTGTCACGCATTTAACTTCAATGACTCGTGAAGACTTGGAGAATAATTTATCTTAGCTAGATCTTTTCGTTATTGTAATCGTAGTCGGTTAGAACTCGTATCAAGTCCAGTGGTATAAATACAAGACCCATGGCATCTGTAATAGATCTACCCAATCAATACAACAAACCCGCTCCGCGCCACCCTTCGAGTCCAAGTCGCGGTCGCCGATCTCATCTGCGAGAGGAACCATCGATCCGCCGACCTAGTACCGCAACCTTGCACCATGTCTAGTATCGCCCGGGCGGATTTAGATTATTGCAAGTAGTCTTGTTTACGCTTTGGTATCGTCCCGCGGATTTAAGCTATTGGAACAAGAAGGTTCCTTGTTGATCATGAGCCATCCGTGGGCTAAGGTCTAGCTTGAAGCTAGTTATCGGCTTCATTAGATTTTGGCAAGATCTAATGAATTCATTAAGTTACCATGAGTTGCATGTTCTTTATTTATTATTTAACTATGTTTGCACACTCCTATTGCCCAATTTAGATTGATACGGCTTGGTTTTTATCTTATCATAGATCTAGTTGTCTTTAGTAATTTCAATGTTTATCTTATCATGCCAATAGATCTATTTGTTTATCATAGCCAAGCTTAGATCAATCTAAGTTGTTACATGCTGCGGGTTCGGTATGCGTTTAGATCTTGACAGATCGTATCATCCGGTGGATACAGATCTTTGGGTTACTCTAGAGCTAGTCATCCGTGGACTAGAGATCAGTTTAATCTCGATAGGTTTTTGCGTATGAGTTCCTTCTTTATGGACCCGATTCGCAAGCTTGCCGAACACGGTTACGCTTTCACGTGTAATGAGTATCTATAGATTCTCGTTTAGGTACATGCATGCTTTTAGCTTACCATGATTAGATTGTATCATCCGATGGATTGATCTCGTTGTGATAAGTGGTTTAGATCTGTACAAGTCGTATCATGCGGTGGATTAACTTGTTAAGGGTTTAAGTTAGACGGGTTTAGGAAAGCTAGACGCGGCGCGACTAGTTGGATGAAACCTATGCATGTGTTATATTTAGATTAGATTTATATTTATGATTTACCCTTTTTTTATCTATCATGTTGTCAATTGATTCGACCGGCAATGAGCTTTATGATATCATATCTTTGAGATCGATTTACTTGTTCAAACATGCCTTCTTATGCTCATTCGTAACTATCTTTTCTTGCATATTTCATACATACTTGCCGAATACATTCATAAAACTGCAGCATGTATAGCTTTCATAACTATATGTCATCATAAGTGGCTTCGTGGACTGCATGCGGAACTGCCTTGGTCTCACCTGTGCACGCATCGATCTTACACTTTGTCTCCTTGTCAATTTCTGTGTCAAATTGATCGCACGCACCGCTCGGGACGCACTCGGGCACCCAAGTTAAGCTAGCTACTTCGGCTTGTCGGTGTGTGCGGCACAAGAGGCACTTTTGTGTCAACACCCCTCAAAATGTGAAAGGGGTACAGCGGCTCACGGATGCCTCGCTGCCCTTAGCCGGTTCATCGCACGGCTCGGGAACGAAGTCTTCCACCGTACAAGCCCTCGAAGAAGTCGAGCACTTTGCTCGGACCAACGAGGCCTAGGTCGCCCTCGACTCTCTCGAAGGAACTCTTTGGCCAACCCGCCCCTGCAGCACCGCACCAACGCCCGATGAGCCCATGCTGCTCTACATCATCGCGCGACCCCGCAAGTCGTGAGCTCGGGTACTCGCGGGTCGAGCGAGGAGGAGGGACACACGCCGCTTCCACGCAACGCCCCATCTACTTCACGAGGGTTCTCCGCCACCAAGACCCGTACACGCAGATCCGTGGCCTCGCGATGCTCGCTGATCACACGGGCGCAAGCTCGCCACTACCCACGCCAAGATCCGTCACCGCCGCCTCCGCGCCCCCTCGGCAGGTCATCCGTAGCCCCGAGGCCACGGGTCGCGACGCTGCGGCCATCGAGCCGATGGATCCGACATTCATACGCACCGAGGGGAGGCCATCAAGTCCCGTGTCCTCCCCGACCATAGCCCAGTGGACCGAGACACGCCTTCCCAAAGCCGGACAACGAGGAGTACCGGGTCCTCCCCGTCAACGGCTCGATAAAGAAGTTTGGCACGGGCCGGGCTGGTTTTCGCCTCCACGCAACGCACATGAGGTATTCGATCCGCCCCATTTCCCAAAGATCCAACAACGCCACGAGTCCGAGGCCCCCGGGTGAACGGACCAGACGCGATCGAGCTCGGCATCAAGCGGCTCGAGGTCCGGGCGACTCCGAGCCTGCCGCCAACCAAGTCATGAAGGAGGTCGACCGTGTCAACCCCAAGATGATCGCAGCACGCCGAAAAGTACGCGAGCTCGATTTAATACTTCCACGGCCCCGAGCTCAACCACATCTCCGCCAAGATAATGGCGACGCCGACGCCCCGCTAAGCCTCACGCCGATCGGGAAGCAAGTACCACCCGGGTATTCGCCCACGACCAACGCCCCCGATCCGACTCGAGGGCGAGACCCGAGCTCGCAAGACGATCCCCGCCAAGACCCCTTCATGCCATCCCCTCGACGATCGAAGTCCTCCGCGAGCCCGAGCTCGGCGACGGAGGTCGACGGGCCGACAAGGATCTCGCCAGAACAAGGGCCCCTAAGCCCCGACCGGCGAAGTCCCCATCCCGACTAGCCTGGGGCGGAGGGCAGCCGCCCGCAGCAAGGAGGAGGCCAGACGCTGCCGCTAACCATGCCAAGTCATACACGCCCTCGCCGAGAGCGAAGCTCCCACCGACGCAAATAAGATATGGAAACCTCCAGCCGCATCACGCTCGAGGAAGGGGAAGAGCTCGTGAAGGAGATCCACGCCGGGAGGCGGGCTCACGCCGCCCCCGAGCTCGGGTAGGCAAGGCCTTCAGCAGGCTTCCATCGGGCCGACGTACCATCGCCGATGCCAACCGCATCGCGCGCCAACGCAAGGGGTGCCGCTTTTTGCCACAGCGCACGCACCTCCCGCACACAAGCCCTCCGCACCATCCCGACACCCGGCCCTTCGTGGTCCGGGGTCTCGGCATGGTGGGGCCATTCATGAGGTCGCCCGGGCTACACCCACTTGCTCGCCACCATCGACAAGTTCACCAAGTGGATCGAGGTCATGCCCATCACGCGCACGAGGTCCCTGAGACGGTCAAGTTCTTCACCGCATCATCCACCGCCGGGTCCCGAACTCATCATCACCGACAACGGCACCAACTTCACGGGCATCTTCCTCGACCGCGACGACAATGGCATCCAAGTTGATCGGGCGGCACAACCACCCCAAGACCAACGGGCAGGTCGAGCGCTAACGGGTGATGATTCTCGAGGGCCTCAAGCCGCGCATCTTCAAGCCGCTCGAGAAGTAAGGCGGGTGGTTTGCCAGCTCCCTCCCGCCGTATGGAGCCCCGAGGACTACACCGCAGCAGGCCACGGGATGCACGCCCTTCCTCATCTTCGGGATCCGGCGCCGTGTTGCCCACCGACCTCGCACGGCAGGCGCACCACGGGTTTGAGCGCACAACGACAATGGCAACCAAGCGCCGCCGAGGACGCGGCGGATCAGCTCGAGGAAGCTCGAGGTCACGCTCCTCCACTCACCCAAGTACCCGCCAAATACCCACCACTACCACGACCACCACGTGCGAGGTCGAAGCCAAAGATCGGCGACCAAGTGCTACGACGAGTTCAGAGCACGAAGGACCGCCACAAGCTCTCGCCGCTGGGGAAGGCCCGCTCACAATCGACCAAGTCCCGCGACCGGGCTCATACAAGATCATGGATGGGCCGAAAGTGCTCCCCAACGCCCGGAACATCGAACGCCTACGCCGCTTTACCCCTAGATGTATCTTGCAAGTTATCGCTACGAGTTTGAATAAAAGCACATCTCGATTCGATGCAAAATTTGTGAGCATTCAACCTTTACTTTTCGCTATCAAGCAATGGTCGCCCTCCGCTTCAAAGAAGACCCGCCCTTGCTCGGGGGTTACCGAGGACGGGTGCACACCCCGCATTTTACAAACCTCTTTTTCGCAACAACGAGCTCGAGCTCTAAGCCGTGCCATTTGAGCTCGCGTAAGTCGCCGTTTTCACCGAGCCTTCGCCGCTTTCTTTCCTAACCCGCGGGTTGTTATGTTCGAGTTCGAGGTCGCCAACGTGAAGGCATGGCGCGATCGCCAAACGACCTCCGCCCCCGCGGCCGCAGAGGAACGGCCCGCCATTCGCTCTATCGAAGCACGAGCTCAAGTTTGAACAACTTGAAAAACGCACAAGGATAGAAAGAAAACGATTTCTTTATATAACTTGAATGATTCAAGTTATATTACATTTGCCCGACTGGACTTCAGCGTCTACACAAATAAAAGAGGCCGCGCCGACCTCATCGACCTAGCTATTCGCAGAAGCGCCCTCCCCTCGCCAGGGCATCCTCGGCTCCTCCGCCGGCGTGGGCTCGAAGAACCCGGTCCCTCCACCGCGAGGTCGAAGAGCTTGCCGACGACCTCCTCGCCTTCATCCTCAAGGATCACGCACTCGACTCGTGACGAGTCTCGGTCCGACCAGCCTTTGCCGACGGTGACCTTAAACAAACTTGGGGTAGTGCCAGCACCACCCCATCACCTTATGCATGATCGCCATACATCTCTCACCCGCCGCGAATGAGAAGAAGCCGACCGCTGGCTCACGCCGCCCGACTCGAGCACGCCGCACAACCCGACGTCGAGGAGGAGGTTCTCCGCCTCGCCTGGTCGCCGCACGGGCCTCGCCAAGCAAGACGCCATGGGGTCTCGACCTGCGAGCCCGGGCCTTCGCCCCTGTCCTTCTCCTGGGTAAAGGCGAGCCTTCTCTTTTGCCGCAGCCAGACGCTTGGGTCCAGCCACGCCGCTCCCGCAGGAAGCATCGGTGGGCCTCGAGGTCCCGCCGCTTGTCCTGCAGTCCCGGCTTAGACCAGCGTCCTCTCCCTTCTCGCCGCAGACACGGAAAAATCGATTGTGACCGCTGGCAAAAGAAAAAGAAGAGGACTACCCGCTTACCGCCAGCCGAGAGCAAATCCATTGCTCAAAGAACACCACCTCTTCTCGCTTCGGAAGCTCTTCCCGCTCCGGCCCGGCCCGATACTCGACTATCAACTCTGGGCGGTTTTCGCGTATCAGAGACTAAGTCGACGAGGCCGCTAAACTCGCTACTCGTAAGGAAAACGACTCAAGGAAAAGGGAGAGCTCTGAAGAAAAATCTTACAGCAGCAGCTCAAGCTCAAGCGTCCTCAAGCACCTTCTGCGGGCTCCCTTCTCCTCGCTGAGCACGGTGACCCACGCTCGGGCGGTCGAGTTGGAGCTCGCTGCGCCTCCGGGCTGCCCCATGGAGCTCGGGCGAGGTCCTCCCTCCAGGCCTCGGGCCAGGGCGTGGGCGGCATCGATGTCCTCCGTGCGCTTTGGCCACGGCCTCCTCGGCTTGGCGATAGCGGCCTCAGCGGACCTCACGGGCCACTTCGCGGCCGAGCTCGCCTCGCCCGACCGGGTGGCCTCCTCCACGGACCTCCGAGCTTGGTCCCCGAAGGACCTCACTGACGAGGGCCTCCCCGAGCCGAGACCAGAGCCCGCGGCCCCCGCTGAGGAGCTCGACCCCGGCCAAGACCATGTCGTCAAGGCTCCCACCCAAATGGATATAAGCCCGAGAAGAGATGGGATTAACCGCCTGCATAACCGATGCACGCACGACAAGAAGCTAAATAAAACCACTTACCACCGGGGTGGCACTCGGAGGCTCCTTACATACGCCTGCGGGACGAGTTTCCACGACATCGCCGCTTCACGCCGTCCCGCCGACCATGGCCAACGCCGACGCCTATCTCTCGCCTTTGGCGGCCGGAGGATCGATCCGCACGGGTGCCTCCCCGCACGACCACCTCCGGCACCACCGCCAGCCGCGGCACCAAAGAATGTCACGGCCGGTATGAGTTCCCTCGAGTCCTCCGACGCCGCCAGCGTGCCGCTTCGGCCGCCCGCCTCCGCCTCGGATAGGCCCGAGACAACCTCGACGACATCCCTTCGCCCCGAAAGTAGGGACCGGGCTGTGGAGCTTACCAGACACTTCACCCTCGCCAGCCGCGAGCTCGGGCCCCACGCACCGCCGCCTCGCCCTCGAGGCTTGGGGGCTTCTGTGACCCCCGCGGCCACGCTGCGTGCCGCGGGAGGATCACGCGCCCGCTGCTTCCCGCCCGCCTCACCGGGCACTCACCACTCGAAGCTGCCGGACACCGCCGAGGCGCCCGCCTGAAGGATCCGGGAAAGGGAGGGATCGGGATCGGCGCTGCTCGGCTCCGGGCCCGCAGCCTCTTCGCGGATGGGCCTCAAGAGGAGCGGCCGACCGCAATCACGCAATAAGCAAAGCAACAAATGTACTCCAGGGGCAAATGGCGAAGGACAAAGTCGGCGGGCGAAATCCAACTCTACCTCTGGCCGCGTACGCTCGGCTTCGCATTGTCTTTCACGCATCAGGGCGCCGCCTACCCTCCCCGCGGAGAGTCCCCTCACGCCGCCACGCTGAGCCCGCGGCAGCCCCGGGACGCAGGCGGGCGGCCGGAAGCTCGTTCCTCATGAGGCAGCTGGCGCCGCCGATCGGCCGCGGGTAGGAGCACGCAGCTCCGCTCGGGTGGAGGGCGCCGCCCACCGGAGGTCGAAGTCGAGGACGGAGCACCAGTGACCCCTCGAACTCCGTGGTCGCCAGCCCGAGCCGGAACTTGTTGAGACGCCGGGCGCCACGAAGCTTGGTGGACGGGTCCCTCAAACACCCGTAGGTCATCGCTTTCCGCCGAGCCGCCTCCAGCGTCCGACGCCGCTGCCGGGCGCCCACTAACGCCGCGATCACGGGATCCCCTATGTGGCGCGCGTCGTGGAGACTAGAAGGTCGATGGCGCCCCACCCGCACTCACAAGGATGAAAAAGAGGAGTCGATGGCGTAACCATGGATAGTGAAGTCGAGAGAGGAAATAAACAAGCTTACCAGACTCTTTGCATCGAGGCTGGCAAAGCAGGTTCGGGATCGCCGCCGCCTACCTGAAGTTCCACCATTGATCCGCTACACACCGACCCAACGCATCGACCATGGACCTCAAAGGCCGGGCGCCACCACCGCTCGAAGGGCTCTTCTCCGCCGGCCATCTCCCACACTCGGAGCATGCGCCTTGCAGGGGAGGACGCCGGTGCAGCCACGCAGCCATGATGAGCGGTTCGCTTAACCCGCATCACGGAGATCTTGATCCTCAACCGCTTCCTCGAAAACCCGGGCTTCGTGTTGTCGCCGTCGCCTCCTCTCCATGTCTGAACAGCGATTGGCGTAACACACGCCTCGCGATATCCGCTAGCCGGGTGGCGGGCGCCGTTCCAGGTAGAAAGAACCACCCGTGCCACCCGCCACGGAGGACGGACGATGACGCCGGAATTAAGCGCCTTCATCCTCCCGGCCGGGCGCCGCAAATTCGATCGGAGCCGCGGTCTTCTTGCCGCCTGAGAGGTGTTGATCTGATGTAGAAAAATGTTTGAACAAAGCCCTAGTTCGCTCGAGCGCCGAGCCACCCCCGCACAGAAGAAGACGGCAAAAGCAACGTGAGCACCCCATTTGGCACGAGGTGCCGGAGCTCGATCCCCGGGGCCGAGTAGCCGGGCGAGGGAAGTCGCTTGGCGGGGACGCCAATCCCCGCCTCATGGAACGCCGTGAAGGACACGACGAGCCCGGGCCGGGGGCGAGGGACGCATCCCTCCAAGGCCGGCACTTCCATTCCTCCGCCGGGCCGATCAACGCTGGATGCCGCCGCCTTGGCCGATTCTCCAACACAAGATTCACCGCCGATGGCCCCCACACCACCATCTTGTCTCTCCCTTCTACCTCTCCGATGCATCGGGCAGTGGTGGATGCGGCGGTCGACTCTCCTTGATCACCGGCGACGGAAGCGCAGGGAGGAGCGGAAAACAGGAGGAGGCGGTGGCAGGAAAAGCGGAGAAAGGTGAAAACCCTGCCCCCCCTTCTCTTGTCAAATTATATCCAGTGGGGATGGAGCAATGCGATTGATGGGTGACCGGGGCCTCCCCACGCATCGCCTCTTTAACTCCTCCTAAAAAGTTGCGCCCACGCCCCCACGACGCAACGCCGAATCCCAACGCTAGGAGTTACAACGGTAACTTTCCAAACGGACGGGTATTGCAGCAGCGAGCTCGCCGTGAGGTCCCGGGCCCCGTGGTTCAAGGCCGCCCAACGAGGGTCCGACGCCGCCCGCCCGCCCGGGAGTGAGGGGGCGAGACAAGGAGAGGTCCCAGTTGACTTACGCCCGCGAGCCCGAACGCCGCAGGCTCCTGAACTCGCTGCCGAAAGTCGCTGTGGGCGACGATCGATTTCTCGCCTCCTCCTTGAGGAAGAGGCAAAGACGACCTTGAGATACGATTCGAGGAAGTGCGCAGGTCAAGCCCCGAACATGAGGTTGATCCACTAGCCGACGATCAAACCAGCCGACGAGCGCGGGCCTCACTCAAACCACCCGCTAGCGCTCATCGAAAGCATCCGATCTCTCGCCAATGAGGTAAGATCGTGACGTGAGCTCATCCCACCCTGCGTGGGAAGAATGGGTACGAACAAAACAACACGGAAAATTCAAGCCTCCCCGAGAACATGCCATCTCTCGCGGAGCTCGTGGTGGGTTACATCGGCTGCGCCGCGCACCTCACCTCAAACTGGGCACCACGACTCGATTCGACTGACGCTTGAGGGAGAAAACAACTCCCCCAAACGGGGTTATCCGCCGGGGGCCAAAATCATGGATCCCCAACCTAAGCGATTTATCCGGGACTTAGGCCCAACAACGAGCTAACTCTAGCACACGTGCGAGGCGGACCGAACTCGAGGGGCCAGTGGCTCGGGCCCGCCTCACGACGAGCTCCGTGATGCGGCGCGAAGTCCGCCTCGAACGAAGCCTGTGCTCGTGAGTCGGCCCTCGAGCGAGCTCGCCGTAGCTCGTGGCAAATCTCCGTCCCGAACAAAGCTCTCAAGGCTACCCGCTGTGAGGGCCGAGTCGCCCCGAAGCCTGCGGACGCCATCCGAGCTCACCGAGCTCACGGACCCACCTAAGGACGACGACGGACCCCCCGAGCAAACTCCGCCCACTACAACGAACTCCACGACCCGCGGAGGCCAAACGACTTTCACCGACAAGACGAGCTCGAAGCTCGAGCGATGGGGAACTAAGCTATCTACGCCGTGTCGACTTCATCATCACGGCTACGCCGATCTCAACTAGAGATCGTGAGAGTCCACCTACGCGTTCGAAAGCTGTGGGCACTCGAGCGCCATAGTTGTGCTACGCAAAGACGAAGTAACACGCCGCCGCCAACCGCTGGATTCGGACTTGTCCGCTGGGGATGCCGAAGCCAGATCCCGCCAACCGCTTAAACGCAGCGCAATGATGACGGGTCCGAAGCGCGCGCCGCCAAGCCCCCCGCGACGCTGGCCGCTGCCGAGTCGAGCCGCCGACCCTCCCGATCCGCAGAGAATCTCGACGGTCACGCTGTGCACGCAAGGCCGACTTCGACGTGGACTTGGCTCCGCCTAAAACACTCCATTACGGTGTCATCGAGCATGCCGGTCTGCCCACACCGCAGAAATGATTCGAGGAGCTCGCTGGGGCACGCCCGAAGCCCGCCAGCCGACGGATTTCGCTTCCTAGTGAATGTGTCTACTGGGGACAACAGCCTACGACAGACGTGACGAGCTCGATAGCTATTGTTGACCACGCACGCCTCTCCCCTCATACTTTTTCTCCTTTTTCCCTCTCCGCCGGTGGCCGCCCGTGTACACCCCTTTGGCACTATAAAAGGGGTCCCTTGGCCACCGTGAGAAAGAAGAGCAACTTCTCACTTCACCGCATTCTAGCAAACACACCACTCTCGATATTGGCACTTGCCTCAATCATAGAGAGACTGGGAGCTCGCTTCCCCTCTCTCGACCAAGCTTGTAGCCACCCCTCTACGAGCATTTGAGCTCTCGGACTAGTGACTCCGACCGACGTGGGGGCACCGATTTGCCCGACCAAGATAAACCCCCGTGTCATTTGTCTCTTAAGCTAGGCCATCGGGCACGCACTTGCCGGGCCGGTTATTGTGACCGTGGTACTAGACCACTACACCAAAGATAAAGCTCTTGTGTCCTTCTTGCATAACCATCCGGGTTGGGGAGCACGCAAAGATCAATTCACTAGTCGGTTCCTTAGGACACCCCGGTTCTCAAAACACCGACAAATATCTATGTATAATCAGAAATCGTTGTGTGTAGTCCATGGTAAAGAAGCTCTATATATATTGTTGCTTTGACGATTTGTGAGTTCGAGTATAGAAACGGGCATACACCGCCGCCATGGCCAAACCAACGGTAACCGTTTGCTAGAGACAACCAAAGCATCACCACTAAAAAATATATTTTGACCGTCTCTCGAAAAATCCTTTATGTAGTAGTACCCAATCCTTATACGGCGCACGCAAGGCCTATCCATAGCCGCAAGACGCAAGGCTAGCAGCCGCGGCGCCCGGGGGGGAGGCGTGGGGAGGGGGCCCGGGTGGGAATGGAGCGGCCGGCGGCGGGCGCCGCACGGGCGGTGGACGGTGAGGCGGCGCCGGGCCGTTCTAGCTTTAGGTTGCGCCACCATCCCCTAGCTTTAGGGTTCGCGAGGACGACGGCGGCGGCGGGCGGGCGGTTAGGTTCCGGGAGGAATCGTATAGAACCGCCCGCCGGCGCGGCGGTCTGAACGCTGGGCGGTGGTGGCGGTGCCGCCGGCTGTGAGCGAGGCGGGTGGCGGCGCCGAAGCCGGCTGTGGTGTGCCTCATCCGTGGGTATGGTAGGCGGGCGGATGTCGCCGAATCCATGGCGGCAAATGACTACCGTTGGAGAAGAAGAGGAGATGCCGGTGCCAGGGCTCGCCGTGTGAGGTCCGGGCGAAGAAGTCATGGCCCCAGGGTCGCCGGAGCCCTGGCTGAGCCCTAGGGCGCCGGGCGGGCGGGCGGACGGCATGGCTGGGGGCGAGGAGGAGGAAGAAGGGGTGGGTGGTGTGCGCCGGTTTGATAGCGCGCCAGCTGCGCGCCGCTGTGAGTCTCCCCCTGTAGTAGTAGGGGCAGTTTCTGTGTAGGCCTCAATTCACCAGCTTATCTATACCGGCCTCCTTTGTATTGCTACTACAGTACGTAGCCAGAATGGATGAGTTTCTGAAAGGACCTTTCCATGCCTATTAGCAGACCCATATTCGGTTTTGGCATAACAAAACTAACTTGAAATGTGTAATAAACTTCTATTGAGTTCAATTCTGTTTCAAAACCAAACTTTGGAGAAGTGTTCTTAAAATGCCCAACAACATGTTTACATAGCACCTGCAGCCACAGACAGGTATACTCAAGTAGATCGAAGCAGAAGCATAAATACGAGATTAAAATGTAAATGTAAGTTTTGGCACACTGTAACTGTTTTTTTTTATATATATATCAATAAAGTTTTGTAGGGAAAAACCCCTCCTGTTTCATTAAAAAAAATGTAAATGTGTGGCAAAACCGAGAGATGGGGGCAGAAGAATTCATATTCCGAAGTACAAGTTCACTTTAACCCTACATATCCATTGAGGAGACTGTGAGTGACCTCTGAAGATGAACTGTCAGCACTCAGCAGCGCTAACTTGTAAACTGCTGAGTCCGACACCACTGAAGACAGAGCCGTGCACGGACACAGCCAGGAAGATGGGCCAAGAAGGAGTACCCGAGAGCGCCGGTCCAACTCACGTGTCCAGGGCCCAATCTGGGTGTAAAGAAGGCCTCCAAATCAAACAATTACAACCAAAATTTTTGACTAATCACAAGTGTTGAAGGCTATGGAAAAATAATGTCCATACAAGCTCATCACTAAGGTTCTCAAAACTTCAAATCTCTCAACCAAGTAATTTTTTTAACCCAAATCAGTCAAGTCTCAAAACAATCACCAAAATATTATAAGTAGATAGGCAGCTGCAGTAACCTGAAGAAATCACAAAAATATTCAAATATAATGCAACTAGAAAATGGATGTACGGAAAAAAGAAACACAGATTCAGTTCAGGGTCTTTCAATTCTATTATTTTTTCTGGTACAAGTACAACCAAATCCTTGCCATGGTTGGTTATATATATAAAGAACAGTACAATATATGGGATACAAGTCTTTTGCAAAATACAAGAATTATTCAAATGGAACCGGACTGCAGAAATTACTTGGTTTTTTGTTTTAATACGGAGGCACACAACAGCTAATTTGGTTTTGGCTAAGTGTTGACATTATTCTATGGAATTCCTTCCATGCATGATACAAACAATCATCAACAAATATATAGTAACAATTCATTGTGTTTATATATCTTAATTATTATTGACGTCGCTAAGACTTATAGATTGTTTTCCCATTAATATTAAGCTAGCTTCTTCATGGAAAACCTCAATGATTGAATGAAAAACCTAATATGGGCGTGATCTTGTAATCACTGAACCCAGCTTTTGAAAAGATTGTTCTCCATTCGTGTTCCTCTCGCTCTGATCCCCCATATCGCATCATGTACATATCAAACAGCACTTGCGTCTCTTTGACAACTTTGTCCAGTGATCCATAGCCGACTACAACATTCATAATGATCAATTTGCCTCCAGCATCTCTGGTAGGAATTGCTCTCTTGCACTCTTGAAGTATCTTGACACAATGATCGTCATCCCAACAATCCAAAACATGCTGAAACATACATGTGCATACATAGACATCATTTATCCACATGAATATAGTATATTCCATGCAAAGATCACTAGCTAGTACTACAACTGATATTGATGACAAGTAGGAGATGAGGATTTATATTTACCTTTAGGAAAACAGCATCTGCAGGTGGAATAGACTCAAACATGTCACCGGCGATGAACTGCACCGTGTTATGAATATGATTAGTAGTACCAGCTGACACCTTGCTGATCACTTGTTCGAGGTCTAGTACACTGCACTTGATGTGCGGGAAGGCCGTAGCGATGGCCATAGCGGCTGCACCATGGCCCTCCAACATCGACCAGCGAGGTGAGCCCGCTGAAGATACTGCTGCAGGCGCCGCCACCTCTGCATACATCTTTCAGCATGATGTCCATAGCCATGCTGGTGTCCACGACACACGCTTCGTTCATGGCACTGTTGTAGGCGCGCCGTTCTTCGTCAAGCTCCATGGAGGCACACCCGCGCCGTCTCGGAAGAGCGTCGTGGTTCCGCCATCTCCGAACCACTCTTCCAAGCTGAAGAAGGTGGAGACGGACGTGCTAGGGCGCCAAGAGGCGGAGCAGTGCCGACATGTCAAGCGAGGTGGCGCATGATGCCTCCTTGTCGCCGCGTTGCGGCGAAGACGCCGGACACGGGGTGAGCGTGTGAGACGATCTCACTCTCACCGTTGCCGCCGCGGGTCGGCACCTCGCCGCCGCCGATGGTGTCGAAGATGCCGGCAGGTAAGCACGCGCACTATGCCGTAAATCGCCATTCGCGACATTTTGTTAATCGCATCGACACGCTTTTACAAGTGTCACCCTTTTTGGCGCCGAGATAAGGGCATATCTGCGGACGCGTATTTACGCCGTCATCGGAGCAGTGCTATCGCGACGCGTATTGGCTACATGTGTCGCAGATAACACCTTATTTTGCGACACATATTGGCTACACGCGTCAGCGATAAGGTGTTATCGTGACGCATGTAGCCAAGCACGCTGGCCGCAGATAAGGTGTTATCGACACATGTAGCCAATACAGCGCCACCAGCTATTTTCAGAAAAAAAAAAATATATGGTGATCCTATATATATATACATATACATATATAGGATCATCCATATACATACACACACATCATTGAAGCTAACATTTTATTTGTAATATGGTACATTTCACAGTAGTACATAGTTCATATTCCATACTGCAAGTCTGTTAAACTATAGATAACATGGGAGTATCCACCATAAATATGAAGAGGTGACAGGTTGCTATATAGAATAAATGGCAATACATATAGCTTCTGGCTACTTCCTTTCCTCTCATCTAGTTCCAGAATGGTTGAGCTCTTGTTACATCGGTAGATGATAGACTATTCTAGTTCTAGTTCTAGAATACTATTGCCGAACCTGTTGTTGCACTAAAGAAAAAGAGTACCTGCTGTCCATCTGCTCCTGCAGCTGTGGAGAGGTTACTGGACACAGGAAAAGAAAAATCAGTTACTAGACACAGGAAAAAAAAAAATCAGCATTTGATACATCTACTTGATGCAGTCTGCTTTAAAAACAAACGAAGTTACAAGGGACCGAGCTAGAGTAGCCCTTACTAATGTTGTGCTGGACCTGCAAAAACAATTGTATATTAGAGCCCCTGCAATAACATAAATCACCATATCAAATGTATATTGGAACTGATCCAACAATAATCAGTTCAGAAAAATTAATGGCATCATAGGCTTCACAATGATAACAGTTAAGACATAGCACCATGACTTGTAAAGGAAGAAGCACTACATGCAGCTGGTCTTTGATCAAATAATTACGAAGACAAGGAAAGGGGCATGCAGCATGCTTTCATGAACAAGTACAGAAATTCCAGGTATGTGCTATTTATGTTCTTACAGATATGGACTACAATATCTGTATGGATATGGACTACAATATATTGGCAAGGTACTACGATGTTCTTACAGATTCTTGTTGAGTCGGCAAGCTTCTGTGTTTGTCCTCTGCTGACATTTATCTATCCAATTGCCAATGCATGTATTTGCCTTCAGCCATGATAACCTGTCAAAAGATATTTAAATGCTGAAAATTAGGGTTGCTAAAAGATGCCAGCTGCTGTGTTGTCCAGTGACTCAGTCATCAAAAAGAGATCTAGATGGCAGGTACATGGTTTGTTTTAATAGAAAACAACAGCAAAATAAACCCCCACATGTTGCTAGCTGCAGTTCTATCTCACACATTACACATGTTTCATCCATTCAATCAGATCATTTATAAACTTTGATACAACTTATGCTACAGTTGCCCAAGGAACCACAACCTAGTAGATCACAATACATGAGCAGATTTCTAACAGTACTCTGGTTTTTCTAACAGCTAACTGCTCCATGGTTTTCTGGATGCACAATACCAATTATATTATAGAGACCATTCACCTTATTGATGCTACTTTGGAACATAATACTTTGATAATGGCAGCAATGTAGTACCTGCAGTGCACAGAATGCTAACTTACAAGTGACCTCATCAGCTAACTTCTGAAGGCTCCCTCATGAATTTAGCCATGTGCATTTGCCTCACTGGTAGCTCCTCTTCCTAAGAAATCAGTTCTGTACAGAACTATGGCTCGAACGTAATTCCAGAGATTCAGAACAATAGCTAACTCTATGTAGAATACAATAGCAACTACAAGAAGGCTTAGAGTAATCCCAGCAAAAGAAATCTGCAATTTGAAGTGGCAATTAAACTAAGCTACGGTAAACCTTCCAAAAATGCATTGGGAAAAGTAAGGCCACTTTTATCCAAGTTCAGTGTTTTGAACAAGTGCACAGCTTACCAACAGCTTTGAAGATGCTAACATGCATAAAACAGTATACCATTTATTCCACTTAGCTATTACTGCTCTATTTATCAGACTCAGAGGGATTCCAGTTAAGCTACTTACCTTCCTAGGAGCTGTGTGTACCAGTTATCTCCGTCTTTGTGCTTTCCAAGAACAGAGTCCAGACTGTAATGTAGTCAGACAAGAACACCATGAGTATGTATCAGGCCCTTCGAAAATTTGTTAATGTCACCTTGAGTTCAGCACAATGCTTGTTCAGCACAAGCATTGACAGATCTAGATGGCAGGCACATGGTTTGTTTTAATAGAAAATAACAGCAAAATAAAACCCCCACGTACCAACATGATGGTCTGGGCAGTAGTCCACTTCAAACTGAGAATAAAGAACACCATGAACATCAGATCATATACAGGTCAACTAGAGCAAAATGAAATACATGGAATTAAAAATGCTACTTCATCGAAACATTGAATTGACTTGACTGATAAGAGAATCAATGAAACTACATGGAACTACTGCTTAAAATTACCTCATAGCAGTTGCTTGGCACTAGTTGTCTTCTAGAATAAGTGGCAGAACTTTGAGTTGGGACAATCCAAATTTCAATGAGCTGCAGACACAACATATATAACAAATTAAGACTACACATGCCATACAGTACTTCAACTCACGAAGCTAAAATAGGTTCTTGCACTTACTATTTTAGGATTTGTCATCTCCACCACTAATTAATATATGGACACGAAGCCATTAACTCTTCAACCACATTGTTGAAGCTCTCCTGGTCAGTTGCATCATACACGACCTATGGAAATATAACAAGATTAAATTAGACCCAGATTATTTACAATCTGCAGCTTTATCAACACATCCAAAGATAACATGAGTGGCTGCTGCTAAATATCCTTGGAACTAATTTCTGAAGCATTATTTTGGCCTCAAATCTTTTACTTCAGTTTATCGAGATCTGACATAATTGTAAACCATGGCAGCATTTGATACTTCTACTCTTACAGTTAGAAACGGATCTGACATATTTGTAAAAACCAAGGTCTCGCGGCTCCACCATGCCGTGCTAAAACAAGCTTGACCCTGCGACCGAATCAAAGGTACTGTCGAGCTAGGCGGATTAATCAACTAACGAATCGAACAATTTCTAAGGGAAACAGTCGAAATGCAATCAAATCGAGACGTGGTGTGGAATCAGATCGAGACATAGTGGGGATAGCAGAACTCACCAATTGATGGCCACGGGCCCTCCGGCGTCGTAGGGGGGCCTGCGCAGGGACAGGAGGTGGCAGCGGATTTTTGCCGGCGCGGTGGTAGTACTACTCGTGCTCGTCGGCGCCGCCGCCTCACACTTTGACGAGGTCGTCGCGGTCGCGCCACCCGGCACTCGTCGAGGCCGCAGCGGCCCACCGTGACGAGGCCGCTCACCCGCGATGAGCTCGACGCCGGCGTGGTGCTCGTGCTCGTTTGTGCCGCGAGGAAGGCCACGCACTTGTTCCGAGCGGAGCAGCAGCAGGCCGAAGCAGCGGAGGAGGAGGAGATGCGCCGGCGCTACTGGGGGCGTGGAGGTGAGTTCGCCGGGCTGCTGCGCCGCCGCGGAGGAGGACTGGAGGAGCGAGCGTTGGGGATGGGTGTCGGGGCTCGCGACGGGCGTGACCGCGAGTGCGAGGAAGCGCGGCGCGTCGGGACTCGGGAGGCACTGAGAAGGGATAGGGTTTCAGGAGTGGGAGTGTGGGCCTTTAGCAGGCCAAGGTTGGTAGCGGACCTACACCGGGCCTCAACCAAATTTCGGTGCATTTTGGGGCCTGGTTATTTGGTGACGCGTCTTAACAAAACGAGTCACAAATATGTGTCCTTATCAGTGACGCGTAGCGTGTACACAACAAGTGTCACTTTCCTTATCGCTGGCGCATACTGTTAACAAAATGGGCCACTGATATGGCTATATATCCGAGCAGCGCCCTGACCCACCGCGTCACAAAATTTTTATTTATGACGCTGTTGTTTGCTGAAGTGTCACCGATAAGCTGCCATCAGACGCCGTGACGTGCCTTAGAGCATTTGCAATCATCGCTATTTGTGACGCCATCTAGTTAACATGTTACTTGATAGACCAGATACATTTTCTTTTGTGTCACTTCAATTCCAGTGTTTCGCAGAGTAGAGATTTCTCGGCATAGTGGCGCATGAGTCACCGAGGTGCCGTAGCTTGGCTGGTGAACATCTGCTCAAGGATTTGGTGGCTCGAGATGGTAGCCGCATCTCCGCGGGCAAGTGATTGCGCCGGGATGTTTAATCCAATTCAAGCATTGCCAGCGCCGAGGACTTGATGTGGTGAAGGCCGGTGATACAGCTCCATATAAGTTTGGTGCCTAAGGTGGCCGTGGGGCACTAGGTTGATCTTGTTTTCTGCATGGGCAGGAGGAGACATGGTGATGAGATGTTGATTATTTTTCAACTGCACTTTATATTTCATACATGGATGGGCCCGATTGGCGCCAATTTTATAAGTTTAGCATCCAGCCGGGACAGATGGCTTAGAGCTGGATCTTTTTGTATTAACCCCACAAAAAATGTGATATTCTAATAATAAATATTATCTATAACTAAATTCGCATACACTAGTCTTTTTTCAACACAACACTGCACATGAGGTGACAAATGAACCTAGTTATGCCACATGCACCGGCATGACTAAATATACACGTGGGTGTGTACCTGTGGTGTCACACCCAAGGATGGGGGTTCTTGAGGACCCGCCCGAGAGGCCCGCGGCCAGTGGGGGGGCGCCTGGACCAAGCACGCGCCTGGCTGCCTCACGCCGTCCGGTCCCATGACTTTTAATTAAATCGGAAGTTTGATTAGGATAAGATTAGGACTTTTTTGTGTGAAGGAGATATTCACTCTATAAAGAAATCTCTTGTTAGGAAATAAATAAGGTTAGCTTGAAAAAGGTATTCCAACTCTATAAGTAAAACCTTAGAGATTGCTTGAGATACAAGTCTCATAGGAGGGCCATATAAATAGGGAGGATATAATCTCTTAGGGCAAATCCATAAAAAGTATTTTTCCAGCCTTTTCCCTAAGCCGCCACACTGCCCTCGCTCGCGCCGCTAAGGCACATCAGCTGCGTGCGCGGCAGCCCCTCCCTGCAAGGCTGTTGTGGCACAAACTTGGTATACAGGAGGCCACTTCGATCCACCCACCACAATGGACTGTCGACTAAGAAGCCGCTGGAATCCCGCCAGGGTAGACAAGATCACCACCCCCTCTCGACACGCCACCGATCAAGTCTCCGGCCCTCTCTCGTACCGACCGGGCTGAGGAACGCAAGCACCTAAAAACCCTAAAACCCCTAAAATCCTGTTTCTATATGTCGCCGACCGGACCGCTGCCCCTCCTCCAAGCGGTTGTGACAGGTTGGATATTTTCAATGTACGCTTGAGTTAGGAGCAACTCCAAAGAAGAGCCCAAGACTTCGAAGCGGTGCTCACCGCCGCAAAAGGGAGTGTATGGCTATGCATCTAGGCCGAGCAGCTAAGGTGGCGTGATTTAGTTTTTAATAGCACGCTGCTATATAGAAAGTGTCACATTGTTAACTACTATACAAATGATTTGTAGGTGTCCTAGCTTTTTTAGATAGAGCTCTGGCGACTAAAGATTTTTAGAAGCGGTTGGTTTTGTTCCATCGACAACCCTAAAAATTATTTTTTACAAATAGTTAATAACAAACACACGGTAACTCCTAAATAAGCGGAGCACACCCAGTAGAATTGGTCTTTGTCGATGGAACAAAACTGGGCACGGACCACTCCAATCCTTATCACTTCCTTCCGTTCTTACTCCACATCCCATCTCCCTCCTTCCATCCCACGTTACCTAAGTCTTCAATCTGCCCTCACCCCTCTGTTCATGGTGGCGACGTGCCAACCCCTGACCACCAAACATGGTGGGGTGTGTGGTAGGCCAAACCAATCCAGTCGGCCATGGCTGGCCCAACCGTGTCGTCATCCTGGCAGGACGAGGCAGGCCCAACGAGTCTTGAGTGTGAGTCATATAAGCTTATCCGTGGACTTTTTTAAGTTTGACTAAAAAAGTCCCTACAAATTTTTAGTAAAACCGGTGAAACCTTTTTTATTACTTTTAGCTAAAAATTCCTATAACCCCCATAGAGAGTCTTTTTAAAAGTCTCTAGTACTAAAAAAGTCATGGACTATTGAAACCAAATAGGGTCATAGTGGCTAAGGTCATTTGCCGCATACCATACCACGCTATTGTGGTCCATACTAAAAATTTAATTGTGGACTACTATCAAGGTCCCTACCAAGAGAAAGATATTACAGAAGAAGTTTTAGTCGACATTAATGCGGAGGGAGAGAAACAAAGATAGAGGATCGAGACGTGCTTTTGCAAAGCGCCTGGAGCCGGCGCATACATACTACTGCCGCTACTATTGGTTGAGCTTTTGCTGTTGTGCACATAAGCCAGCGGGCCGCCACTCGGCCCGATGCTCTCCCCATGGTTGCGGCCAGTGATTGAAGCGAAATCATACTACTGGCTCGAAGAGC
>JADLZK010005505.1:0-67654 GCA_015847255.1 Hyparrhenia diplandra
GCGGTCGCCAGTAGGTAGGTACGGTTCTGGTCCACGCTTTTTTTTTTTTTTTTTTTGACAACAGGTAGGTACGGTTCTGGTCCACGCTTTGGTCTCGCAACTCCATCACATGATGACAACATAAACACCACTGCTTTCGCGACGGACTCATGGTTTGCGTTTGGCTGCTCGTGCATTGCTGTTTCAGGGCTACTACCATGACCCCATGAGTAGACAGGGCCAGTGATGCCCTGCCCTCATCACGACTCTGAGCGCTGCCACAGAAGAGCGACGAGTGGAGCGAGAGCGGCATCGTGCGTTTGCTCAAGGCCGTAGGCCAAGTGGGTGGGTGCTGCGGAACCGCGCCAAGTTCAAGTGGAGCGACCGGGTCGGCAACGCCCGCGCGCAAGAGGTGTCCGTGCATTGCACCGACGACGCCACGGCCGCGGGGAAGCCCAACAGCGCCAAAACGGAGTTCGCCGCGGTGACGCGCCCAAGGCTCCGACGCCGCCGGCCCGTCCTGGAGGTTCTTTGCCCGCATGGACGCGAGCTGCTCTCGGGCCAAGCGTCGTCACACACGCTAAGTCGCTAGTACTACTGGAGTACGTCTTGGAAAGGGGTTCGTTGGACAGTTCTGGTCGTCTTCCCGGTGGACAAAGCAGCGTTTTCCACGGCCACCGTACCCAAAATTCGTCGATTCTAAAGGAAAAAAGCCGGATTCCCCCCCAACTATCGAAAGTTCACTTTTCTTTCAACTCCAAAAAGCCGGACAAATCGCGCCCCTCGGCTTTTCAAACTGGTAATTACCTCCTCGGCGGTTTTGAAGGCGGATTTGCTACAGATAACCGCGGTTTTTGCTACAGTGTTAGCGGGTTGCTACAGTGACAGTGACTTTGTCTTTTTTTTTTCAAAAAAAATCGGTTGAATCTTTGAAAAATCATAGTAAATCATAGAAAAATCATAAAATAAAAAATCTAATTTTGTTGGACTCACATGATTAGATCTACACAGTGAATATATAATATGATATGCTTTAGTATAAAGTTTTTGCTCTTTGAAGGTTTTGTCTTTTTTTTTTTTTTATTTATTTGGCTGAATCTTTGAAAAATAATAGTAAATTATAGAAAAATCATAAAATAGAAAATCCAATTTTGTTAGACTCCACATGAGTAGATCTACACATTGAATATATAATATGGTATGCTTTAGTCCAACAAAATAATTATGAAGTTGCAGCTACTTAATTATTTCAATTAATTACAAAAAAGCATAGATCTAAAGCTACAACCAAAATTTTGTACTAAAGCATACCATATTATATATTCACTATGTAGACATGCGCATGTGGAGTCTAACAAAATTAGATTTTTTATGATTTTTCTGTGATTTACTATAATTTTTTAAAGATTGACCAAATAAATATAAAAAGAAAAAGATAAAACCTTCAGTAGCAAAAACTTTTGTACTAAAGCATATCATATTATATATTCAATGTGTAGGTCTAATCATGTGGAGTCCAAAAATTGGATTTTTTATTTTATGATTTTTTCGTGATTTACTATGATTTTTTAAAGATTCAATCGGAATTTTTATAAAAAAGAAAAGGAAAAGTCACTGTCACTGTAGCAACCCGCTGACACTGTAGCAAAACCGTGTTTACTGTAGCGAATCCTCCTTCAAAACCGCTCGGGGAGGTAATTTGCATGGTTTGAAAAGTTGAGGGAGGTGATTTGTCCGGGGTTTTGGAGTTGAGGGAGGAAAGTGAACTTTCGTGATAGTTGGGGAGGGAATCCAGACTTTTTCCATTCTAAAACCCACGCCACGCACGTCCCCCGCAGTCGTGTTCACCTCCCCGACCCGCGTTTCTTTATTATATTTTCCCCAAAAACTCAACCACTACCAACCTCCTCGCCGTCCTCGATCCTCTCGCACCACCGCCCCCGCCGGCCGTCGCCTTCTGTTCCATGAAGGACTAACCCGCCGGTCCACTGCTAAGCTATGGCGCAGCTCGCCGTTCGGTCGCTGCTGCTGTCCTTGCTCCTGGTCTCACCTGCTGTGGCGGCTTCACCTGGTATTGCGAAGCTCAACTCGTCGTCGCCCTCTTTGGCATCAAGTTCAATACCGCCGTCGGCGCCGACACCGGCTGCGACAGCAGCAGCAAGCTGGATGCGGCCGAGGAGGCGTTGGATGACCACAAGCAGACGGCGAGGCTGAAGCTGCACATGAACCACGGCGCCGCCGCCGGGGGACAGGAGCAGGACACGGAAGGAGTCGTTCTTGGATTTGGTCGAGAAGGATGCCGTCCGCATCGAGACGATGCACCGGAGAGCGGCGGCGCGCTCCGGCGGGGGCCGGATTCCTGCGTCTTCGACTCCGCGTCGGGCGCTGTCGGAGCGGATGGTGGCGACGGTGGAGTCCGGCGTGGCAATCGGGTCCGGCGAGTACCTGATGGACGTGTACGTCGGCACGCCACCGCGGCGTTTCCGGATGATCATGGACACAGGCAGCGACCTCAACTGGCTGCAGTGCGCGCCGTGCCTGGACTGCTACGAGCAGCGTGGCCCGGTGTTCGACCCGGCCGCGTCATCCTCCTACCGCAACGTCACCTGCGGCGACCGGCGCTGCGGCCTCGTGTCGCCGCCGCCCGAGGCCTCCTCGCCGACGAGGGCGTGCCGCCGGCACGGGGAGGACCCCTGCCCGTACTACTACTGGTACGGGGACCAGTCTAACACCACCGGCGACCTGGCCCTCGAGTCCTTCACGGTCAACCTCACGTCCCCCGGCGCGTCCCGCCGCGTGGACGGCGTCGTGTTCGGGTGCGGGCACCGGAACCGCGGCCTCTTCCACGGCGCGGCGGGGCTGCTGGGGCTCGGCCGTGGCCCGCTGTCGTTCGCGTCCCAGCTCCGCGCCGTGTACGGGCACACCTTCTCCCTACTGCCTGGTGGACCACGGCAGCGACGTCGGCAGCAAGGTGGTGTTCGGGGAGGACGACGCCGCCCTAGAGCTGGCGGCGCATCCGCAGCTCATCAAGTACACGGCGTTGGCGCCGGCGGACACGTTCTACTACGTGAAGCTCAAGGGCGTGCTGGTGGGCGGCGATCTGCTCAACATCAGCGCGGACACGTGGGATGTCGTCGGCGAGGACGGAGCCGGTGGCACGATCATTGACTCCGGCACGACGCTGACCTACTTCGCGGAGCCGGCGTACCAGGTGATCCGGCACGCGTTCATGGATCGCATGAGCAGGTCGTACCCGCTGATCCCGGACTTCCCGGTGCTGAGCCCGTGCTACAACGTGTCTGGCGTGGAGCGGCCGGAGGTGCCGGAGCTGTCGCTGTTGTTCGCCGACGGCGCCGTGTGGGACTTCCCCGCGGAGAACTACTTCATCCGGCTGGACCCGGACGGCATCATGTGCCTGGCGGTCCTGGGCACCCCAAGCACCGGCATGTCCATCATCGGCAACTTCCAGCAGCAGAATTTCCACGTCGTGTACGACCTGCAGAACAACCGGCTGGGCTTCGCGCCGCGGCGATGCGCCGAGGTGTAGTAGGTTGCCGCCGGCGAGGCCTGCCTGAGACTGAGAGGACGAACAATTCGAATTCAGTCCTCGGCTTGGTTGATTGGATTGGGAGGCGAATTGGGTGCAGAAATTTTTGGTTGGGAAGGACGGTGCACGTAGGCAAGCTGTACAGAGTTTTTATTATTACTAGGAAAAATATCCGTGCGTTGCAACGGGAGAAAAAAAAACCGTAGTATCTCTAGGGCAATAGACTTCATTTAACTGGAACGTGAATTTTGAGAACCATGAAATATGGACCGCGAATGGTTCCGTGTACATTATCTAATTAACATGGGTCCAAATTATCTATTTACTTACCCGCTTAGTGTTCCGTGTACATTTCTCAGATGTGTCTAGCATTTTACTTATAGCTGATGCTCGGGTCCAAGCCGGCAGTCTAAGTCGACCGGCACAATGCATATGCACCTGTGCACCGATCGTGGGCTGCCCTTTTACTATTTGGTCCATGTGCACCACGTTCACTCTAAAAAGGAAAGCGGATTTGGCCAGGCCATAGGCCGGGCCTCTGTTCCTCTCGTAGCCCCGTCGTTGGGTGACGGGAGAGAGAAAGCAAAAGGAAGAAGAGGCGGGGAGTAGAGCACCGGCACCGTGATAGCCTCGGGCATCGGGGGGGGTTTCAGGACGGGTAAAGCTCCCCCGGCGTTGCTCGGCCGGGCCGTGTACGCGGGGAGCGGCGTTGCCGATTTGGAGCAAAGAGTTCACTGGCAGGTGACAAATGCGACCCGGTGTCTTGGCCGGGCTCCGGTGTGGAGGAGCGGCGTCGTCCATGCGGCTTCCTCGGCATCGACCTCGGTGAGGGACCGGCACCGTGGTTTGGTAGCGAGGGCACCGGGCCTCGGGCTGGCCGGGTAGCGTCGCCTCGCGACCGTGGAGGCACGACGGTCCGGGACCGAGCAAGGCGAGGGTGTAGGGGCTATCGGCGGCCGGGCTCCAGCGGTATGTGCCATGGTCTTCATGATGTCGGCCGCGACCGCAGTTGTGCCCGGATCTACATGATGGCAACGGCGGCGCACCGTAATCCACACACCCGCGATGGCGCCCTTAATCCGCGACTTGCACCACGGCGGCGTCCGTTCGTTGCTCGATTCAATTTCTTTCTCTCGATTTCTTCCATAGATCGTTTTTTGTGTATGGGACGAAGGAATTGATTGTAGGTGATTTAATTTTATAAGCTGTTTTTTTTTAGAGTTAGAGTTGTGATTTGGGATTGGTAATTTGTCGCGTCCCGAGTCCATTACGTAGGGAGGCACGGAGCCGGATCGGTTTGATTACGGAAAGGGGCAAACAGATAATGGGAGGGGCGAGGGAAATTCGGACGAAGGGTAAGGCGACGACCGAAATTTGCTATAGACAAAAGGGGAAAAAGGCCCGCGAGAAAAAGCCCGGTGAAAAAAGAAGTGAGATTGAAATTTTCTCTCTTTATTAAGGAAAAGTGCAACGGGTCCGCATGATCATGCCGTGCTCATGTCAACAATAATGACTTGCCTATTTTATTATATTTAATTGGAGTTTTTATCCAAATTTAAATCAAATAAATTTGAAAGCCCAGAATTAGATGCTATTGCAATAAGAGCCTTATATATGAGAAAATAACACTCTATATTCATTTGTTTGTTCTATACATTTAGACATCTTATAATTTGGAACTGAGTACAACTTGAATATGTGATTATTGTATGTACTTGTATAAAAGTAAATTGCTAACCATGTATTGTAGGCCACCGTGTCTACACTGCGGCGCTGTTGCTCGGACCGGCACGACTACGGGGCGGCTAGATCTCCTCTCCCTCCATGAAGTCAAAGTCGACTTCAACAGATCGCGAGATAAAAAAAGAAGAGCTTCTCGATCAGTCGATCGATCGGATCTCGGGTCAATTGCACTCAATCCGCCTTTACATACACGTGCGCCACCTATAGCCGTGCATTGCAATGGGAGAAGAAAAAAGTATCATACGCTTAATATGAAATATGCACGAAAATATGTTGTATATTCTATTCTATTTTACCTTTATCATAAATTTTAATGGCTATAATTTATTTTATGATGATCATGATCAAACAAATCCTCTGACCTTGAATAATTTAAATAAGAATCCAAACATGAATTGGAAAAAGATAAGAGTACAATAACTATGTGTCTCTATTTTTCTAGTATGTCTTTATAAGTTATGATTCTATTCTATCTATTTATCATCGTGTCCGGTGCAGCATCTTTTTCTCTTGTGTTTGCTCGAGTTTTTTTTTTTTTTTCTAGTGTTTCCTATTTTTGTTTTTAAGTTTTTTTCATTTTCTTTAGCGTTGAGTATTTTTTTCGGATTTCTTGACTCAAACACTAAAAACGGAAAGCATCCGACATATACAGTTAAAAGTCGGATTATCTTGCAGGGATAGAAGGAATAGGAAAACAAACAGGACTAATAGTAATTAACCATATGCATATATCTAAATCGAGTCCGGATCACATACACGACCATATACATTATGGTGTCGGACATCGTATCACGCTGGACAAGAGACGTTGGACAAAAAAAGAGTGGGTAGAAAGTTTGACTCTTTAGGAAGAGGTGGAAGGAAAAAGGTGAAAGGAAAATTTGGCAGAAATTTTTTCGCTTTAGTAGAGTCCGGTATAGATACGGAAGGGGGACAAGGAGAGGTGAAAGAAAACGATGGTAAAAAAAAAAAGTGGTAGAATTTTTTTCGTGCTTTAATAGTAGGTATAGATTATTATTATTTTGCACTTATATCCAAGGAGAATTACGAATACAGTAGTGCTGGGATCGTGCCGGGAAAATACTAGTCCTGAATCCGTCTGATTACTCAAATCCGTTTGATCACTCCTCAGCGTCCCATATCCGCGGCAGCTGATATTATAGTATACTCCTCGGTCCCTTTTTTAGACGCCGCTACGGGTGCGTGTTACCAAAGTTTCTTAACTTTAACTAGGTTTTGTATAAAATATGTGCAACATTTATATCTTTAGATAGATTTATTAAAAAACTAGACTTAAAGATCTTTTCAATGATATCAATTATTTAGCATAAATATTTATATATTTTAATATATAATTGCCGCAGTTTGAAAAACGTTGACTTTTTGGGAAGCGAGAATGGGATGGAGGAGCAGTAACCACTTGACTGAGTCCTCGAGTGTGGAGTCTGCTACGTGTATTCTTAACAACGTCTTCATTCGATGATGGTTCAGTGTGCAGGCATTATTAAAATAAATAAAATAAAACACGTATCAAATTGATTCGTTTCTGGTGCTGAATGTTGGAGCCCATGTCCATGTGCAGCCCAGTGATGATTCTGCTAGATTTGCGAGCACCTGTGTAGATTGTGTGCAGCTGCTCTCGGAAGTTTGTCTGATGACGCTGTGGATTGCAAGGACCCTGTGATCTGCATTGCTGTACGTAGGAGAGCAAGATGATGCTCCCGATCGACCCTTAACCTGCCTAGTTGACCAGTTGCTTGAGCCTATATGCTGGCTAGTGTCGGGACAATATCACATCTGATTCTCCCTGGCATTCTTAGGGCAAGGCCAATGGAGGCTTACAAGTGATAGTAGTTTTAAGACAAATAAAAGTGATCCGTAGATGAGGAAATATTGAGGCTACTATTTATACAATGTAAAAAAAATTATTGCTTGTGGCTTGCACGTAAACTTTTTGTTTTCATCATGCCACACCTGGCGCTTTTATTTCCTCTTCCTCTTCTTTTCAAGATGATCACCTTATCTCTCCCTAAAGACTTGAAATTTCCGCAGTTCACTACGACGTATAATGAAATAAGACCTACTTTTTTATCGAGGCTTACACAAGCGGCTTGGCGCTATAAGAAAAAAGATGCAATGGGGAAGCCCTTAGTACCGCTGCTTCGAACCTCTTTTTTTCTTTTTTTTTGTGTTATATTATACATACTGTTTAATTGGAGTGGGGTCGTCATGGGTTACGTCCAAGTTCTAGGAAGTACTTGGTAGATCATCCAGGAGATATGCCTCGTTGCTAGCACGGATCAAACCACCGCCTGCAACAGAGTCAGGAACGAAAAATTTGCAGTTGAGCTGAACCGCGGGCGCCTGCCTTGCCTGCCGACACGGGAGGAATAGGAACCTTTCATCCTTTTCCAACAGACACGTGTTGCTCTGTCGCTGTCGGCAGCGAGCGGTGGACTGACCGGACAGCTAGGAGGACCTGGAGCCAGACGGAGGAAGACGACGTGCGTCCAGCCATCAGTGGACGAAGCCATTCAGGCCAGTGGGCGCCTTCATGTCGCCCACGGGCCCGATCGTGCGTTTGCCTCCCTGGACTCTAGTATTTTTGTGGCGTGGGCCGAGAGAGCCTGGTCCATCAGATCAGATCCCCCATCTTTCCTCCCGCAGCCCGCAGGGATGGGCACGTCCGTGGCGGCCCGGTGAGCAGTGAAGCGGCGCCACGGGTCTTTGAGTTTGACAGTCACGCTCATTCGTGGCATTTTTCAACCTCGACGAGGTCAGCGGTTAGGCACGGCTCAGCAGTCACATGTGATGTGAGAAACAAAAGGTCAGACACCGCGTGCTTTCATGAGGCACCCAAGGTCTGCGCTGCGTTTGCCTGCTCGTGCCGTGCAGTGCAGTTTCCAGACTGCAGGGCCGTGTTTTGTGATGCCCTGCCGCTGCCGCTGCCGGCCCCTTCATCACGTTTCTTCTCATCGCGTTCGCGTGGCGTGGCCCAACTGTACGACTTAGAATGCTTCGCTGTAAGCTGAGCTCTGGGCACGCGCGGCGGTGTTACACACACGGCCGTCCTGTAGAGGTACATGAGGATAACGTACTGTATTATTTACCAGAAACATCCTGTACTATTTACCAGAAAGAAACACGCTGGTTTGCTAGTCATTTCACGTCGTCGGCAAGCCACGCCAGTCGTGTGATATTGGCTGTCACTGTAAGCCGACGATGCTGATTGTTGGAACGAACACCGCAGATGGTGGCGGCAGCATAGCATCCAGTCCAGCCGGCAGCCAATAGCAGCTGCTTGCCGTCCCACATACTAGTCAACTCCCGCAGCAATCATGGAATGGAACGGAAATACGGAATGGTAGAGGGGAAGCCAGCCGCCGCTGCGTTGCGAGGCAGAGGCGGTCAGGACGCGGGCGGGCGCGGCCGGCCGAAACAAGAAAGAAACAAGAGAAAGAAAGAAAAGATGCCGTGCCGCGCCGCTGCCACGCACGCCAGGCAGTGTGCCACCAACCGCGGGCAAGGGGCAAGTGGAAACGAAAGCGAGGTGGTGGGGCGTGGACGGAGCGACGGACGGATCATGGAGGTCGCTACCAACCGCCCCCGGCTGCTGCTGAGCTGAACCGCGGGCGCCCTGACTTGCCTGCCGCGCGCGGCCCGCTGGCTGCCGAGCCGTGGAAAACGAGGGCACCTCGCGCCCGCCCGCCCGGCGTCCGCATGCGCTGGGCTCCACGCCCCCACTGACTTTCCCCACCCCCACCGTCCCACCACCACCCCCTGTGCTGCCGGCCAGCGCCAAGAAAGCCGCCGCGTGATCCATCATTCGTCAGTGACACGGATTTCTTCCGTGACCTCCCACTCTTTCCGCGCCGCGGACGCGTTCGCCCCGTTCCAACTCCCCGCCCGTCGTCCCGTCACGGCCCGCGGTCTCCGCGCCGCGCTGGCGCTGGCGCCGTCGGCTCTGGCTGGGAACGGAACGGATCCGGTCAGCGCTGGCGTCACTTCCCACTCCGCCCGCCCCGGCCTGCCTGCCTGCCTAACCTAATGCGGTCCGACGCGCGCCTCCACTCGGAAACCAGCCCCCGCAACGGGCAGGCAGCGCGCGGTCCACCGCGGTCCGCATGGCTGACGCGCGGGTCCCCGGGGTCCCCAGCTGGCGCGCGCGGCAGGTGGCGCGCCGGGCGCACGCGGGCGGTGGAAGCGGGAGGGAAGAGGAAGACGACGACGACGACGGCACGGGCCCCCACCCCGCCCGCCCCGCCAGCCAGCTCTCCTCTCGGTTCCGTCTCCCCCTCCCCACTTTCCGCGGCTGCCTGCCCTGCCCTCCCCCGCTCCCCCACCTCCCGATTCCTACTCAGCCAGCCGCGCGGGGGAGAAGGGAGGGAGGAGGACAAGCGCTTTCTCCCGGAATTCCGCGCCCACCTCCTCGGCTCCTCCTGTGCATTTGGCAGCGCAGCAGATCCTCTTCTCCCCTTGCTCTAGGCCTCCTCCTTGACTGTTCTCCACTCCCCTAATCACCAGCGCGGTCTCCTCTTCCTCGCCGCGTTCACTTCACTTCGGTCTCCGCTCCAACACGCCATCTGCTCTCCTCTGCTTCCGCGTAAAACCTAGGCCTTTTCTGGCGTTGTGTGTCTGTGTAAGCAAGTTTCAACTCCCGAAGTTTGCTGCTTTTGGCCAATCTTTTCGGGGCTTTCAGGTCTCAGCATCACCACCAGGCCGGCCCCTTTTACCGCGATCTTTCTGTCCGATCACTGCAGTTTTCAGCTTCGAGACTACCTCCTTTTCCGGAAAATTCAGTCTCTGATGATAAAGCTGTTGAGTCAGTGAGTGAGCGAGCGAGCGGCTCATGCACCACACCACCGGTACCTTCAGCTAAGATCTCCTCCTCCCCTGCATGCCACAGACTCCTCCAGGGCCGTCAGCCATGGCAGAGCTGCTGCTATAGCGCAATCTGCTCCGGCTGTGGTCTGCTTAAGGAGCCTGCGAAATTCGGGGGTCCCTCTCTGGCCGGCTTCCCGCGCGCGCCCATGGACGGCATCGCCCCCGACACCGACGCGGCGCCGCTGGCGGCCGCGCCGCCGCAGAAGCGCGACGAGTGGAGCGAGAGCGGCATCTTGCGCCTGCTCGAGGCCTACGAGGCCAAGTGGCTGCTGCGGAACCGCGCCAAGCTCAAGTGGAGCGATTGGGTCGACATCGCCCGCGAGGTGTCCGTGCATTGCGCCGACGACGCCGCGGCCGCGGGGAAGGCCCCCACCGCGGGCGGCGCTGGCGGCGGCAACAGCGCCAAGACCCCCAACCAGTGTAAGAACAAGATCGAGTCCATGAAGAAGCGCTACCGGGCCGAGTCCGCCGCGGTGGCGCGAGCGGGACCCGCCGCCGCCGGCCCGTCGTGGAGGTTCTTTGCCCGCATGGACGGCCTGCTCAAAGGGCCGCCCGTCTGCGCTGCCCAGCTGCAGCAGCCGGAGCTGACTAGCACCATAGACTTGCGAGCTCCGGCGAAACCAGAGGCGGCTGAGGTCGAAGCTGATTTTGCCACGCAGTTGCGGGATGTTGTTCCAGGTGCATTCTCTGATCTGATGAACATTGATGCGAATGGCGCTGTCCCGGATAAAGTGGAGAAGGTTGACAACAGCATGCAGAAGGAGAGCAGGCCTGCTGATAGCGATGCCAACGTGAGCTCTCCGAGGAGTAAGGTGGCCGTTAACGAGGACGTGGAGGAGGTGAACAATGCCTGGGACCGGACCAAGAAGAGAAAGAGCACAGAGTTTGACATAGCCAAGAGCATCGAGCTGCTGGCTAGCTCCTTCTTGAAGATTGAGCACGCCAGGTTGGAGATGTACAGGGAGACAGAAAGGATGAGGGTTGAAGCGGAGATTAAAAAGGGGGAGATGGAGCTCAAGAGAACTGAGATCATGGCCAAAACGCACCTGCAGATCGCGAGGCTTTTTGCAAAGAAATTGAAACAGAGCAGTGGCAAGAATGGCGGCAGTTCGTCAGTAACAGCTGAAGTGGACACCCTTACCAAGAAAGGCGAGAATGGTTAGTGTCAACACAACATCCTCATAAAATGGTTATACTTTTGCAAAAGTTCCTAAAATTTGTTATAGGATACTACATGGCAAAGCAAAATTTTCCATCGAAAGTACATAGCTTTCTCTGTGTCAGAGTCCCCATTTGTTAGGTCTGTACCTCTGTGTCTGTTCCTGAATACAGTACATGACTAGAATTGGAAGCTTCAGCCTAAATTAGTTATAGCAGTTCTCTCTATCAGAAGTCGATTATCATGTAATGTTTGTGCAGTTTGGTAGGGCTTTAACATTCCAACTTTGCTGCTGTTGTCTGCTTTTCATTATTCTTGGCTAATTCTTGCAAATGAAGTCTTAATTGTTATTGTGAGTCAAGATCTTTCCATAGTAAATGGACATAATGCCCGTGTTCTGGTATCATATGTTTATTTACTTGTCAATTGTCATAGAAGGGATCCGTCGCAGACTGATAGTACTTGTGATAGGAGTATAATGGAAGTGCCATGCTCAGCTCAAGTGCAAGATTTGTTTCAGACTACAGATATTGCTGTAATGCATGGAATATGTTAGTCTTTCAAAATGAAAAGCAACAGTTTTACATTAATGAAATGATTTTGTATGTTTTAAAACACATGGCTCCTATTTATATTCTGCAGAAACAAAATGGAACTACATGATAAACCATCTACTAACTCCATATGCATGCTTTAGCGCTATGGACTGCTGATGATCTGTATGCTAGTGTCATTCTGAAATTTCTTGCATCCCCAAAAGTAGAACCTGAAAAGGCGTTCCTATCATTCACATGATGGATATGATTGTTTCTGACTACATGCTGGGGCTATCGATAGACTGAGATCACATGCGTATACCCTAGAAAGCATTGCTGTGTAAAAAATAGGATGGACATGTTGAATCGTAGGTTTACTTCTTGTGTCTTCTTTATTCAAGTGCACTTTGTCTATATGTGGGCAAGACTGACATGAAAGTTGGATGCATAATACTTTTTTTTTTTGATGAAAATAGGGCTCTGTTCCTGTATTAATAGCATGGTCTTCTATATGTGGGCCAGAGTTACCTACAGATGTCCTATTGATCATATTGAAATAGGGCTATAATATTTACTGTGTTCTGATAAAAGAAGACAATAGGATTATAGGACTAAGTTCTTGAAGGATTTCCAATCACTGAGTCATTTGTGTACTTCTTTTCTCGTTCAATGCCTACTTTCTGTGGTTTCTGTCATGGTTACCATATCTTACATAGGTTCACACCTATTATGCTGCTCAGCCCAGCTGTTATACTGTCTGTTACTTGGGCTTAATGATGTTATGCATTGTACAGGGAATTTGCATTCTATATCTCATAGCTCCTTTACTGTTGCATATGCATTCCATTTTCAGTTTGGAGTTACAAAAATGAATTCAAATTATACTAGAACAAATTTGTTTGTACCAAAAGCAATATACTGAATTGAGTAGCTGCATTGTTCACCTTATAGTGTTTTGCTGTGGCCAATTCTCTCCTCAGCATTTGAATTGTGAATTTCAGGTTCCGGGTGATGTGGCATGCCCAGCAGTTGATTCTGTCCTCAGCGTACATGGCATCTCACTTTTCCCTGTGCAGCAAGTGTAGTGAGTCTGATTGATTCAACTTCGTGAGTGGAGAAATAGTTAGCTGTAAACATACAGATGCAATAATGGGAGCGATGATTTGATTGTTTCCCCATTGCTGGATTATTATATAGAAGCGATTTTGAATCAATGACTTCCTAGTCTGAAAGTTTCCGCCCTCTTGTTCTTGTAGTAATTTACTGACGAGTGACAACCCATGCTGTGAAGAAATGAAGCAGCAGTCGCCAATGCTGTGGTAAAATGTACTACCCTTGATGCCTCGATGACTTGGGTACTGTAACTAGTTTCAGCATAGTTTGGCTATGCGGATCCAATTCAAAGGTCGGCTCCGATCGTTTATACACGATGAGGACGTAGTGAATTCTTACAATGGCTATTAAGGAGTCATTTAGTTTAGCTATGAGCCGTGAAAAAACTGTAAGAGCTTCCAAAAACCCAATTGCAATCATGATTTTCGGCAGGATTGAAAAAGAAACATCTCGCAATCTATCGGCACTTGGAAAACTTGATCCAATTGCACACAAATAACACGCACTTATCCATTGTCCAGTCTAGAGGTGGTAGGACGTGAGAAAGAACAATGGGGGTATGATAGGGTTCCAATACAAATGTAAAGAAAGTATAACACTAAGTGGAGTGATTTTGAAATATTCCGTTATTCCTGATGGAACATTGCATTTTAGATTTAAGGAGCGAGATTTTGAATGCTCCTAACATTTGTTTAGCCACTTGGAAAAACCATTGATTTACCAAATATTTTTTTAAGAACTATTGGAGATGCTCTAAGTTATTTGGTTAAAATAACTATGGAACTTAATTTTTTCTCTTTATCTCTCTTAAGACAACAATAAAATGTCTCTCTATTTTCATCCATTTGGAAAAGTGGAAGCTAAAAGCAGCTTCCAAAGCGGTGCAAAAATTATACTATGTGGAAGAATATGTTTATCAAAGAACTATTTCTAGTTGTATTTAGTAAAAAAAAATAGTTCTACTCCTTCCATCCTATAATATAGTGCATCCTAACATTCAAATTTTATCTTTAAATATAATGCATTTTAAAGGACAACCCAATTTTGCATCAAATACTTTTTTTATTTATCAGTACATCACCATTCATCATGTTCATGATAGTGTATAATTATTAGGAAATTGCTGAACTGGGATTGACTTTGGGTTTGCTGTACTGGGGGGAGCGAGGATGGAGGGGGTTCGGAATACGCAAAAGGTGGCGGTGTAGCTTGCGCGGTAGGTTCTTCATCACTACCTCGAGGAATTGGAGAGGACCAATTTGAAGCTTCGGTCCTGTTCAAGCCTGATTCAAGTCCCTTGCTGAAGAGAGGGAGGGGATGACTCTAGTATTGAGACTGAGAGAGCTTTGTTGGAGATGCTTTCGTCAAGTCCAGAAGAGCGTGTTGTTGTTTCTAATCGGATTAGCTGATTTTTGATGTGCATGACAGAATCTTATGATAATTTCTGAAAATGTCAGGAAATTAAAAGCATTTACTGCATTTCATTTGGTCTAGCTTAATGTTTTATGCGTCATTTATATTCAGCTTCTTGGGCAAGCTTTCACTTTTTTCTTTCAACTAGCCTGATCCCCATTTAATTGTGGGCAAATTGAATAATATAGTTCTATTTTTGCTAAACAGTTGTAATTTGTGTTCTTTTGAAAAATAGTTGTTTTTTGTCCAACAATTGTTACTACTATATATATATCTCTATGTCTTAGTATGTTACAATTAAAATTAGAGACTTATTTTGGAACCTCTTTTATAATCTGGCCTGCAAAATTAAGTGGTCTAGATCTTTTTCCTTCTCTCTGTATTAGTGATTGTGAAGGTGAGCTTCTAGATTCTTTTTACTCTTTAAGGATGATTGTGGTAATTTCTAGTCCTTAAAGGGAAGGTAGTATATCTATGTATATATATGAATGTAGCACAATGCACTAATGGTTATAACCTATCTTGGGTGAAGATGGTTTGTGTAACCCTATTATTCTTCTTCTACTGTTACTTTTGTTCGAAATCACACCATTTTAACCCAAAGTTATTTGTTTTTTGAAGTGCTGATAAATTTTGCACTTTTGCTATTTTTTTCTAAGTTTCTGTTCTGTCTTTAGGATCTTTCCTGATGAGAGAAAATCAATCTAAGCCATTATTATATCAAACTGCACGGGCCGACAGATTTGGTGCAAATAGAATGGATGTGAAGAATCCTGAGAAGTTTAAGGTGTTAAATGAAGGCAACAAACCGTGGCACCAGCGTATTCTAGACCCTGGAAGTAATATTGTACTGAGATGGAACAGGGTGTACCTTTGTGGCATGTTTGTTTGCTCTTTTATAGATCCTTTTTCTATTACCTTCCATTGATTAGACAAAATGACAATGGATATCCATGTGTTGCCAAGGACCAGGGACTGAGCATAAGAATCACTATCCTACGATCACTTGCTGACTTATTTTACATGATGAACATATAAATCAAGTTTTCATACTGCATATGTGGATCCAAGTCGGTGAGTCCTTGGAAAATAGCTTGTTGTGGATATTAAGAAGATTCAATAAAAGATATATAAGAACTGATTTCTTTTGTAGACGTTTTGTAGCTGTGCCACTTCCACAGGTGGGCCTCGTGGAGATTAGTGTTCGCAACCACACCCACCCCCCCCTGTTGCATAATTTTTGGTTGTTCATATTGCATTTTCTTATTTTACCATTTCTAGTGGTACTGCAATCAGCTGTTGTATATGTTCAATAGCAATGCCATACGCATATTATTTTGCACTAAATTGATTGATTATTATCATCTGTGGCACATTTTGGTAAGGTTCTGGGTGGTGAGCCTTTTGGGTTGATCCCAGTCATTATTTCCCCATATAATATAATGTTATCAAAGTCATCAAGTCCTTCCTGGTGATGTTGCTATTTCCAATGCTAGCTAATTGTTGGGAGTAACCATACAATTGCACAGCCACATTGTGACTTCAGTAAGGTGGACCCATCTACCTTTCTACTCAGATGTATTCATGTCATATATCATCTGAACCTATTTGACATCCACTTTAGATCATAAGAAAAACATTCATTGAAATTTTATTGTAATCAGCCCATACTAGTACTATTATTGAGGTCTTATATATGTTTTATATATCTGTTCTCTTGATTTTTACCTTTTTTTCTGTCGGTGGCTCGTGTTGCGCTTCAACTCTATACTACCCCAAGTTTCGGACTAAAAGGGTTTGCTGGTGGTGTTGTAATTTTATCAACTAGCTTTTGCTGAATGCTTGTAGAATAATTTGCCTTTGTAGCTGAATTTTTTAGCGATGATAATTACAAATACTGAATACCATGATTTGGTTTGTATTGCAAAACTTCTGTAGTTATGACTTGAATATTTCTGGGATGTCTTTGTTTTGCAGGTTACTGTGTGGTTAATTTTGCCTGCGATATTAAAAGCTCTGATTATAACATCCGGGGAACACTACATTTGCTCTCATAATTGTGGATTCAATATGTTATAAGAATGTATCTCATCGTCCCTTTAAGCTACCAGATTATCAAAGCTGTTGGAGTAGTTGCAAATCAGCTTGGGGAGCAGCATACAATCTTCTGCTCTACATGCTTGCAAGCCATGTATGGTTATCCACTTTCAATTTCATTTATGAAATTCCTGGGATGTTAATTTGAATTATGATTTATTTTTATCACAGCTTTTGTTTGTCCTAAGGGACCACATGATTTTATTTGCTATTGAAAAATAAACTCATTTCTTCTCTTCATGTGGAACCTAATATTATTTTTTCTGGTCCTTTTCCTGACGTGACAATTGACAAATATGTCCATTATCCATGAATGCATTACAATTCAGTCTTGTTTTGTGCACAAAGAAACAAAAGTGTTTCAAGTAGACATGCATATATGAGCTCAATTGTGAGAAATAATGGTATAACTATCATCTTGCATTTTTTTGGTTACACTTTTTGTATGTTCAATACCAAAATATGTTACTTATGACCAGTGTGCAATGCTGCAGATTACTGGTGCAATATATTACCTTCTCTCCATTGAACGCCAAATTACATGTTGGGATCAGCAGTGCGCTCTTGAGCCCAATTGCAACTTAAGGTTTATAAGTTGTGAGAATAGTGGTTCTGATGGTTATTCTGGTGGGCAAACAATACAGGGATATTTACCAACTGTGATGCCACTAATAATAGTATATCATTTAACTACGGATGTTTTCTAGTGCATTGGAGTAAAGGCGCTGTCTCATCTCCATTCCTTGAGAAGTACTTCTATTTCATGGTGGGGCTTGCTGCAGCTTAGGTAGTGATCCACCGCTACACTCTGTTACATTGGGTTATTTTGAATGTCTAATACAATTACTGATGTTAATGTTGTTCTAAGGCCGCCTGTTGACACCTTTTTCAGTTCAAGCTGAAACCCTCTTGTGACAAGTGCATTTATCACAGAGAACTTATTTGCTATAGCAATTGGTGCTATCAGTCTCATACTCTTTTGCTCAGTTGATTGGCAAGATGGTAGTGCCATAAATTCTCACTTCTGAACTACAATAGGAAGCTTTGGGGTTGATAGTTCATACTTTTTATTCTCAGATTACCAAGTTAATCCTAGGATTAACACACATAAAAATAATTGCATCATGTGATAAATTTGGAAGCAATTTTTAAAGCTGATCTACTTTTGGCAAAATTACCTTGTTATCAGTTCTATTGTGCATTATCTGTTAGGCTATTGTAATTTTCTGTCTTTTCTGCTTAACTGATGCATCAAGTATATAAAGTATGATCTTCTGTTTCATGGTTTGAGATTTTGATAAAAATAAAGGATATTACTGTTTCTGTGTTCAGTAAGTCATTTTCCACACTGGTAACCCACTTGAAGTCTGATTCAGAGATCACTTCCTATTCTTTCTTCTTGTAGACATACCTGCAGTCTATCAGTAAAAAGGCTTGAAGGTGGTGGAGGCTGAGGCAAAGGGACATGGATGAGTGGATGAGACACCATCAACTTCCATCTCATCTTCAACGTGTCCGGCGGGTTTGTTTTCAAGTTAAATGGCTTGCTACAAGAGGAGTAGAAGAAGAGTCCATCTTGCAAGCTTTGCCTGCTGACATACGCCGGGATGTGCAGCGTCATCTTGTTTGGACCTTGTTAGACGTGTAAGTTGTGGTTATACTCCCATCTCACAGTTGAATTAGTAGAGTTTTTTAGTTTTTGAAAGTTTCTTGATGGATTATTTACTTATTTGGATGGAAATAAACAAGTTGACACTCTTGTTGCTTTTCTTCTACTGCTAGTTGAAACTTCATGCATATTCCATGGTAGCTTTTCATTCCATTCCTGCAATGGCAGGTACCTTCTTCTCTGAGATGGAGACTAACTTCTGATGCCATCTGTGAGCGGGGCTGGTGTCTTTCCTGTGTCCTGAGAATACATACAAGACCTCCCGTGGGGATCCTGTGAATGAGATGCTTTTTATCATAATGCTGGAAACTAGAGAGCTCAACAACAAATGGTGGGTCAGAAAGCAACTTCTTCAATTCCCATCATTCTGCGCCTGGTGATTTCCGCAGGTGAAGAGCTGCTGACATGGGGTCTCTACTTCCAAAACCAATGTCCACTTCCCACATTCAAATGACAGTACGGAGCCTTCAGAGGTGGAAGCCTCGCTCTGGGCGAGCTGAAGACCTGAAGTTTGTTGCAAACCAGTTCCGAAGGCTTCAAGCAGCAAGAAACTGCAGCACACATTCCGGTTCTATTCCCATCACTGGAGGACCTGGGCTGCCTGTTTCATCCAAGCCGCATGGCGGCAGCACCAGAGAAGGAAGCTGGCTGGAGAGCCCTCCCAGCCGGTGGGAGTCATACTCATGGTGGTCCGAGGGATCACCCAACCGGTGCAGGTGATAAACCCACACTGGAGGGCACCCCGCGGCGCGCAAGGACGATTGCTGAGGTGCCATTGCCCATATGCATAAGCTTGCTTCTTGCTTTCTAGAAGGTTCCGCATCGAGGACACGGTATTCGCAGGTTGCAGAAGCCTGATGAGCCTGATTTCTCCGCGGGACCATTTCATTGAACCTTATACTTTGCAGTGGAAATCCATGTTGTACAATTACAATCGTAGCATAATACTATAATTTTACTGCACAGCAATTTTAGGTGTTGTGAATTGTGATAGAAAAGATGTATTACCATGTAATCCTGATCATGTGTATAGGCTTAACCCTTTGTCAGTGCATAAACTTGAGTATTTTGATTTTGAAGCGTCATATGTTGTTTCAGAGTTGCCGATCTGACTTGTTAAAACACCAGTAGAGTACAGCAGTACAGCCCTACAGGTGAGTCACAGTAGGTTTAGCTCAGGTACTGTCCAATATGCATCGAGATTAGTGATCCTAAAATCCAGTGTGATATTTGCCTCTGTTTTCTCTGGTCTCTGGCCTCTGGCCTCCGTCCTGCGCCTCCGCCTCCCGGCCTCCCCTAGCTATCCGCCGCGAGCCGCCTTCTCCTTCGTCGGCGTGTTCCTAGCCTACCTTTTGCTGCGGTGTTTAGAATCCGCCATGAATTCCTTTTCATCTTCCTTCTTCGATTCCCTAATTCTTCTGCGTGTCTTTTCTCTTTATAAGGTTAAGTGCCCCGTCCGATTGATGAGCGAGCTACGCTGTTGCTGATGGCTCCTGATAGTCGTCGTTTCTTTACCCCAATCTAGCACCAGCGGTGGTATTGAGGGCGCGGCGGCCCAAGATCGGCGACCAAGCGACCAGCGACGTGGGTAGTGGCTACGGACGCCGGAGGGCCGCGACGAGTGGCTCTACTGCCACCAGCGGTCCCGCCGCCGGCAGCACCTACTTCGCCGACTGCCTCTCCGACTCCTGGCCGACGTGCCAGATCCTCGGCCTGCGCTACCTGTCGAGGTCTACTGCCAGGAGCTGACCTGAGCCTTTGCGTCAGTGCGCGCTGTGGCTCCTATATACGCCACCGAGAGCCCTGCTCCCATTTCGGCGTCTGCGGCGCCTGGGGTGCTCCAGGCCCGCCGTGCACCTTGGATGCAGGCAGATCGCCGCTGCCTGCGCCGGCTACATCGAGTCCGCGCCCTGGGACGAGGTCGACGAGGAGGAGATTCTGGAGGAACGTCCCCGGCCTCGGCCCGCAGTACGAGTGCATCCCTCGCGCTGCCCCGGCCAATCGATCCGGCTCCGTGACGAGCATATTCCCTTCTCGGCGTTCCGGCACGCGACGCCCTGTCGGCGTCGGCTGGGCCAGCGCGGGAGCTCAAGTCCGCAGCTCAGGAGCAGCTGGAGTACATGCTCACCGAAGATGACGACGCGCGCCCCACTGGTAGGCCTTGACAACGACGCCGTCAAGTCTCAGGTGAAGGATTGTGCCACAGGTTTACTAAGTCACTTCAGTGATTTCCTGAGCTCTATCCTGAAGAAACAAAAAGGAGGCGCCTCTTGTCGAACTTCAGCAGGAGTTGCAATCTTGTGTTTGTGATATCTCTTGGGTCTGTCCAGGTCTTGAGCAAGCTCGAGATGATGAAGTGCATTGTTCTCTACTGGGTTGGTGTATCCTCTGATGTGATCGAAACCGTCGGCGCAATATGCACTGAGTATGACTGTCTCAAGACAAGGCTGAAGGTGGTAGAGGTGTCTGCAAAAGTCCTGGATGCTGTGCATTTGGCAATGTCGTCCTCCCAGCTGAGAAACGCCGCCATATGGTGAGTTTATGGATTCGATTTGCAAGAATGACAAAATCTTTTGGCTGATGAGGCCTATCCGGATGATGATGACGATGATGGCGAAGCTGTGAAACCAAAGGAAAACCTGGACAATGAGGTCTGGCAGGGTGGAGGTCTGCAATTGTTTCGATTTTGCTGACACTGCCGTCAAATAGTCAAGCTGAGATTTTAGCAGAGTGGCTTCAGTCGAAACATGTAGGGATATCCTGACTTGACGGAGGCATTTGAAGCCTGGTGTTATAGATCAAAGGTTGCTAAAGAAGGCTCTCTTTCTTGAGCGACATTAGCCATCTTGATTCCTGACTGTGTTCAAGCACTCTTTGAGTCTAGGAATATGCCTTTTGTTGCCACGATGAGCAACAGGGTAGGTCGGTAAGGATGGAGTTTGGGTGGACGCTTCGACAGTCATCATGGAGTTCCATCATTTTGGTTCCAGCGCCACCGATCAGTTTTGTTGTCTGTTAAGTTTTGCTTGGGTCCTCCTTACATAGCCATAGGGCATAGCTGATGGGAGTGCAGAACAGTATACACCATTACATTACAGATATAAAGTAGCTTCTATATAACATCCTGATCGACATATACTAGTCATGATCTATGTGTGCTTGAAGCTGTACTCAATTGACATATGACCAAAGCGGACCAGAGATACCTGAATTGAACAAGTTTCATACTTTCTGCTGGGGAAGTTTTTGGGAGGCATAGGCATAGCCACATGGAGGCATGGGAAGGGCAGAAAATGGCTGTTGTCAATATCTGTATACATGACATGGATCCCTCATAGCATCAACTGGCGGGGAACCGGGAGGTAGGGAGGCAGCCAGATTAGTAGATTACCCAGTCTGTTGATTGGCAAATGTAAGGGCTACTGTCTGTGATCAATAGGGTGTCATTTCTTGTTGTTGAAATGAAGTTTGTAATGAGTTGGTGTGGATCAGTTAACATTATCTTTGAGAAAGGAGATCTGTCGGGGATTGTGATCCGTTTATTTACTGAATGTTAATCATGCAGCTGGCATGGATCGTCCTTTTCGTTTGTGGGGGTCATGAGTTTGCCCATACTGAAACAGAGTCTGATAACAGGTTAGTTTATTCAGTAGTTATCAAAGATCAACTGCATCAAATATACAGCGCCCATGGCCTAATGGATAAGGCGTCTGACTTCTAATCAGGCGATTGTGGGGGGTTTGAGTCCCACTGGGCGTGATATTTACTCTTTTTTTAATCATTGGTCGTCCTTTTCACAATTATAAAATAAAGGTGGCCAAGAAAAAACGTTTACAAAAAGTAGCCTCCATCTCAACAGACTCGTGTCTTTTGGCTAGGTTCTAGGTCCTACATAACCAAAATTTGACAAAATCACCATTGATATTAATAAGAGAAAAAACTTTCATTCCCTTGTTTTTTCCCTTTAGTCTAGAGTTTAAATAAGCGCACCGAGTTATTCGCGGTACAAGTAAAGCTATCAAATTCAATATTTTTGTTTTTTCTACCTCCCAACTAAACTTTGATCAAATTCAGCCTAATGTTAGTTAGCCATCAATATTTCAAGTAAACATTAGCTAAAAATTTGACATTTTAATTGATTAGCATAGGAAAGGGAGGGGCAAACTAATGAAAAACACCTTGTCGCCTATAAAACGTGACGGAGGAGCCACGGTATAAAAAACATGAGGGCAGTGAAAGTTCGATCTTTTTCTCACCTAATCCCTAAACAATCAAAAACAAAAACAAGCATTTTAGTGGAACTCATGATTATTTTACCTAAAAATTTGATATTATAATGTCCTCAAACACGCTCTTAACTTTTATGGATTTTAAAAATATTATAGACATTTATATCTCTAATTTCTCAAAAAAAAAAAATCTAATAGTATGTTTATTGTGAAAATATATTCTATTACTAAATTGAATTAGCTAATAGTGCTTATTACGTATCATAAATATGAACATCATTTGTGTATATTTTATTATTTTTTATAAAAAACTTTGACACTTTAAAAGTGATATATAACATATTTTAATCGCAGGATAAAATGCAAGCAATTGATTACGACGGCGAAAACAACCACCAAGCGCGGCTGCGGATTGATCGGTTTGACTCTCTTGCGGCTCTGAAGTCGGGTTGCAATTCTCTTGTGTTTAGGTTCGCGTTAATCAATGCATGGGGAGCTGATTAGGTATGATTGTGATTGTTCAGCAAGCAGAGCATGATTAGAGCCGGCAGGCATTTTGACGTGGTCCGTTTACACACGCAATTATTAATTGTCGCCATGCATCCACCTTAGCGTATGTACATTGATTGATAAATACTATAGCTAACTAGCTTTGCCTTTCTAGACGTACGTACATTGTCACTGTTTCAACGAGAGAGATGGTGAATCGTTTGTTTGTTTATTATCGTCACCATAATTAATTCCATTCACTTGACGTCAAAGTCTCGGCGTCTATATATACCAAATGTTTGACAAGTGGCTATCGGGCGGTTATATGTACCAAATGTTTGACAAGTGTCTATAGAAAAACACACATCACAAATCACAGGCTCAAACGGTGCAACCTAGAAGTTGTAACCAAGCCAGAACAATAGTATGGCTGTGAAGTAAACTACGGCACTAACGCGAACAACGACGCCAGTTTGCTTGAACGTCCGCCGCGATCCACTCCCTCCTTCCGCCTTGATGTCTTGAAGAATTTGTGTCGTCTTGAACGTCCCGCAGTTGCACTCCTTCCAGATCGTCTAGCTGACGAGGAGGACGAGCAAGTCGAACACCGCGCGGAAGGGCGTCAGCACACGGCACTGTGCCCGTAGCCGCCTTCAGTCGGAGACGTCGGCGGATCCGTCCGGGGCAATGTGCTGGAGACCGATGATGGCGAGCGCGCGCGCCAGACCTCCCCTGGTGAACACGCAGGCGCAGAGGAGATGCCCCTGGCCCTCGTCCCCTAGGCGTAGAGTAGAACGCAGGCCGCGCCGGCGCCTGCGGTCAGCAGGCTACCGCGAAGCGCAAGCGAAGAAGAAGAACTTGACCTTTTTGAGGCGCGCACGCTTCCCCATTACTTACTTTGCGCCTGCCAGTGTAGTGGAGCCGAGGAAGAAGCCGGAGAAAGCCGGAGGAGAGTATTGGTCCCCCTACGTCCAACGCCAGACGAACTGGGTCCCGCACACCCCAGTGAGCTGGATGTCGAGGAGCATGTCGTAGAGAGCGGAGTCCCAGCCTGTCCGCCGCGCTTGCTCCCGTGACGTCCCTGATCCAGCGGCGGCCGCACAGCGCGTCCTGACGGAGCGTTTTCTCCGCCTGATGGCCACTGGCGCGGAACAGGTTAGGCGCGAAGGTGCAGATCGCCCTGCCGCCATGCATCCCGAAGCCAGTAAATAGTAATCCCCATTCCACATTATAAGAGGTCTTCATTAGCTTTGTCATGTAATTAGATATACACTATGTCTAAATACGTAAAAAGATACTAAAAACACTGTATATAATATAATTCTGGGAATTGAGGGAGATTCCAACGCCTGAGACAGGGCAAAAATAGATATTTTGTTATTGGTGCTAGTTCTTTAAAAACATAGTGTTATAATACCAACCTCTAGAAGAAGAATAATATATTAATCTTGAAGAGGAAGAGGAGGGTCTCTGAAATGGAGTCTCAATGTTATCCTATAATGTGACACGCTAAAGAAAATTCTCAAAAAAATCTTTAAAAAAAAATCAGAAATATGTAGCCTTTAATTTGGTAGATCCTGCTGAATCCACCTCTTAATCTAAGTCCGAGGGATTCTCTTGAAAGAAGGCAGGGTAGATACTAGAAGTGATAGTACACTACGATAAAGAGAGAAAGAAGAGGGTGGCCAGCAGCAAGGTGACGATTAGTCAAATTTTGAAGTATATAACTCAGGATGCACATAGCTAGACACCGTGATGCAAGTGTAGCAGAGGAGAGCCAGGCACAGACGGCAAGCTTATCTATCACTTCACTTCATCAGTGTGCTGGTCCCAGCCGCCCTACCCATTACTTTCACGCGCTTTGTCCAATTACCTCATCTGGGTCCAACACGATGTGTTCCCGGAGATTTCCCGAGCCACCAAGGGCGACCGATCAGGCTTGGCACTTGGCAGCGCATGACAAGATGTTTGCCTTTGAGCCTGTGATAGATAGTGTGATTGCCACCACGGCCGCGTCGGTGCCGGTGCCGTGCCTGGAAACTGCCTCTGTTGCTGCAAAGAGAAAGAGCTAGCGGGATCTGATGCATGCATAAGCAACCAAGCGATCGAATGGATGAATTGAAGCCACCTTTTAGTTGACTGACTTTTCCTGCAGTGTCGTCAGGGGCTGAAGATAGTAGCTTTCTATGCTTGATAGCACTGTAGATGTGATCTCAGCTAGATAGATGACCATGATATCAAAGGCTAACTTGAACCCAGAGCCGCCGGACCTGCTGCCAAACAATTCTGTAGACGACCAATCAGCGGCTGGCAGATTTTGGACTTTGTGCTAAGCCCGAAACGATGAGAGATGACTTTTTGACATCCGTGTTTGTGTCCGTCACATGCATTAGATTAAGCTTAGATTGTGATTGTCACTTCCAGCCGGGCACTAACACGCCGTTGTCGCCATCCTCATGCATATATAGTCTAAGCACCTATAGCTGCTGCTTTATTAGCTATATACATAAGCACATGCATGTACCCAGTGTATTGATTAAGCTAGCTTGCTTTTTTTTCAGTGCTAGTCATCAGCTGCTTGCAAAGTTGCAAACATAGGTTAAGGTTATTGCTGATGTGCCTCCTTTACAGATTATAGTTACTTTATTTTTTAGGTGTATTTCTCAAACTTTGATGACAACTGTTTTAGGAAAGTTTACAACTACGAAATAAGATGAATGCACCATCAAGCCATATTTATTGACAATGTAATAAAACTAATATATGGTTCTAGATGTTTGTGTGTTTTTAAGAAACTTGATCAAAATTAGATAACGTCAGTATAAAGTGAATTTTTTCTATAATTCTGAAACAGAGAAAGATGTTGATACCGTGGAAATGGTGGTTTCATAGACGGCTTTTTTACAATATATTACACTATGATGTATTTGTACTGCAACTGGAATAAGAGACACTATGTTGCTTATTAATTTGCTGCGCAGATAATCAAAAAGAAATTGGGTAGCCGGCAATTGGTGCGGTGCTACCTTTAACTGGGAGCTACAAGGGCTTCCAAGAGAGCCTACTTTCTTGCCAACTACTCAAGACTGAAAGAGAAGATAGACGACCAGCTCAGCTATCGACCGGTCTATCGTTTATTTTTCTTTTGGTGATGATAGATGGATCGCCAGTCTGTACTTATCATCACTGCCATGGCAAATCACCTTTTTCAGGAAGCAAGATAAAAAAGTCTTGCTGGCTACTACCTTCATTGCTCTCTGCGACATGGCACATGTTAACCTTTGTCTGTAAACGTCAAATTTCCACTGTTCATGTCCCCACGAATCGGCAGGTGTTCCAATATGGCACATCATCCTGATGCGCAGGACGAGAACTTGTTCAGAAAGAGCATACAAGCGTTTTGCGCGTGTGAACACACAGTCGTCTAGGTTTTTTAGTGTGTGCGTACACCCATATATACAAGAGATATATGTTGCTGTTTGTTCAGTAAACATCTCGTCATCGATGGATCGACGTGTCGACGCATTCATGGTTGTGCCTGATGAAGCATTTCAGAGCAAGTGATCGGGATGGCTTTAGGTGGATGGTGTTGTAAGTCCTAACTACTGCAAGCAAGACAGCAAGAGCCCCGGCCACCAGTGCGTTTTCCATTCAGAGTTTGGAGAGCTAGCAAAGACCCTTGCAGTCAGGCAAAGCAAGTTCTTCCAAGAAGAAAGCCAACTAACTAGCCACACTTTGCTACAACACCTGCCAAAAGGCAAGAACAGCACCTATAAACAGGAACAGTCGGTCAGACTAGCTACTCAGTTGCTTGCTGTGGTCCTATAGATATATTCAGATACCTAGCTGATGACTAATAAAGGCCCAGATGAGAACTGAATTTAGCTGATGTGGGGCTCAAGGCCGCCCGCCCGCGGTTCGAGCGCTTTTTTTTTAAGAGTAAGGAACTCCTGTTTTTCAAAAAAAAAAAAAGTACAATGAAAAAATACAAATAGATCACTACATTGCACTGATAGGATGGACAAATAGAGAGATACATACGGTACATTTTATAGTTCCAAGCTGGGTTCACATTTAACTCCACTCTTTTTTTTCAGTTATTCCTCAGGAGAAGGGAGAACCATGTGCATATGGAGATGGAGCATAATATAATAATATATATGGCTGACTAATTGTCCATTTATGATAGAAATGTAGAGAGAGATAAATGAGACTGTATATATGGAATGGTCTAGCTATATATAGATCTTAAGATTAGTTATTGCATAGATTATATATATAGACTAGCTATACATAGTACTAGTCAGAGCTTAAAGCACCTGATGATCCAAGAGAAGGCTAGCTAGCTAGAGCGAATTGAATTAGCTAATACGACTTGTGCCGGATCGATCGATCTGATCGGACAAAGAGATGAACACGCGCGGCAGTGCGTGGCGGTACGCAAAATCTAATCAACAAGCATGAATGCAAGTATCTGATCAGAGCTTGAGCGACAAGTCGATCTCTCCTGTTCCGCCGAGGCCGAGGCCGAGGCGACTACAGCCACCATCAGCGGCCGCCGTGTCAGCGCCCCAGCCTGTCGTCGCGACGCCCGGTGGCGGCGGCGCCATGGTGGCGGCGGCGGCCTCCACCGCGGGCCGCGGCGTCGTCGTAGTAGTACGTGGCCGGCACGAACTCCTCGGCCTCCTCCTGTGGCTGCTTCGGCGGCGGCGCCGTGGCAGCGCCACGGGAAGATGACGGCCGGGGACGACGGTGGTGGTGGCGGCGCGGCGGCGAGGACGATGTCCCGGCTGCGGCTTTGGCGAGGGTGCGCCCGAGCTTGTGCGCGTTCTTGGCCGCCCAGCGCCTGGCGAGCTGTGGAACTTGCGGTGGCAGTAGTTGCACGCGCGAAGGGCCTCCCCGGGCGGTCGGAGGCCGGCACGGGCAAGGCGGCGGTGGTGGTGGAGCCATGGAACGGAGAAGGGTCCAGGCGCAGGTCGAGGCTGACGACGCCATGAGCGTGCGACGTCGGCGCTGCCTCCATCGACGACGATCGATCAAGGAAAAGAAATGGAACTTTTTCTTTGTTTGTTTGTCAAGTGCGCGAGACGCTGTAAGTGATCGGATCGATCGGAGCTCGTGTTTGGGATCAAAGAAGCCAAGAGGGCGAGAGAGAATGCAGTAGTGGCTTTGAGCGCGCGGGCGGGGTATATAAAGAGAGAGAAAGAGGTGCCGGCGGAACTGCCTGTGACGCACGCACGGCCACGTTTTCCGCGACTAATTGCTCTGAAAATTTGATGAGGAGCACGAATCACAATGCGAAATGACGCAAGCACATGCTCATAGAGCAGATTTAATTATCCCAATACGTACGATACCCTAAGTGATGCCTCCCTTAATAAGGGACTGGCACGATCATGTCGGCCTCTATCGGATGGACATGACCTCGTAGAAACGGGGTAAAAAAATCTCTTCTTCCGATATCTTGCTCGGTAAAAAATCGCTGGGATAAACACGAGCAGTGGGCGCAGGGCATGCAGATACATCGACGGCGTACGTACGTGGTCGCCCAAACGAGGGGTGAACGTACGTCTTCCGGCGTCAGAGATGCGTTGCCTCGTCTCACCATCGCCGGCGGCGCTCTCTCCCCGGCATCCACGACGACATCACTGGAGGCCGCAAGCAAGCTGTCCACCACCAGCATCTGGTGGGTGAGTCGGCCTGCGCCAAGCTTCTTCGGGCGTTTGAAGCTGCGACGTGGACCCGACGAGACGGTTGCCCCCGCTCGCGGTGTCTGATGGTGGTCCGAAGCGCCGCGAGGACAAACCTAATCACTTCGTTGAGAGTTCTACACCATCGTGGGCATTCCTCAAAAACTCATCTTCGCCCCAAAGCCAAAAAAAGATGAAACTCTACATCCCTGACGACTTCCAGCCGGTACGTGAGTGCTTCTCTTTGTTCCAAAAAGAGTGTAATTTTAGTATTTCTTTTCAAGTCACTTATTATATCAAATTCGAGCAAATTTATATGAAAAAACTAATATACCTGGGTCGCCCTCGGGGCGGCTCAGTGGTCCTAACCTTACGCCGCCGTCCAGTGCCTCTCTCTATTTCTCCACCTCGCTCGCCGAGGAAGGCCGCCGGAATCCGAGGCCTCCCAATGATTTCGCGGCGGCGAGGCTCTCACTGTGAGGGTCGCGAGGTCACGCCATGGGTGGATCTCGGCGGTTATGGCGGAAGGGCGGCGCCGGGGCGAGGGCGCTGCCGAGGCCGGGGGCGCAGGTGCCGGGATGGTGGGAGGAGGCCGCGCGACGGGAGTCTCGCTGGACAGTGCAGCAAGGCGTCGAGGGTTCCGATGGTGTCACCGGCCGGGACGCGACTCCCGCCATGGGGGCCGATCTAGGCTCCCAAGCCCGGCCAGTGCGGGCCGGCCGACTGGCCGCATAGCCGCGCGCTGACGGATGTTGCGCCGGGCGGTGGCATCCGACGGCGGCACCGCAGGGGTTCTTGAGGGAGGCGATGCGGACGACGCGGCGGTGGCCGTGGAGCGCCAGGCTTCGGGCGGAGCAGCGTAAGAGTGGTTCGACGCGTGGCGGCCTCTGTGCTCCACTGCCGGCGCATTCCTCTTCCCATGGTCGCATAGCCCGACCGCCCACATCGGGCGCCGGAGAACCCGAGGCAAGGGATGTGATCCGGGCGCACTCGTAAGATGGGCGCCGCAGTTGTTGACCATGGCTGGCGGTGTCTTTGACGCGGGCGACGATGAAGCAATTGGCTGGCCGTATCGGGATGAACCCGTGGCCGCTATGGTGGCTTCCACGCTCATGTCAAGGTGGAGGATTCGTGGGAAAGAGACGGCGAGGATGGCAGCTGATGTCGGCATTTGTTTTCCAGATCAGATTTCGGCGATGGTGCACGCCGCCGCGGTTGGCGTGAACGGCATGGACCCAAGGGACATGGCATTGGCCGCCACTATCTGCGACCGCTGTGACGCCCGAGGGCGCTCACTTTCTCACCGGAGGCGCTCAGTTTTTCAAGTGGATCTCTACTGTGAAAAACTCAGCACCGCTGGGTGGGCGGCGATGGCGCTCTTTTGGATGTCATTTTCGTTGGAGACGCCGCTGCGGAAGATCTCTTGATAAATGGGCCGACGCTGCATCAAGGTATGGCGACTCACGCACACACTTATGGGGCCTTTATGCTGTTGTTGTGTTACGTGATCCGAGTCTCCAATGGTGGATGGGTTTTTTGTTTGTTTTATTTTCGTGAGTGCATGTTGTATTCGGGTGACCTTTAGTCTTACCCGTGAACAATCCGGAGTCTCCAATGGTGGATGGGTTTTGTTTGTTTTATTTTAGAGTGCACCAGTGTATTCCGGTAACCTTAGTCTCACCCGTAACACCGCTGCTCGCTTGTAATTGTGTTGGCCTCGATGCATCTCGATTTGATCAAGCCGGAAAATTCCCCTTTTATCTAAAAAAAAAATCTGTCATATTAAATGAGAAAAGCTATTGAGTGTATTAAATATTGTTTTCAAAACCATATTGTTGCTAAGCAAGTACGTCTTTTTTTGTGATATATTTATGGTTTTGAAAGCAACCAATCTTTTTACGTCCTGGATGGCATGCACATTTTTGAAGTCTTATTTACATTGGGCGATGTCTGTTTTTTTGCATCAGAAGCTGTCATTTCATTTCCCAACTTGTGGTAAGTTTATTAACTGCTCACATCATCGTATTAACCTCTACACCCACCCTTTTTCTTTGATGGTGAGTTTTTTTATCATGATGAATTTTCAGGATAGTAGCAGACTGCCTGCCAATGGTCTATCTACTAAGATTTGTACAGACACAGTGCGAAGGACAGTTGGAGCATACGTGGATGTCTTCTCCTCTGCATCTCAAAGGACTGTTACAAGAAAAAGTTAGATAGGGGCACGGTGATTAGGTTTATCGGTGCACTTAGAGGATTGGGTCCTATATAAGTTACATCTTGTTTGAGGACACTCTCGAACCCCTCTCAACTACACTGACCCAAAAGAGGGCTTATTAGAGACATTCAACGGTGACGTGAAGAATATGCACCGTGACTTTAATTTGCAAGATGGATGACCTCGGAGATGGCATTTGGAACACTAAAAACTAGGTAACCCTGTCAAGTGTGGATACATACGTGCAATACATACATACATGGGCACCTTTCTTTGCTTTGCTGAACATATATGCAGTTATTGGTGCGTGACGATTTATTTGCTTTGCGAGATGTTCTGATCTCGATGTATTTGATTTTGCAGTTGGTGTTCGTGACGATTTATAATGGCGTTGATGAGTTCAACGAGATCCTTCTTGGATCTGATGTTGGCTCGTCGACAATTCTTATATTGGAAAAGACATGTGGTGGGTAGCAAATAAAGAGGTGTTAGAATAGTTATGTCGTGAGAACAATATAGATTGGATCGCCTATTTGTCAATTATTTAAAACAGTAATTTAATGGCCAAACCGGTAGGTTACTTTGGTTGCAGGGATGACTTGCTCCTACTCCTTCCGCTCCTAACCAATTCATAGACAATCCATGTCAGTTAAAGTCCTTTGTAGGTTTGACGCAGCTTTTATAGAAACGAATAGCAATATCTAAGACATAAGTTGAAACAAATTATTAAAAAATGTTGTATGATAAAGTATTTCTATTATTAATTCGATACCATAAATCTTCAAGGTTTTCTCTAGAAATCTGGTCAAAGTTTTGTGAAATTCTGACAACTCTAGAATTCGATTTATTCAGTGGGAAGCAGAAGAGACGGATGGTGTGTCGCTGCCAAGTTGTACACTCAGTTGCAATGCACTTTTTTATGTAAAAATGATCTTTTATCGGATTGCAATTGTAATAACTCCCTTTGTTGTTTTTTTTTTAGAAAAAAAGAAGAGGTTTCCCATTACACTTGCTGGTCCCGTACGCGCGCTGTTGTGTTGTGTTCCATATATAGACGCACCTCACACAGTAAAATGTGAAGCTACTGCTGCTGAATCTCAAGATGGAAACTATGGAAGCACATCACTAGTGGTTACTGGAAACTGCAGTGCGCGGAGTGGAGAGGAGAAGACGACGAGGGAGGGAGCAGGGAAAGGGAGGCCCACGCAGTCAAGTCGTTCAGGCGAAGAGCAAGCATGTGCGTGGATCCAGTAGACGATGCGCACGCTGCTGTGTCGAGAGCCGGCTGGATCTGGTCTCTCATCAGGTGGGGTCGACCGTGCCGTGCCCCCCGCCCCGCTGAGAAAGATTCACCACGGCTTACAAGCCGTGATGTCGCGTTTTACAGAAGATCGTCGGTTTGTTCGTCAGTCACGACACGCATCTCCGCACAGGAGGAGCATTCGTTTGTCGGTTCGCCACCTCCGCACAGGAGGAGCAGGGCAGATCCTGCTGCTGCAGGAGCAGGACGGAGTACGGGGGCAACTGATTATTGGAACGCGACAAGCCATTCCATTCACACTGGGGGTGCTCGAGTACCACTGCTGTGTTGGCGTGTCTGGCGACTCCTGAACCCTTTCCCCCTTTGTCCCCTGGCTTTACGTCACCCCAAACACCGGACCGGCCGGAGCGAGCGTGCAGGGTTAAAAACGCGCGCCCGTCCGCCGCGCATCTGTCTTGCTAGTGTCAAAAAATTACTAGTACAAAGTATACTACGGGCATGCTGCTGCCAAGAGACTGAGTGGGGTGAGTTCGCCCGAGGCGCATCCATCCATCCATCCTACATTATTTGATTGATGCATTTTAACAGAAGCGTTGTTTGAAATAAAGGAATGCAAAAACCGAAGAATAACAAGAATTCAGGAATACAAGAAAGCGATAAGTGGAAACTCACATGTGATTGGGAAACCATAAGGATGGAAATGTTAGGTCAGTTTTGGAATGCAGGAAAATGAATTTGAATCTTCACAATTTCCACGAACAAAGTAGCTGTTGTGCTTGGCTAGTGGGCATTCTAGCCATTGCTTGCTTCGTTGTTGGCAGCACACCTACATGTTCATTCCTTACACTATCTGCCAGTTGTGCTTGCTTCCTTCCTTCCTATCCGCACTAGCACTGCTGGATTTTTGTCCACCACATGCACTGAAGTCTCGATTCGGGTTATCCGTGAGAGCCGAGGGTGAAAGTTAGTGTATGAAGGAGAGCAAGGCCACGGAGAGTCGAGAGAGCGAGCGGCCGAAGCTTCCCTCCGGCTCCTTGGATCGCAGTGCATTTTCTAGTTCGTGGTGTTTTGTGCGTGATGGAACCCCTTCCTATGGAATGGCAAGTTACGCCTTTGTTCCCTTGATCAGCAGGGTCATCGAGGTATGGGATCCGCGTGAGTTCGGCCGAGGGCGCATCCATCCATCCTAAATTATTTGGATCATGCAAATCAATCCATTTCAATCTGTGAAGGCTATAGTAAATTAAGATGAAAGCTCATTTTTCTTTTTATGGAGGATAAAAACTCTGGCTCGGTGGGGAAAGATCGCTCCACCGGTATTGTTCTTAAGAAGAACCTCGGTTTCCCGTACCAAGAAAATCCCCCGAATCCCGCCTCCCGCCCTCTAACACTCAGAGTACACCCTATGGGAGCTACGATCCCTCGATCCCCACCTGCTACATCAATAAGAAAACTTTGATGCTCTTGGGTGGAGTGAACCACTCAGGAGACCCCCGACCTTGCACACTCAACTTTTTCATGAAAGTCCAAGTGTGAGAGGGTAGACTGGTGATAATATCAAGTTCCACGTATAAGGGAATCATAGAGAGAAGTGAAAAGAGAGAGAGATGAATAAGAGATTAGCCTCCCTTGCTATATAAAAAGAGAGCGAAAAAGAGTTGAAGAGAAAAAAGAGATATAGAGAAAATAAATAGATAGAGCAGGTTGAAAAAGAAAAATAAGAGAGATAAAAGAGTGTTGTCGAAAGATATTTAAAGAAAAACAAATAGTAGGAGGAGCGGGGTTGGCCCTATATGGTCAAAATAAACAATGAAGGCACCGACTCCACCCCTTCCATGTGCAAGAAGGGATCTTACTCTCCCTGAGGCCTTTTGTCGCAAGCACCAAGGCTACATGGATCGTACGTGCGTTTCTCTCCGTGTGCGCCCCTAGCCTTGATACTTATGCCACAGCCGAGTTCGGCATGCCTCCCTCGCATTTGGCCTAGAAGTCATAAACAAAACCAAGATCATCACGCTACCCGATGCAACAATTCTAAACTCTATCTTCAAAGCCGCCGGTCAAGTACACCTGTATCCAAAGGTCCGATAAAATATATATATATATAAAAAGTAGAAAAGGGTAAAAGGAAAAAGGAGGAACATCCTCCTTTACACCTTTGTTACCACTAAGGCCCAAGGTCCATATACACTACACATTGTATCACCTAAGCCTTGTGGGCGCTGAATGGACCATCAAGCTACCACGAGTGGAAGTTTCAACATCCTTGCCTTCATGCTAGCTTGGTACACACACTTTCGGGTATGCAAAGTATCGATCACCAATCCTTTTTACTCATACTTATCCCCATATAAAAGAATCCATGTTTTTCTTTGTTTATGAAATACTGACTTGGGTTTGGATGTATTTTTCATTCTAGAGTGTGATACATCCGTTGGTCTTTTTAAAATCAAGCATGGTGCTTGGGTTAAAAAGAGACCTCCCTTTAATCAAATTTTTGACATGGTGTTGAAATTTGATTAATGAACCCAAGGTCGACATCATAAACATTTGAATTATTTCATCATGAGATAAAGCAAGGCTAGACTTACATTGCATTCTTTATCTTAGCCTTGCTTGAGGTTTGAAAAAGTTTGAGTGAAGTTTATGTCCTTCCTCGCATATGCTTTTGAATTTTGGTAATCACGAGGATGGTAAGTCCACTCGTGAATCGCCATATACTAACCATGCGAGGAAAAGCCAAAAAGCACGGGGGTACAACCCCGATCCGATGGGCTTTGAGCTAGCTTGGTGGAGGACCAAAAACAAGGTAATGTGAATCTTTTACTCGCATCTCTTTCCATTACCTTGCAAAAACTATAATCATTTTGTTCAGCCTTGCAATGCCTTTTATCTCCATTAGATGAATCTTGTTTTTCAATTCATGCTTCCTTTATCTATGTTGGCATGTTTTTGGTTTTGGAAGTCGTGATTATTCATGATGATCATACTTCCATAGGCGTTTTGAATTAAGCATGGTGCTTAGGTCAAAAAGTCTACCTTTAATCAGATTAGACATGGAGTCGGTAGTACGATTATTGAACTAGAGGTGCTAGTGTAGAATTTGAGTCGACCATATGGACTAACCCACGGAGGAACTATCAACCTTTTAAGAGGGTAAGTCCAAAGAGAGCTACAATGGAGATCATAAGTTGTTTGGTGAACCAAAAATAATAATAATAACAATAAAATAAAAATAAATAAAACCTTTCAAACCCCAAGGGGTGGTTGCCCTATTCATCCATTTTTCATCATGAGGCATGCTTGGGGGAGAGTCTCGGCACGCTAAAAAGAAGATGTTAATTGTTGGCGTTTCTTAACGTCGCAGAAGAATAGCATAGCGTACTGAATTGGCGTTGTAGCTTTCACCCGGAAATATTCAGGGGTATCGTATTTTTCCACAGTGGAACGGATGTACTCTCTCCTAACTAGTTCGCCCAAGGACACACAAGGCCAAAGATGGGGAGGATTATCGAGAAGGATCCCTACACCTTTAGGGTCTATGGTTAGCTCGGTCTCGAGAGCTACTTGTTTGCCCGGGCACTCGCCCACGCCCAAGGGCAGGTGGTCCGGCAATTCTTGACTGCGCCACACCCGCACGTGGGGGATTACTGAGGGACGGACAAAGGTCTGTCATGACCCAGCCCACCTACCCCTCAACACGTGGGTGCGCCACAAAAGATAGGCAACCTCTAGTCCAAACACCATGTTTGCACTGTTGATTGCTACTCTAGTGTGAATTCAAGGCTTACCCATCCCCGGGGTCCTTCTACTAGAGCACGCCAAAGATGACTAGCTATCAATCCCATAAGCGAGTAGATAAAGAATGGATAAAACAAAAAGACAATAAAGATTATCGGAGCAGGGATGCTTACTTAGCCAAGATCCCAGTGAAGGAGCTAAGCACGAATCACCAGAGGTACAAGTCCGGGAGTTGCTCGACAAGTCCAGAGCACTTCCCCGGCTCCCCGACCCTCACATCTCTCCTCCGTAGATCACTCTACTACCACTAGCTAGGGCCTAAGCCCATAGGAATATTGCTCAAGAGTAGAGGGAGAGAGTCCTCTTGAAGGAGAGGAGAGACTCTCTCTCTTGGAGTTGGTGTGTGTTGAGAGAGGAGGTGAGGGGGCTACTTATACAAGTGGGAGAAGGGCCTAAGTGCTAAATTCCCCCAAATCGACCATCTCTCGAGGCGTCCAGTTCGGTGTACCGAGCAACCAACGCATGCACCGCCCTCCACACGGTTTAATGCACCGCCACGCCAAACTCGGGCACGAGCCGCCTCGAGATGGAGTGCGGGCGCACCTTGAGTGCGGCCGCACCTAGGCTCGGCCCCGGCCCAAGCTTTGGTGGGGTGGTGGTGTGTGCCTTGAAAAAGTCTCGTTGGTGGGCTTTGCTCGGCTGGTTTGAGTCGGTTTGGCGAACACTCCGGCTTGTGATCTCCAATAGTGCTTTCCGTGAGTTATGATTCCAAACCCATATTTCCACTTGTTTTTGTATAATATCCGCATAATAATAATTTGGACACTACAAGTGGAAATATATTAGTAGTAAAGGTATATGAGCATGATAAGGTCGAAGTTTTAATTTTTTTTTTGGTAGAATGTTGACGCTTAAATTATGTAGTTGGTTACCACAACATTAATCAAAGATCAAATCATAGGTGTACAAGCTAGCAACATTCCTAACCGAAGGTAAGTCAAAAAGCCAGCTTGGGGAAAGACTCCCATACAAGGTAACTCGTATCTCACATTCCATTTAGTTATTTTCTTATCCTATAAGAACATGAGATATGAGAATTAAAAAAAAAGAAAAAAAGAGGGAAGAAGAGAAAAGAGAGAGATTTATTCCACTCTATATATATATGTGTTGTAGAAATGTTTAGTCCTACCCCTATTGAAATGATGAATAGTTGCTTCATCTTATGATTCATCTCGTGCTCAGTCTATAACTTAAATTTTCTAAGATTTGAGTTTAGTGGCTAAGTTTTATTTCACCTTGAAAAGCCCTGAAGCATGGGTTGCACAAGCTTATCTGATCTAGGTAGAAGGCGAAGTTATGATATGGTGACATGGGCTTACGACATCATTCTTAGAGTGACTCGATATCCAGAGTTTTATCTTCAAAAACAAATTTCAAAAGTTCCTCGATGATATGCATTTCCCACCAAAGCCATATGACATGATAATATGATCATTCATGAAACACCTTAGTCATATGCCGGGTTTCTGTGGTGAGCCTATGTCAAATTGTTTGTAACCTATGTTGAAAATTTTTTCATATGCCCAAGAGATCAAGATTCACGTGACACCCAAAATAAAATTGCCAACTCTTACACCGAGAGTTAAGCGCACAACATGCACCCCTTCCATCCACCACAAATATACCCATGCATTTGTACCATGACCTCACAAAAAATTCTTGTTCCAAAAAGGAGAAGTATGGGCTATAAAGAAAAAAATGGACAAATGTCCCAAATAAAAACACGAGGAAGTCGTGATTGGCCCAAAAAAAGAAGAGAAAAGAAAAAGAAAAAGAAGGAACAAAAGGAGCCCATACCTCCTACACTATTCCACCAAAAAGAGGGTCATGATACTCCAGAGTACAAAAAATACAAAAATTCCACACACTTGCACATCTTGATCTAGGCCTATGACTAGTTTCTCCATGTGGTTCTTGGTTTTGACAATGGCAACATGACATGACAAAAGTGTGCCAATCTTTTACCTACCCAGAGCTCCACAAAAGCCTTATTTAATGGGTAGGTGTTGGTATTTGTTAAGCCTACGTAAATATTTAATAATAATCCTAGTTTAACGGATAATGGGTGGAGCATTTCACCCTAGAGAGTGTTTTATATCTAATCCACAGAGGATGGGTGAGGTAACTAAGGAATATAACTAACCCCGAAAGCAAAATCAAGGAACCAAGAAGATAAAGAGATAAGGAGATTTCTATGATTGTCTAATTCTTATCCTTTGTAAAGCATATGTTGTTACTGCCTTAAAGGAAGCACTCCAAAGGAAAACATGGGCAAAACATGCAATCCTCCTAAGACTTATATGCCCAACTTGTCTTATAGACTGAGGGTGGATTTCAAAGGACTCAACAGGACCGGCCAACCCCGCGCGATCTACCACACGACCAAATATAAGGTGTCATCACAAGCAACCCCCGCCTAGGCACCACGCCTAAAACCTGTTATCCCTCTAATCTATAGGGTCCTATGCATTAAAAAAGTACTCAAAGAAGAGTTGTGAAACACAAGAACAATAAGAACATTCACTTACTCAACAAGGAGTTGACTCCACCATAGAAGTCTCGTAATCAAGTACCGCAGTTACGGATTCTGGATTCCGATGGAATAAGATGAGGAGTCACCGCATGTGTCCCAAGGTTTTCCTCGCAGCCTTCTTTCCATCACCAAACTTTTAATCCCAGAACAAGATTAGTTCTATCTCCTCTCATGAGGACCATGGCTCTAATCTCTTTTCTTGACTTTACTCTTGATTAGATCTTTTAATTAGGATTCATCTACTTCTAATTACATATCTAATTATTCTTTTTCACTAATCTCTCTTTAGAGAGAGTTGATCCTTACAAGGGACCCCTACAACTAAGAGATAATGAGATAGAATGAGATAGTAATGAATTAGGGTTTAGCCCCTCGCGGGTCTAGGTCTTCTTATATAGGCCTTGGCGATGAACGATAGCCCTTGATCCCGACTCGCAACGGTGTAGATATTAACCTCAAAGCTCATACAAAACCGACAAAAAGATGAACCTCGATTGGCATAATTGCCTGTCATGTATATAAAATTAACACCGCTACGCCAGTGGTATAGTCTCCACTAACCTCTCGCCTCTCCGGTGTCTTCTAGTAGTATCTTCTAGAAAGTGTTTTAGTCCACATTTCGTCGAAGTTACTTCACGTCAAGTCTTGTCATCATATGAGATATATATTCTAACTTTCTCCATTCTTTTCAAAGATTTATCCATAAGTCCCCTAAAATATATAAATCACCAAAACTCGCGTGGGAATTATGTTAGTTAACCCTTAGACTTATATTGATATTCATTTTAAGCCTTATTTTATGTTAGCGACTAGTAATATTATGCTATAACAGTGTCAACAAGTAGTAAAAAAAGAAAGGCAAATCTAAGTTTCTTTAGTGAGCATTGGTATTTGCTAAGCCCACGTAAATATTTATAATTTGTATAATCCGGCGAAAGTTTACTGACACCTATGAGCACTTCACCCTAGAGAGGGTTTTAAATATCAATCCACGTGGAAACGTGAGGGAGACTACGCATCTAATCTTAACCCTAGAGTAGCACAAGACTTAAGAAGGTTGAGGGTATAGAGAGGATTACTAAGATAGCTAAATCTTAATTTGGTAAGATGTTGATAATATTCTTATGGGATACCAAAGGAAAGTAAGGTCAAAACTCACCATTCCTCTAATAACTTGTTCCTACTTAGTCCTAACCATGATGGAATTCAAAGGAATCAATGGTACCGCTACTAATTACCGAACTACCACGCCCGAAGGTAGGTGTATTCACGAGATACCCAAGCCTAAGCACCACGCTACATCTACTAATATTACCTTTAACCTAATGCATTAGATTAAAGTACTCAAAAAGAGAGACTCATAGACCAATAAGAATAAATATAAACTATATAACTTACTAAAAGAAGAAGTAGATTACCGTAGTAAATCTAAATGTAGATTAACTTCCCCACCGAGGTTGCATGGAGATAGCACCACAAAGCCTAAGACTTCCTCCCGATTCCTTCCTCTCTATCTCTTGTTCTAAAAGATTAGAACTAATGAGTTCTAATCCTCTTTTATACTAACTCTTCTAATTGTAGTTCCTAATCAGTTTTAATTACATCCTAATTCACTAATCTCTAGAGAGATGATCTACATGGGATTCTATAACTGAGAGATAATGAGATAGAATGAATTGATAATGAATTAGTAATGAGTTGGTGATTAGCCCCCCTGGGTGGGGTCTTCTTTATATAGCCCCTCAAGCGATGAACTATAGCCCTCGGATCAAACCGACCTGGGCAACTAGTAGATATTAACCCTCAAAGTCCGGTTTGACCGACCTAGAAGATGAGACCGATTAGGTGGGACCCACCGCGTCGCCTATCTTTCATCACACTGGTGCCATGGTGGGCCCATGTCATGTGTCCTTCCCGGCGTCTTCCGGGTGTCTTCTAGAATGTTTTAGTCCCACAATTCGGGTTGAGTTACTTCACCTGGCCAAGTCTTGTCATCATATTGGATGTATATATCCAAACTTTCCATTCTTTCTCTCGCATTTATCCTGCTAAGTCCCCGAAATGTATAAATCACCAAAGCTCGTGGAATTATGTTAGTTAAACCCCTAGACTTATGTTAATATTCACTTTTAAGCCCTTATTTCATGTTAGTTGACTAGTCGCAATTTTATGCTATAACAGTGTCAACAAAGAGAACAACCATACAAAATTTCGAAGCGATCGAGAGATCATTCGAGGACCTATATTTTTGCAAAAAAAAATATTTCAAAAACCTCTCGATAGATAGTCTCTCAAAAAGAGTGGAAAGATAAGTCTGTTCGTCGACCGTTCTATCTGCAAACCACCCAAGATCTCGTAAAAATGCCTCAAAAAGCCCCACAAACGCATTTAAAAGGTAATAAAGGGTGACCAAGCATGCCATTTTATTCAAATTGTAGTAGAAAATTTTTGTTATAAACATGGCACAACCGAAACATAATCGGGCATGGAAGCAATCCCCGACAACAACTGTGCACTTATCTTTTGCCTCGAGAACGTGCAAAGGGTAAGCTTTGGGGGAGTTTTTGACAAATACCACCATGACGATTTTTAACGCCTATATTCTACCAATAAGGGGTGAAACTATACCTTACTACACACATATACATTTATTATTGACATAATTCCACTTGTAGTGCACAAATATTGTTCTCAGCAGATCTATACAAAAAAGTGGAAAACTATCAAAAAGTAATGCTTGTTCTAGAAAGCATAAAATCACACATCATCTAACCCAATGAAAAAGGCCCAACATACAACATTTTTTGGATGGCAAAATGGAGTACACCAATACGGTAAGAGCCTTCGTCATACTGGATCGAAATGGACATATTACTTGCTCTATTTGGACTTCAGAATAAAAAGATATCACACAAAACAAATTGCCATGCAAGTAGGACCCACGGCTACGTGAATAGTGCCATGCACACCCCATACGTGGCGATGGCCACGTAGCAGCAGTGGCAGCAGAGCTGCTCACGGTAGTGCACGCCAGCAGCGGATATTGGCCAGGAGTCAGCACCGCAGGTGCTGACAAGCAGGCTGTGACTGGCCCCGCCGTCCACCCACGCACAGGGGGCGACTACACCCAGCAGTCAGGCGCCGATATGTGGTGCCGGTCGGGCTCTTCCACGGGCGTCTGCGCGGAACACGCGCAGGAGCGCGTTGCGCTGTCAGGTGGGCCAGGCGGGACCCCATCTGTTCCCCACGCGCGAGCGCAGGCGGGAAACAGCTCGGCGTTCTCCGTTCGCTCCGCCCTGGACACGTGGCGACCCCTGGCTGGCTGTGCTGAGGCGGTTGCCGGATTGCGCGCGCAAAAGCGCGGTTCGGCCGGGCTGGTTCGCCCGGTTCAGCTGGCTGAGGCCGATTTTTCTCCCCAGAAAACCAGCAGACTGCACAGCATCTCGTGGTTCAGGTTCGGTTCACAGCCTTCCAGGCCGGTTTTGCTCCGGTTCTCGCTATAGGCGGTTGGGGGAGCTGACTCTTAGAGATGGGAGGATGCACCTGACGCTGCCCATGCACCTGACCCTCCTCTTTCTCCTATAAATAGAGATGGTTTCTCTCACAACACACACCTCACAAGAGAGCCATTCTTCTCCTCTCTACTCTTCTTCTTCCTCCTCCTAGTAGGATTAGAATGAGCCAGGCAAAGCCACCAAGGAGGGCTTGGCCCTTTTGGAAGATGGATTTCCTGGGTATGGATTCCATTTATGGTATTCTTCCAAAGCCTTGCCTGCTTATCTTATCTTGGTTGTGCATTAGAATTAGTCTTCATGTTATTTCTATGCTTCATTTATCTTATGATCTAACATGTTGTTCTCTTGACATGATCTTGACATATGAACTAGTCTATAGTTTTCCATGTTGTGATATCGTCATATAGAACTTTATGCTTAAACCATTCATGCAATATATTGAGTAATTGCCTGATTGTAACAGGTGGGGGTTCGCTGGTGGCTTTCTGCCCGCTCCATGTTCTAGCTCGTTCATCCGTAGGGTGAGAAGTCTGCGAGGGGACATGGGATATTACTTTAACATCGCAGCATGGTGCTTTCCTTGGGATATGATAGCATGCCCCGCCGAGGGTAAGCTAAGTAGGTCGTGACAAAATTTAAGTCCGCCCTTTATAATCCCCCCCACGTTAGAATGTCAGTGTAGGAGTTCGTAATTAATAGCCGTATGTAGCAAATTATCGGTACTTAGTAGGGTCTCCTAGTTCACGTCTCACCTCACTCCGACCTCCTATCATGCGTGTTGTTACATGACTTTCTTTTATTCCTTATTTATCTTTATCCTTGAGTGAAGTGTGTGTCAAGTTATCCTAATCTTGTTCTAAATATCCTTGCGGCGAATTTGGTCCATCAGAGTCATATTTATCTTATTCGTAATGCTCTCTTAGATCCTTATTTCACCATGCCTTCCTTTGGGAAAAAATATAAATAATGATACCCTCAATATCTCAGGTGAAATGCTACAATGATATATCCGCGGCGCTTTGCGATGAATATCTATTTTGGCAAGGTCTATCCTTTGTTGATATTCATAGTCTAATCACCGGCATGGTGGTTCACTTAGGAATGTCAACGGCACATTTCTCACGCCAAGTTATAGAGATGGGTTCTAAACTCGCTTTAGTGATTGCGCTAAGAATGTCAATAGTCGCCCACCGTCATCCTCGCCGACCTCCTCGACTTCCACCTCGTCGTCGGCATCTTGCGGCGCCCCTCCGCGACACAGGCGTTCCACAGGTGGAGGGTACGTGAGAGTAGTCGTGAGTCAGTCGAGGGATGCGTCGAAGAGTAGGCCCATCCCGATGGGGAACCTGAGAAGGCACGCCGTCAGGGATGTCGGGGAAGTGCATCGCGGTCACCACACGGGGAGGGAGGTTGCCTTTCGAGGCGTTTGACCTTTGGCCGCCGAGTGGTAAGGAAGGATGTATTTGGAGGAATCAGAAGGGAAGTCAAAAACTACACCCAAGGGTAGGCCGTCTTTGGCGAAGGTGGAGGCTATTTGTCGGTGAGGGAAGAAGAGGTGGTGGGCGTGGCGCCTTGTACTCCTTGGTGAGTGGAGTGGGTTTCGGTGGCTGGTAGGTCCTATACTCGATGGCGGAGTTGGCTCAGAAGCGGCTAGGGAGCTGAAAGCTTCAAGCAGTCGAGTATCTACGGTCAAGTCGGGGCCTCACGGCACGCAGATCCCGGGCGGTCGTTGGGACGGCGTGGGGAGTGTCATAGGTGATTCTCCCCCGTCGCAAGAATTAGGACCAAGTCAAAGTCGACTCATGGCCATGAACTCAAGGTCCCAAACTGCATGATGCGGCCCGGGCCGAATGCTACGGGATGGCAAGCTTGACCATGTCCCTACATGGCGCTTAACCGCATGCGATTTCGAGAACCGGGGTGCCCAAAGTGCCCAACTAGAAATGATGCTACGTGATTCCCTTAAACCGGGTTGGATTTGTGCGGAAAGGACACAAGGGCGGACTGGTTTATCCCGGTTCGAACGCGGTGCCCTACGCTCAGCGGTGGGTGTTGCCTTTGTATTATCTTGCCGCACCTGTCTTCGGCAATAGTAGGGGTTTAAGGCGGGTGAGAGAGGAGCGATGCACCAAGTCTCATGGATGCCGTGAGGTGAAGAGTGGAAGAAGGAGGTGGAGAAAGATGAACAATGGAGACTTTTGTGCGGTTCCCTCGGACTTGAATCGTTTTTCCTAATGGAGATCCTAACCGCCTCTTTATAGTTGGAAGGGAGGGCACAAGTTACATAGGTGCTAGGCACCGTGGGCACCATCGAGTGCTATCGCCCCACCCCAGGTCATAGCCTCGATGGGTGATCCCAGTAGTCCCATCACGCTCGCGGTCGTCATTTATTGCTATCGCTGGGTCCTTGGCGAGGGAGAGTTAACGCCAGGTCGCGACGCCCAAACTTGGCGCGTCGGAGGGCGTGTAAAGAGTCCTTCTAGATGGCTAGAGGGGGGGGGGGTGAATAGCCTATAAAATTTTTCTACAAGCTCAACTAAACAAACCGATTAGTAAAATAACGAAGCGTAATCGCGGTTGGCGCTAGCTCTATTGTCTTGCAAGCCTCTAGTGACAATTCCAAATATACTCTATGATCTCTATGTCACACAAGAGCTAAGGTCACTACTCTATATCTAGTGAACAATCCTAAATATGATCCTTAGGCTAGGCAAGAACAATCTACACAAGCAAGTGCTAGCTCTCTACTCAAAAAGTAAGCTAGGAAAGTAAATGCAAGTGATCAAGCTAGATATACCGACACGCAGTATAGACGAGCCAATCACGGGAAAGAAGATGAACAACCGATCAACACAAGATGGTGAACCAATCACCGAGACAATGAACAAGTCGATTTGTTCACGGGGAGTTCACTTGTACACCGACAAGCTAGTCTCGGGTTATTTAACCAACACTAGGATGGTGTTTTGAGCTAGCGTGCCCCTTGCTAGCCTCAACACACCACTCTGAGGTACCAAGACACCTGACAATGTATTCCTTGCACTTTGTCTTCGGCAGGAGTGCATGTGAAATCTCATGTTTGGTTTTGAAATTGATGACACATTTGTGGCACTAGCTAATCCTTTGATCTAAGTGTGACTTATGAGATAGGATTAGATGAATGACAAGGAACGTTTACGATCATGAACATGGACAATGTCGGTGGACTTGATGGATCGTCAAGTTCGTGGGATAAACTTGAGAGGAACAGGAGATCAAGGCAAAGGTATACTTGATAGGGGTTTTCTTTTCGTTGATCAAGACACGATAGAGCGTGCAGGATCACATTATAGGATAGATGGCCGACTATCAAGAGGGATGCCGACGATCCTTTGGTGAAGTGCTTCTGGGTCCACTGACTTGCATATTGCATTTGGGACAATGAGAGCACTAACTTCCATCTTGCCTAATAACCGCTCGATGAGCCAACATGCATGATAACGCGTGATCATCTTTGGCGTGTTGGCAACTTGAGGGCAAGAGGCGAAGCAAGGTTGAAAGCTTTGAGGGCTGACAACAAAGTAGAAGAACTCAACTGTGCGCCGGCCGGACGCCGAACGGACTCACAAGCCTACGGCCGGGACAGCATGCACTGCGGTGGCGCGGTGGTCGAGTCGATTGAGAAACATGTAGCTTGGTTTTACCGGCGGCTCGGGGAAGGAAGGTAATGGGGCGCTTGGACCGGATGCATCCGGTGTCGGCCAGGAAGCGGTGATCGGAAGCACGGTTCGATGTCGAGAATTTGTGTGGGCTAGGGTGCTCATTACATTCGACGCAAGAGCCCGGACCATTTGAGTGGAAAATCCCAAGGCCCAGCGTCGATCGCCAGAAAGCCCCAACCGCTATGTTTAGGAGGACTCTATATATATACTTGGATGGCGGTCTTTTGAGTCTCTCTTGCACATTTGAACACTCCTACACACTTGTGAGCTTGTGAGACTCCTCTCCACTCATCTCATCCCTAACTTTAATTTTGGGTGAGACGAGAGAGTTAGAAGTGCATTGCTTGATAGTCTTGCATCTAGAGGCACTTCAACCTTGGAGAAGCCGCAGGATTTCTGTTTTCGAATTTGCACGGTTCCCTAGCTGACTGGAGCAAGAGGTGTTGAGCCGGTTTCCATTGGAGCTTGTTCGAGGCCACACGGTGGACTCTGGCGAGGGGTTGAGTCTTACCCAGCGAGGTAATGCGGAAAGGCATCACTAGTGGATTGCTCATTGGTTTATTCAGGACCATCTCTTGTGATCGCTGTTTACGGAGCTTTCCCCCGGGGATTTGGCACCCGGCCGTTAAGCTTAGCAAGCGTCAAGTCAATCAGTGTTATAACGAGGACTAGCGTGCGGCAAAACGCGGAACCTCCGGTAAAAATCATCGTGTCAATTGTGTGCTTGCTGGTTGGAGATTTATATTGATCGCGATTGATTGGCTTCCACCTCTTACATGTAGGCGTCGGTATATCGATCCTCCTCCCCGTGCATTTACTTGATATACTTGTGTAGAATTGCACAGGGTTGTGTGGAAGTTGATTAGTTTTGCTTAGTTTAGTTTAGCTCCTAATGCTTGATCTTGTTAGTTTAGTTTGTCCACCTAGGATAAATTAGCAACCTAGACTTTTATGTGGAAGTAGAGACAATAGAATCGGGATTTGTGGCTTGCATAGATAGTTGTAGCATAAAACTTCTTTAGCTTCGCCATCTTATTTACTAATCCGGTTGCTTAATGTTGTTGCGAGAATTTTTTAATAGGCTATTCACCCCCTAGCCATTTAAGACCTTTCGGCGTGGATCCTCTCACAATTTCGCGGGAGGTGGCCAAGAAAACAATCTCCTCTTCTTGCCAACAACTCCACCCAAATCACTAAGTAGACTTGGCTAAGGGCCCGGTGTCTCCAAAACAAAAGGAAACCAACCGGCGTCTCTAGCGATCCCCTGCGCCTCTAGATGCAAGAACTCGATGCAGTGCACTTGGATCAACTCTTCTCTCAAGAATGAAGCTCAAATCAAGAATGAGAGAGGAGGAGGCTTGCTTGCTCAACTGGGCGATGTTAGGAATGATTCAAATGACCAAGAGAGAGGAGCATGGACCAGCCAAGGTATAAATAGGCCACACCACGAAATCGTGGTGCGTTGGGGAGAAAGTCAGCTTTACGCGACTGGCCGGGGCCTTGCGCCGGACTCACCCGAGTCGAGTCGGTGGGTCGATCTAGCGACAAGCGATCACGAACCCCCGCTCGGCGCTTAGGTCCCGACAGCATCGGTCGGTGCTTTCGGTCGAGCACCGGAAGCATCCGATCGATCGTCCGATGCGCGCCTTTCGGCGAAAAACCCAAAACATGCTCTCTGCAGGACCTCACCGCGATTAAGCGTCCGGGCCGATTTTTCGGCTTTCCGGCGGCGTCCGTCACATCCGAAGCCGCGAAAATCCCTTCGTTTTGTCGCCATTCCTTTAGCCCTTTGCTCCAAAACCGACCACGCCACTTGATTCTGTTGCCGACACATCAAGAACACACGACACCATGTGTTAGCATTTTGGCTTTCATTTTTCGACAAGTCGCGAGTTAGCGTTCAGGGTTAGAATGCATGCAAATGAACTTTTGAACCTAAAGGCACATGAGGATCGATATGTACGATAGTTTTCCCTCTTTATAGTACGCTTATCGATCCTATAATCTCACCCCTCTATGGTGTCTTGAGTGTAAAATCAAAAGGGCCCTATGGTTATACTTTTGCCTTGGGGCTCAATTGATCCAAACCGGCCGAGTTCAAGCTTGATCACCTTTGGATCACTTCGACCACCATCCATGATCACCATGCTCCAACCTTGAGCCGACTCCAATCTCCAAGTCTAGTCAAACACTCTATCGAGAGAGATTAGTCCTTAGGTGTCACTACTCATCCAAAACCAAACTAGATCTTCAACAAGGGCCCCTTGCTCTTTGTCTTGTTCGCCGAGACGAAAGTGGGGATTTGATAGGACACGCGTAGTCACCCGTGTCTTCTTTACCAAGGGTCCAAGGCGGGCCGTCGAGAATGATGAAGGTAATGTAAGCTGACTTTACCTTATCATCGGCGTCGTAATGCGCCCCGATGCCAATATCATAGGCAGGCTGACTGTGAGTCGCTAAGTGGGGTTCAAGGCGTCCGGGGGCGCCGAGGCGCAATGAGTACTGCATGGCGCCCATCACGGATATGGGCGAATCTTTTATGAATCAGGCGTGACTTAGAGTCATTTCAGAACAGCGGCTGTCCGAGGCCGTTTTCGCTGCCGAGGCTATTTTACTACGAGGGTGCGAGTTTTTTCAGTCGGTTTGTGTCGAGCTGGCCCCTGAGCACAGGACCGACCTTCATATTCCCTAGGCTTCCCTGCGTCTATGTGTGTAACAGCCCATGGGCCGAAGGCTTACTTAGTTCGCCTCGGCGTAGGCTAAGGTTAACAGATTAAGTGAGTCAGTTTTGGGGTACCCCTAATTGTAGTAAGGTACCAAATACCTTGAATATCATTCTTACCCTCGTATCAAACTAATGGTTATTCATAATGCTTACATTGTGGGCTATGATCATCACTTATGCTAGACTTCGCAAACCTCTATCTTTGGGAAAATATAAATACCCATACTCAATACTCCTCGTGAAATGCTGCTAAACGATTGACCTCTATGATCAATGAATCTATTCAGTATTTCTAAAGTAATCATCTTTTGGGTGGATCAAAAGTCTACTCTTAGTGATTGCGCTAAGAAATACCAACATGGACACCATAGTTTTCTTTCTTCTCCATCTATTCTAGATACATAGTTACACCTCGCATCATTGGGTTGTGGATGTCAACTAATCTTGATTCGAGACATTCTCCAAAAGCGCCATACCATCACTATCGGCCATCAACTAGCCGAGACTTCTTCACCAACCATCAACCCGAAAGTGGCGGGTTTTGGCACCTCACCAAATCGGGATCGATGTGAAGGCAATCTCATCAGCCCTCTTGCCCCATCATATTCACCATAAATGTGATTGTTAATGAACATCCAAGGACCTTCCTCCCGTAGCCTTCCTCTTCCGATCCTTCAAGAAAAGTGAACGAGAAAATGGTTCTTACCCAAATCCTGCGCATTTGATCTCTCTCATTGGGCACCAAATCCTACCCAAAGTGGCTTCAAGTGCATCCGCAGCGTGGGGCTTCTCACGGTTGGCACCCTCCCCAACCGCTGAGGGTCCTCCCAGGCTCGATTCCCCTCTGATCCTATTTTGATGGATTTTTTCTCCGACTCAACAACACACCGACATCAACGTCATCTTCTCCAACAACACACTCTCATCAACGGTGCATGACTCCCATGATCACTTTTTAAAAACCACTATGGCCCCACGACGAAAAACCAAGTATTGGCTAGCGGGGAGTAAGGCCCATGGGCTCCATCGCGGTTTTTGCGTGGACACCGACAACGAATAGGGAGGTGGGCTCACATCAAGGCCCGGGAGGGAGGATCCAATCAGACACGATAGAAAGGTGGGAGAACTAAGGAAAAACCTTGGTTGTTCGGAACCCTACTTCAAGGCTGAGTAAAAACATACTGTACTAATAAGATGGTAATGTATTGAATGAGAAGGTGTACCATTATCTTGTCAGAAGAAGACTATTGACCCACTCAAGCAGTCTACACTAATATGATCATAACTTCTTGGTGCAAGACCCAAATGATGTGACGTTAGTTTCATTCGTAAGCTAATTTGATAGTCTTTGTGTGGGTTCGTGCTGTCACTCAAATGATGATGTGCTGGTTCTACTTGTGTGTAAACCATCTTCTCTCTACTCTGTATCTTTTAAGGCACACTTTCAAATAAGAGACTCATAATTACAATCACGTGGTAGATGATGAATGAATTTCATGTGATTGAACATAATGAGTATTTTAGCGGAGGTCGGGAAAGGGTATTTTAAGCGCCGAGGCCTTACCCGCTGCCACGTGGGTGATATGGAGGCTGGGGCTTGAACGCGAGACCTTCCCATAATAAAGGTAGAATGACACTACCGCACCAGGCCCGCCCCTTCTAACCTTTTCAAGCCATGTACTGACAAAATATTTTATCAGTCAATCAACAGCAAATGAATGTCAGTACAAAAGAAAGAGCCAAACATCGTACTTTGCGCCTTCATTTCGTAGCTCAAAATTATTGTAACAGAATACATTAATCAAGAACAGTATCTGGTATGTGTTCATCTTATCAAGGTCGTTTTCAAGATTTGCAAAAGAGGGGCCAGCTTCTTGCACTTTCTGAAAATCTTCGAACAAAAAGACACAACACTAATAATTGTGGCTGCCAATAGAACGCTACTTTTTTAAAGATAATGGAAAATTTCGCTTTAGTTCTATTTAAAAAGAGGTATCAGCCCAAAGTTAAGCAAATACACTCACTTTAAACGTTGACAACATCTCCATATTATTATTGTAAACAGAAAAAAGGCCATCCATTGGATGTGAAGAACAGCCAATTGAACGCTATCTAGAAGCACCATTCGGGGTCTTTTTTAACAACTGCACCATCATTATTCAAGCAAATAATGAATGGAACTAAGATGCTGTTGCTACAAAACAAAAACAATACAAAATGTTTTCATGACATGAACTCTTTGATGTCAAAAGAAGTTTCATGATGGGTAGGGTGCACCAATCAATGAACATATGTGGCCGGATTATATCAGCTGAAGCATTAGGTCGGGCTGCAATTGGTGCCTTCTGAGACATTTTACTGCCATCAATTTTCATCACCTGTAAAATAAAGCTAGATCAGTAATATCAATCTGAAGGGAAAAAAGATCATCAGGAATGGCGCCTTTATAAGATAAAAAAACATGAACATATTTTTATATACTCTGCAGAAATGAAAAGCAATCAACTAGTCATGGTCAATCATGGCAATCCAATACAAAGTGAATTACTAGCAGCAATCCAACAAGGTATAGCAATGTCTACAGCATGATGAGATCAATGGCAGAAAAACATTACAAGGTGCATGTTTTCACGCCACCCATCCTCTTTATATTCAATTCTGATCTCAGGTATAGGATAATCAATGAATTTATCATTACCATGTCGGCCAGTAGCATGAGAAACTGAAGTAAGATACCACACATACCAAAAAATTTCATCAACTGCAGATGTGAGACTGCTAGAATCAAGTTCATCTTCGGTGATGACCTTTGCTCCCATGATATCAGCCATGATATATGCATTTCTAGTTTGGTGGTGATCCAGAATTGTTGGCAATGGTATCTGAAAGATATGGAACAATGAACAACTTTGCATAACTGAACTCAGTAAAAATGAATACTGATGTAGAAGGGATATTTTTTAAAAAATGCATGTAAACCAACTAGTGATGTGAGGAACTTTGCTATAGATCAGGCGCAATCCCTGGTTCCTACATAGCCTCTAAAGAAGGCTGGGTCCAAAAGTGGCCCTTAAAAAAACACTAGTGATGTTTTGTAAGTTGACCTTTATGTTAACTTGAAATCATCAATCCTACTGCTTGGGGGAGGACATAGACATCATTGTAGCAGTGTAGCTTTCGCACAGCCAGAACAGCTTTGAGCATCCCATGGGCCATGTGAAGTCTTTTTTTAGTTGCTCCATGAGGATATGAGAGGTTACAATGATATGGAACTGAATTTTTTGTATATTTACCACTTCAACATAATAAATTAATATTGCCACTGATGATGTTTGGTGTATAATTTCTTTTTCTTTCTATAGGTTATCCTGCAGAGGGGTTACCATCCAGATACCATCCTCTTTTTGATAAAGAAGCTAAGAACATTCAACATATTCTATCGGGTTTATCTTTTCTAGACAAGTGTGGTTTCTCCTCTTTGTCACTATTCGCGAATCACAAGTTCTATGACTCTCCTCTTTTGTCACTATGGCTTGCCGTGCTACCATTCGCGAGATGACAAAGTACTGCGACTGGTGGTTAAGGATTAATACTTTGGTGCCCATGATAACCGTCCCCTGTGCGCATGAACTGTTGTAGAGGCAACTGTTGTTCTTAGTGATGCCAACCCTAGCATCCATCTCGCCCTTAGACAATTTTTAAGATGCTCACCTCTGGTGCCTCGCCAGTTAGCTAGTGTGTGTGTTCTTAGGTTCAGGTCATGTTTGGTTGTAAGGGGGCAAATGTTCTAGTTTTGACTATTCATTTTTCCCTTCTTAATGCCACGATACACAGATTTTCTACATATTTGAGAAAATTCTTTATTTTCTAATTGTATTATGGTCATGATAAATTTTTGATGAAGCAACTCATTGTATTTTTCATAGCAAGATGAGGTTCAGAAATAGGACTAGATTTTTAACAATCATTACTCAAACTAAACATTAAAGAACATATAGATATGTTGCCTCAAAAAAGATCAGCTAAATATGATTTAGTGAGGACATTCTTTTTGCATTTCACACTATAAGGATAAGCAGACCTATTAGAACTGATCATAGAATAAGATGTAGAAAATGCCAAAGGAATGACAAAGCAAACTTAGTTATTACAAAGCAATATGCGTGAAGTAGTCCATATTTTCCAGGTCATGTGTAACTTCTTGCAACTTTTGTTTACATTTACAGCTTAAAACTGTGTGCTGAGTAACATAAAACATGTTTAGAATCCACAGAGTACCAGGAATTACTTTTGTTTTCACTAACAAACTTCATTATGTACATGGCCTGTGAGGCTATGACCATGAACAAGACCTAAGAAATGTGGCAACAGCCAACAGGGATATCAAGCATCAACTAGTATCAGATGTTAAGGTATAATATAGTCAAAGGGCATTAGGGTAATCTCTCCTAGTTTAGGGTTTTACTGAGTCTCACTTGTACTCTATATCTTCTCCCCCTTTGGGCCTCAATAGTATCAATTCAGTTGTGTCATTCTCTATTCGTAACAACATTGTATCCAGAGCTCTAGGTTTTGATCTGCTTCCCCCGGGAGAATCCATTTCCCTCTCGGGCGCCCTCATTGATCTTCACGATCTTCATTTCCATCGGCATGCAACAGCAATCCGCCCATAGCAGCAAGCCAGCAAGTCATGTCGCCGGATCCACATCAGTTGGCGCGCGGCGCCTTTCATCTTCCGTCGGGATCGAAGGCGTGTATGCATGGGTCTTGTCTCCACGCCGTTTGCATGTCTTCATCGCGCCGCTGCGCACGACACTTCCATCCGCCCGCCGCCAGCATCTCTCCGCGGCGCCTGGGCCGGGCGCAGATCGTAACTCTCAATTGTTGACGCCAGCTCTATCATCGCATGATCCGTTCGCCGCCATGAGGATTTCGTCTGTGCGCTCCTACCCTCAGCTCACATCCGTCTTCAAGAAAGTTTGGCTGGCCCGCCGCGCCACGGTCCTTTCTGCTCTTCACACCACCAGTTACGCCCATATCGATCGGCGTAATGTTGTCCGCTGGCCGATTTCATCGCCTACGCGCAGGAAAAGTCGCCCAGCGCATAATTTGACTGCATTTCGCCCCGCGGTCCCGAGGCGTATCACACACAACTTCAACTTCATGCCATGACATCATACTCTTCTTAATTAAGTATTTCATAGCTGGTTAAACTCAATTTGGAATTCTTGGTTTTAGTTGTAAAAATCAGATTCTCTTCTAACACTATCAAAATCCAAGTTTTGACTTGACATTCTTGAAAGGACTTGAATGTTCATGATCCATCTGCTTTTATTTGTCCCTCATCACCTCCTCACACATATCATGAACTGATGGTAAGCTCCTCCTCACCTCCGTGTACCCCTTCCCTAATCACTGTAGGCGGTCAAACTTTTGACTATATCTAACCGTGGCACTTCAAGTTTGGCACTTGTTTTATTTTGAACAATATTCTTGTTGTGCCTAACCTTGTTCATTAACTACTTTTGGTCACGTCAATTCACATGTCAATAATTGTTCTATTGAATTTTATGTCTTAGGCTTTTCTGGGACCTGCATACCCCTTTGCGTGATTCTTCGTTACAATAGCAATGGGGACATCTACAACCTTCCTGCCGAAATAGCGCCGCTAATAGCAGCTAGCAGCACATGTCGCGATGCTCATTAGCGGCGCTAATCTGCCGCTTACAGGCGTTTTGGCCAACCTCCGCTAAATTCTATAGCCCTAATTTTTTAATGGCTGCATGGATTTGTCTACACGTTGCATCCATCTCTTGTCACTTGTATTCGATGAGAATGTCTTTTCAGTTTGAGGCTGTTCCAACAGCCCCATCGGCCTCCCCATTCTTGCTGCAGGATTCGACATTGGTAGCTCCACCCTCTTCAAATGTTGAGCGACAAATACAGTGTGAGTTTGGGTGTTGAGGCATCTGTAGAATGCTGGCGGGAATTTGATGACACCCCCTTCATCTCGGTTAGGCATGTCTTGCCAGCTGCCCCTGCCAATCAACAGGCGGCTATGCCACGCCAGCCGCATCCCCTCCGACGCCAGGGACTAGGCAGCCTGACACCCTGTGTGGTAACTTGCCTTCTTTACTACCACTACATGTGTCACCTTCAGCGCTGTAGTAGCACCCGGCAATGGGGCCTCCACTGCCACCTCATCCCGTTCTGGCTCTAGATCGGGTCTTCCAGCAGTTCTAGAACATTGGCCTTGTCTCACTGGACAAGAATTACCCTCCCCGCTCCCTTGACCAATCTATTCATGACCCTATTCGCCCGGGCAGGTATCGGTGATCGCTAGTCCATTGCTGCCTTTGTCCCCACGCCTCAATGAATGTAGGGTGCCCCGGCCAACGCTCACTCCCTATGGCGGATCTTCAATGCCTCCAATTAATGCAGGCCAGCGTGGGGATAAACCCTATCCCCTCACTCGGCCATCATAGACGCGCACCATCAGGATGACCCAAACCGCACATCAAGCTTGGCAAGACTCGAAGCCAGGCGACCACCACAAGGAAGCACAACATATGCTTGACTCACAAGGAATATCTCTTAACGTTATGCTATCAATCGTATTGCATGTAAGTTCCCTCTAGTAAGCAACAAGGACTAGATACAACCGACCTGTTCGATCTATAACACTACCCCAGGCTATATAAAGGCGGGTAGGGACCACCTCTCAAACTCATGTAACCATATACCAATCAATACAATACCATGAAAGCGTGACGGGGGTTTTACGGCTCATAGCGGTGACCTAAGCCGGTAAAGACCTTGTGTTCATATCTTTTTTTCGCCTTTGCTAGTCGCCTCACGCGTCCTCTCCGACCTCATCCACCAACACGGGCATACCCTTTGTTGGACTGTTTAACATCTTTCGTGAAATGATGCGCACACTATAGGTAGGGGTGTGCACGCCAACTTCATGGCTAACAAGATGGTGATCTTCACGGACATACGATCGAATTTAGATTGACATGAGACTGGCGAGGCAAACTAGGCATCATGGCCGCGACATAGGAACAAAATCAATTTGTGGCTCTGCTCCTTCATAAGATCATTAAGCACCTTCGTATTTGAGCATCTCCATCAAGCGTTAAAACACGATGGCCAATCTATAATAACACCCATATGATGTTGATCTTCTTCAACGAGCAAGCACATGGCGAAGAGTATCACTCTAGCGACACTTATGGGCGCTCATGCCAGAAAGCTTGCGTGGTATGCCGATTCATGCACTGACCAGCGTAGTCAAGCACATCCTCCACTAAGTTAAGGGCATTCTCACCCGGCAGTGGCCTCCACATCAATGGTGGTCTCACTGTGTTTGACAACATACTGTATGCAAATTAAACAGGTTCTCCCGAGACCCCCAACAATCTACATCGGGCTACTACATTTTTCCTCGGTGATAATGCGGTCTCTGGTCCTCAATGGCGGTCGTTGTGTCTCGTTCTGAGTGCAAAGGTTGAGTACCATTCGGTCGCCCACATAGTTCCCTAGTGTTGCACTTCACCAAATGCTACAGGTGTTTTACATTCCGATTGCTTCCACACGCGATTGATGTCCATATGACCTTGATCCCATTTACCATTGTCACACGAAGCACATCGAGATTGATTGCTTCCACAAGCGGCGATGTGTATATGACCTTGATCCCATTTTACCATTTATCGCTGCGTCCCATCCACTCACCGGTCAGTGGACCGCATGGTGACAAAAGGACTTCTGATGGTTCCGCGACTTTGGGTCCACTCTTTGCGTCGAGGATTCTCCCCTCTACGGCGATGGTAAATGGGATTTCCCCAATTCTACACGAAACAAAAGTATGTCTTTTCAAAAGTAGCATTACATCATCCACAAAAACTCAAATTACTTTAATCATCTTACTACTAAAAAGGATGAAAGTAAATGCGTCGATTCTCGGCTTTCACCCAGCTCCCTCGCGATCCCGCTTTTACGGCGAATTCACCACTAGCTTGCGGTGGGATACCACCCGAGCTCTCTCGGTTGAGGGCAGCGCTTCGCCCTGCCGTCGCAAGCTAGAAAGAAAGCAGCCCCGCTCCAGCGCCCTCGCTCACTCAGCCCTCACTCCTGCGCCGCAAACCCAGCTCTCTACTACTGCGCCCACTGCAAAGTCACCGCCTCTCCAGCACCTCCGCGCGCCGCTGCGCTGACTCTCCTCATGAGCAGCGTGAAGGCTTCTCCCTCTCCCGCTTGCCGCTGCAGCCAGACGAGCACCCTCGCCCACCTGCAGCGGCCACCAGCGTAGCGGCCGGTCTCGTACGTCGGTCCTCATGCATCACTCGGCCTCTGTCGGCGGCCGGCTCAGGCGAGTCTGCGAGGACTAGGAGTTCAGCGGCCGCCCTCTACGCTTTCCGCTGCTCACGCCTCCGAATTCAAGGACCAAAGTGCAGGGCGGATTGCGTTTTCTCACGGCTTTGATAAGATTTGCGATCTTAGCAGGGGCAGCGTAGCCATAGGAGTAACTAATTAAGGAGAGGGTCGTTCGGATCCGAATATGTCGGTTCCACGGGTGCATCAATGCTGAAATTAACCTTGTCACACTAGGCTTCAATTGTTAACTATTTGGCCTACAAGGCTACAAAGGAGCTTCTTATGAAGTTTCCAAGTGGCTCTAATAGTTCGTGTTTGCCGATCTTGACAAATAGACATAGGCCCTATGAAAAGAATCGTCAGCGACAGGTCTTCATTAAGTCACGATAATACATGAGTCAGCCCATGCGGGAGGCTGAGACATGCCAATGGTGGCATTAAGATTGTGAGCCAGAACTTTAGTTTTCATTGGTAGAGGATTTTTACTGATGTTCTGGACCTAGCTTTTGTCAAAGAAGCATCAGTATTGGCTTTGGTATAAAATAGTCTCAAGTTGCGAGTAATGGGATCAGTTTTCAACTTTCATTGTGTTTTGTGCTGTCATTTTTGAAGTGGAAAGCCAGATCCCATCAGTTCTTGTTCCATTTATCTTAGCACTGATTTGAGCAGACAATTTTTGAATTTGTACTACGCAGTTCCTATCAAACAGATTATTTTGCTATTAGTTCACAGGTAAATAGGAGATAGAATCTGATTCCTACCAAACTAGAAAGGAATTCCAGTCCAAGAGTTGTCCAATGAGTGTACCTGAGAAGTTCGAATACCAGGAACTAGATTAAAAACAACATGCTCTGTATCAGCACCATCAAATGTCTGTACTAAATTTACTTGCTTTATGGCCTGCCCTGTCTGTAGTTCATCAGGACAACAACATGAAACCAAGAACAAATGCTGGAGGATGCATTCACCTCAACTTTCTCAGTTACACTAGAGCATACATGCTAACCGCCTATCCATTTGAATTGATGCTTTGGGTTGATCTCGATTGTTTGTTTTGTGCACTCGTGCAGATTGAGACTCACAGAATTCTAACCCTATTAGTTGAGACTTATATGCACATGTATTATTTTTCAGAGATGGTAGGTTCAGAACTATGTACTTTTTCTTACTACTAAGAAACCCCCAAAGTAAATTGTGTGCTTGAGCGGATGTGTATTTTTGTGGTTCAAGATTGTGGTTCCTTGGTATACAACGGTCCCTTTTCCAAAGCCAAATCAAATACATGGCTATGCATAGTATATTGCTACTGAATAGTTTTTGGGTGCACTGATGTGCCTAGGAGCCATTGCCACTATTGATTTCAATTATGTAAATTTGATTTTCTGCCATTAAGTATCTATTAGTTACTAATAATACATGCTCCACTAGCGTATCAAAGCCTTAAGTAGTCCTTGAAAGATTTCAAAACCTTAAGTAACCCTTTGCTGCAGTAACCTTCTACAACTGATTTCAATTGCATGAGATACAAATGTGAGAAATCAAGGTATAATGAAGTAAAACCAGATTTAAAGCTTCTGCTTGCACAGTTTCCCTTTACTGCAAATATTGGATATGGCCCTGGGCTCATGAGTGCCTCTGTTAAACTACATGTAGTGATCTAAAGAGCAATGCTAATTTAATATGTGCTTCTTATTTCTTATAGTTTCAGTAGCATTAATGACGAACTTTTTCTATGTGACATATGTACTGCATGGTCTGATCTTATATATGTTTCATTCTTTCACTCCTCTTTAGTAGACTAAATGCATTGTATGGCGAAATCTGAAAGTCTTGTTGTTCAGTATTGATGGCATAAGCTTTTCGGAGCCATATGTCATATGTGCATCTCTGTTTTTAATCTCTCCTTCAGTCAAATGGATGGCATAAACTTCTCGAGCCATTTTTCTAAACTGAGCACCTGTTTACTTCCTTTGTTTAACAGGAAAGGGGCTCACGATTGTGGATAATAAGACTTCCAGCATTATCGAGGAAACAAAGAAAATTCAAATTTGAAGGAAACTTGCCAGTTCAAGTTCTTATGATGCCAAATTCAGCAGTAGATACACATCCACTCAACACTCCTAATATTTCACTTACGTCAACCTGACTATGCTGCCCAGGAGACCAGACTGAAAGCTTCTCGCGATGTAAGGTGCCACATCCTTATATCTGAAAAGCACCTCAGATTCCTAATAAGCCTTTATATATTAAAAATACAGTTCTAGATGTGAACCTTTTAATGGAGGCCTACTAATTTCTATCTGCATTTATAAATACAGTTCTACATGGATATTATTCAAGTGGTTTTAGAATGGCCATGAAAAGAACTTGTTGGACCCATCAAGAATGTCAAATCTTGTAATGTGCTATAAGGGCCATTATTGCAGACATATATTTGAGGCACCTGGCTATATATTTTTATTAGCTTCAGGGAAAGGTTGGAAGTCTGCAAGTAGAATAAATGGAGGAGGCATGTGTTGGTTTGGGGCAGCAAGCATATAAAATCTACCTATGAGCTTTGGCTGTAAGGCAATGTTGGATGGCCTGTTTTGGGGTAGGAAGCTGGAAAATCTACCTATGGCGTTGGCTGTAGGCAATGTTTGATGGCCTGGATGCTGGTGCGGATAAGTGAGTTAACTGGGACATCAGTTCGAAGTATTGTTTTTATGTAACAACACAATACACATTTTATATTTGTATTACAGTGATAGTCCCGTTACAGCGCCTCGGGCATCTACCTAGTCAAGACATAGAAGGAAAACATAGGAATTAGAAACAATATGTCAACATGATGTATGATACCAAAGTGGCGGTTTCCCAGTGGCCAATATCTCGGTGCGTCATTGCACCAGCTAGAAGATACAACATCAGAGGCAGCATATGCCATTTCCAATTCATGCAAGAACCTTCTACAGAAGGAACATTTGGAAGTGTCAGCGGTGAATCAGCCTAACACATAGGACAAAAGCATGAGGCAAAACAGATTGAAATAGCAATGGGACCAACTGAATGAACAAAGTAAAATTAGCTAAAAGTGGAATAAACCAAAAGTGATTGTGTTCCCTATGGAGAGGCGACATATCATCATCCTAGCTCACGAGATTATTCTCATGATCACACCTAACTCTCAATGCCTTCTTTTGAGAATATGTACAAAAAGCTTCGAGCACATACAGAAATGTTGGCACATAGGTCACTTGTGTGCATATCCATCATATTTCACGAAGATCCCTGGGCTTAGCATGGGTGTTTGTATCCCTGGATTCATTATAGAAAGAAATCAAGAAATAAGGAAATTCGTTTCTAGAATTTACACAGTATTGTCATCGATCGGAGAAGGCTTCGTGGTGACTTGTAGTGACTTTATCAATCTTAAGATCTACCGAAGCTTGGTGAGGGTGCGTGAATATGAGCATCTCTGAAATTACATAACTAACCATCCCAGGTAGCAATTCGAGAGCTGCTGCTGAGGGAAAACAGCAAACAAAAGATAACTGCACGTAAGAGCCGGCGGTGGGCCCTGGCAAGGCGCGCTCACACACATCTCGCAGAGAGGTCTCCGTCTGATGCTGCCGCCTGTCTTGCCGATCGCTCTGCTCAGCATCTCGTAATGCACCTTGAGGCACCGCCGCGTTGATCTCCGGCGACCCCTCCCGCTCCGCAAGCACTGGCGAGCCACGACCTGCGCCCTCGTGTTCGCCCAACAACCCGCGCTCGGGAAGAAGCGGCGCCAACGCCTCTGTCTTAGATGCGCTGCACTTAAGGGACGACATGCGGACGGGTGCCATGGACGGCGGCGCCTGCGTTTGGGAGGAGTCGCACTGAGGCGTTGAAGGCGAGCATACGCGGCGGGCGAAGAGGCGGCGAGGTGCCGGAGCCGGAGGCGTCCTGGTCCTGGATCCACGAAGGGAGGCCGAGCTATGGCCACGCAGCGAGAGCAGGCCGGTAAGCGCGCGCCTCCCTGTGAAACAGCTGGGAACGTCGCTTGAGCAGGGCATCGGCGGAGGTGCTGCAGCGCGCTGGCGGGGATCCCGCGTTTGGGAGGCAGCGCAGCGGGACGAAGAGGCGGAACAGCGGGCAGGAGGCCGCAGGCGGCGGCTGAGGACTCTAATGAGCCCAGGGCAGGCGCGCCAAGAATGAGAGCAAGAGGACGGCAGCGTGGCGATGCAGCTCGTCGGCGAGCGCGATGGCGATGACGCAGCGGCCACCAGCGCCCGCCGCCCGCAGGCGAAGGAAGCAAAGCGGCGTAGGGATTCTTCGGATTCGGATTCATGGTTGGGGTCTCGGTCTGGAGTCGTAGGTGGTAAAGGGCCAGGGAGGTGGAGTCGCTGGAGTGGGAAAAGGTGGCAGCGGAGGCGCGCGCGGGCGCCGCAGCGCGCGTGGGGACGGCGAGGTTTGAGGTTTGGGTATAGATGGCTTGCGTGCCGGAGCCGGCATGGCACGCTCGGCACGCCGTGCCGTGCCGGGCCAGCACGCCGCCGTGCCGCGCCGGGCCGCACCCGGTGCCGCCGATCTTTCGTGCCCCGACGCCTCCCGGCAGAGGCACGGCCCACGGGCTGTTTTCCCCGTGCCGTGCCGGCCGCCCGCTTAGTCAGACGTCGAGGGAGCAGGCAGGGCGGCCACGGGAACCGCCGCCGGAGCCGGAAGGAAAGCGGAGCGCGGCGAGGAGCCCCGAGTCGGCGAGCGTGGCGGCGCGATCGTAGACGACGACCTGGGATGCTGAGAGGTACCGTCCTGGTCGAGCTGCCGGCGGCGGTGGAGCAGTGCGGCGTGCCGAGCTGCGCGGGCGGCAGTGCGAGACTTCCGGAGAGAGCGAGAGGAGGACTGGCGGCTTTCGAGAGCGAGCGGAAGTGTTGAGAGGCGCGCGTGCTCGCGGGCGCGTACCACCGATTTCGGTTCCAGGCGACATAAGTGATAGGTATTCTACAATTCTTTTCTTTTATGGTAGCGGCAGTGCGTTGCTACGGGATAAAACTTTGTGTATTAAAACACACGGATCGCAGGTAAGATAATATATCCTTCCATCACATGCAACTATGAGAATCGTGACAGCCAACTTGATCAAAGTTTGACAAAATTTTATAGTACTTAGTATAATATTTATGTCTCAAAACAAAAATTTATTATAAATGAAATATTCGTCATGAATCCATTGATACTAATTTTGTACTATAATCTATGAAAATTTTAAGTCGGTGGAATCGCTTTACTTCTCGAAAAGCGAGAATTGATGTTTTATTGGGACGTGAGAGAGTAATATTATAAAATCAAATACCGCTGCGATATTTAATCCAAAAGACAAAGTTTGTAAAATAAGGTATATTATACTACCATGTGTTGTATCGTTACAAACATTAGCCAAACATCGCTTTGACACATGTCAATGGAACACCATGACACTAAAAACACATACGTCAAATTTATCTTTAAAAACACAACTCTCTATTTATAAAAATATTATGGTTGTCTATCAAATCACCCAGAAGTTCCCACCATCATAAATTGATAGCTCAATCATGAAACCACACATGCTGATCTTTTTATAGCACTATGCATCACTGAAATAAGTAGTACTCAGTACTCATGCAAAGAAGCTGGGAGTATACTGAAGCAACATATTTCTTCATGGAAATTTCGCTACAAGACCACAGTAGTCCACCTCTAGAAACGTTGTTGTCTTGCATCACTGAAAGCAACATATTTCTTCATGGAAATTTCTGTTGAACTTGTGGCTGCCTTGCACTCCAAATCTGTCTGATCTTGAACTGTCTGCAAATCTTTTTAACATAGAAGTCGAGTGCCTTTTCGGAGTTGATCTTGAACTGTCTGCAAGCAAACACAAAAATCTGTTTTTGTTGTTAGCATACCTGGACCGGAGACCACAAGGTGTTGACGACACACGAAAGAGTGGCATGTACAGTTCGACCTGCTTGCTTAGTTACTGAAAGCATAAAAACTATTAGGAACTGAAGTGCGCTAGAAAATAGAAATAAACTAAGGACTACGGCCTTTCACTTTTTGGGCAGCAATGAGTTACATAAATATAATAAAGTTGTATTAAAAATCAGAATCAGTAGTCAGCACTATGTAGTTATAGCTGTCAGCAGACAAGTCTGAATGAAAAACTCGTAAGACATTAAAATATCAAAACCATCTATACGTAGCTGCTATTCAAAAACTCAACATGATTGACAAAGCAGAGTCAACCAAATCTCAAATGGGAGGACATAAGTAACATTGCATCAGTCTCGATTTGAAGCATTCCTTTACCTGTACACAAGTATCAGAATTCAGCTATAAACTACTTGAAAGTATGACAGAACAAACAGTCCAGCAAGAACCAGTGAATTCTGCACAAACCTATTGTTACCTGGTGATGAATCTAGAAGTGCTTCAGGGCATGTTATTTGCAACACATAGTTCACATAGAGAAGTCACTGAGCCCAAAAGTTAATGGGAATGTGATACTACATGCATCTTGGTGGCAGGGGTCAACCGATTTTCTATTCAACATCACTGACAAAAAGCATAGGTGGAAAGGAATGTGGCCATGAGTTTAAATTAGTGTGCTCCAATTGGATAATGCAACTGTCTTGTTTAACTGAACAAAATCGTGAATATATACACCTTCTTCATATAACTGGTGTAGATGTTTGCTTAGAATAACCTGTAGTCGATTAACCACTAAGGTGTACCTCCCACCTCGAGACACGTAGACACGTCAGAACTTCAAAACTACTAATACAAAACATAGGCACATCTGATCAGAGGACCATATTAGTTAAAAGGACTGTCAAATATCAGGCACAAGACTCTGGAGCTCTTGTTTTCAAACATGATTTCATGTGTGAATATTCCCATTTGAATTCTTTGACTCTATTTCAGCTACAAAAGACATTGAGAAAATCTCTACAACATAAAAGAACAAAGTAAGACTTATTTGGTGCGCTTTATTGGCCCCTGTTTGGATACTCTAGCCCGGGCTAAGCTAGAGTTAGTTTTTAGCTCTAGCTCTGGCTCAAACTAGCTCTTGCTCTAGATGTGTTTGGATCCTTGGAAGGCTTGGTTGATACTAAATGTACCTTTTTTAATTGTTAGTGGCTCAAGAAGAGAAAAGTGAACTTTTATGTGGTCTTAACCAAAACCAGCTAACTAGCTCAATATGCCCCATTGATGGGGTAGTTATTTTGGGAGGGCTTGGTGCATTTAGCCTAATATAGCCCATCCCTGTTTGGATCCCTTTGGGGCTAGTTAAAACTTAGCCCCTAAACTAGCTCGCCCTGGAATCCAAACAGGACCATTATTGAAACTCTGCCTCTCTCTCTCGGTGCGATACCTGTCTTCCTCCGCACGACAAAATTAGAAGGTGCGAGAAGAAGAAGAAAAATTACAAGCGGCCCTTTAATATGGAAGGCAATGCCATGATTGAGAACTAAACTAATCTCCACGTCAAAACTCAGACGAGCGCCCGCGACCCCGCCCAGACCTTTACAAATTTGGAAGCTGCGTGTCGCCCGCACTGTCCACCCTGGTGTGATCTGTCGCTCCCCCTGTGTTACCTAATGATCTAAATGACCTAATGATCCCCTGGATCACTGTCTGCTTATTCATGAAGTTGCCTAAGTGACCTAATTATCTTAGAATTTTTTGTTAGGTATCCATTATTTTTACCCTATCTCGCTGCTACACAAGAATGACTAGACTTTGAAGGCATTTCAGATCTCCCACAAAACTCATGCATATATGATGGTTGTATCTAAAAAACAAAGCCATATTTATATGCAGCATGGCGCCTGGCAACGGCACAGAAGACTGGCCAATGTGGGCGAGAGAATTGGCGTGCCTAGCATCAACCACATATTGCAGCAGGTGTGCAAGTGTGCAAGAGTGCCATCGCAGGCGCTGCAGGATCTAGCAATAACCCGAGCTGACATATATTGAAGCTAGAGTTGCCGATCAGGATTAATGGACTCCGCCAGTCTTTTTATCCCGAGTATCGCGATTTCTCTCCCAGCTTCAGCTTTCTTTGTGGAATCAATATGGCCGACTATTTATTGTTACTCCTTTCTCTAATCAGGATAAACGCAGAAAGGGCCACTACCACGCCTCGAAGGGACAAGGTGGTGATTGGGTGGTTGAGGTGCACCAGAAGATTGGCTCCAAGCCATGAACAAACATCAGCTATATTTCCTCCAGACTGTTGGTTTGATTCGTAGGAAAGTGGTTGAACCCTGCAAATGCTACAGCTTCACTTCTGGATATAGTTTAGTAACAATGTAAAGCTTGAATCTGTAACATTATCAGTCATTTTCCCGAGCCTCTCTGCCCACAGCCATTCCTTTAAATCGCAGCATTGGTGTTGGTTTCCACTGTAACACTTCAAACACATGACCAAGAAATGTACATAGTCGCAGTGAAAGTACATAATGTCCTCGAATGATGAGTCTCTTTCAAGAGATGTGACTACTTACAGTATGATGGTCCCCATTTATAGTGCTAGAATTATAGTCTCGTTCTAGTGCTGAGTATATATTGTATTGAATTAAATAAATTGCCTACATCTCATTGAGTTACTAATTGCAAAATACTAATGGAACAATGTTTCAAAGTGTCAAAGGCATACTGAACTGGATCAAAAAGGGAAATACTAGGGGCACTTGGTTGAAGGCATGTTATTATCTAAAATATGACGGGTGGACTTTCGCGGCCGCTCTAATCTAGCGCTTTGCTGCACGATGTGACGCAGGAGATCAACCACAGCTTAAAATTTGCTCCCCACGGAAGTTGAACTTAAGACCTGTAGAGTGCCGTTTGACTGTCCTAGGACTCCTTTGGCAACACACATGGAGGATTCATGACTTTGGACATAAAAATGCAGTCATGTGCCGGCCCTACATAAATTGGAAGCTCAAGACATCACGATGTATCCAAACAGGGTCAATATAATGCTTCGTCATCCGTTCACGAGTCGCTCACTTGCATAACGCACCGCGCAATTTCTCTTCTCGTCGTATCCACCCCCAACCCGTTCCCCTGAAATTCCAGGCTCTTCATTTTTGAGGCAGAACAGCAGGCAGGAGGGAGCTCGAAACAAGCGGCTACAAAAGTGTCAAGATCGATAGGTTAATTCGCTGACGTTCAAGGCAACAAGTGGAAGCGACAAGCCAAAAGGCTGTTTTATTCAGGGATTACCGTCTGAAATCACGGCAGTGATTTACAGAACAAATCATAGCTCCATCCAGAGTCCTATACATAAGCATCGCTGCTGGCGTTTCATACATACATTAATCTGACAACTCTATCGCTAAGTGACTGACATATATGCCTCACTTTGGGAAACAAAAGCGAGGAAACAAACCTTATGTTTCTTTATGTGGGCGGTGAAACATGTAAACTGATATCGCTAGTACATGTTTCCCATCCAACAGATCATGTAAATTTCCTACTAATGAGATCCCAGCGGGTGCCTGGCTTGCTGCTGAGCAGGCTGTTTTGTATTTGCGGGGAAGCTCGCAGCTACGGACGGGGTTACATTTTTGTTGATATAATACGTCACCAAACATCTCTCAAGTATCTCCTTCCATCTGGAGGCTCTTCACGTAGCTTTTCTGTCTTCGAGTTGTCCATAGACCCCTGCAAAACACATTCAGGGAATCATTCCAGTGAGCTGGAATAATGCTCTGTACCTGTTGAAAACACTAGCAAACATTTATCACAGGCATCATGCGACAAAAGTCAAGCAACCACGTGTCCAAGCCCAGTAAAGAGTAGCCATATAATATTGGTCATCAACACCAGCAGTTAACCCTAAACTGAACGACGCTAGAACACTGAACTGAATGATCTTTAGTCAGCAACTGATTTGAAGGGCGACCACAAGTTTTCTACAACTACAACATGATTTGACTACCCTTTGTTATGAGGACAGGTTACATTCAACAAAAGACACGTGAACAAATTGGAATACGGAATATAATATGTATTAAATGGACGCAAAAAGATTCTCAGGGAGTTTATTTTACTCCGAAAAAGGCAAGAAAAAGTTACACGGTAGACCTAAAGCAGCAAGGCCCTGATGTCGATGACAGTAGTCTAGCGAAGCATCGCAAGATCGATGATTGGTTGTGGATTCAAAAGCTTGGGTAACAGGTGAGAGCAGTCTAGCCATCAACTTCTTAAGACCTTTGCAACGCTAATTAACTAAGTCTAGAAAGCAACAAGAAACAGTGCACAATGGCAAACTTAGGGAAACCGCATTGACCTGCTCCTGGATGATGGTATGCTAGTGTGCGGTGGACACCTGGCCATGCCTTTTGCATCACCACTGAAACATAGATATAACCTCCCTGAGAAATATGCTCCAAAGCTCAGCAGCCTGGGAAGATTATATATATGGTCAAAAAAGGGAAATATATGTTTTAACAAAAGTACAAAACATGATTGAGCAATGGATAACCAGTTTACCTTCTGCTTGCCATTTTTGTGCTGGAACATGTATACTCTCTTTTGTAGGACCCCTCACGCAGAAAAAGGCTACCGGAAGACAACTCAGAAAGGACACCACTATCAACAAAATTATTAGCTCATCACACCTCCTTATATGAAGTCCGAAATAAACAAAGCACTAACAATTAGGTAAAATTTTTGAAGAAGCTCATCCAACATGTAAGATGTCGTTATAGTAGCGCATTTGCTGTACATAAAACAACAACTTGAGATCTTTTCTCTGATACATAAGGAGCTTTGAGAAATAATCCACATAGCAGATAAAGTACTATGTATAGACGAAGACTTCAGCAGTAATGGACTTCTGCATGCTAACTGTAGATGAAGATGGAAAAGTTGAAACATGAGCCATACCATCTTCGATTTGGCACCCAAGAAAGTAGCATGGCCTAGTTCCACCCCTGCCTCTTTTAAAGCCAGTCGTTCCT
>JADLZK010005507.1:0-63542 GCA_015847255.1 Hyparrhenia diplandra
ATGACATTGTGTCCCACACGGCCCATACTTGCTCAGTGGCTCGCTCACCTTCTTCCTTCCTTTTTCTCTCCCTTCACCTCCCCTCCCCCACAGTTCAAATCCCATCCCCCAAGCCCCTCGTCCCCCCCCCTGCTATGATGCGTTCGCTGTTGGGGCGACGAGCGATCTAGATTTCAGAGGAACACACCATGGAGGTCAACACTCAGCCGAGGTCGTCGGCGGCGGTCTGCGATGTCCCTACCGCACACCCAACCTCAGACATCGGGCCGTGGCGGTGCGGTGGCGGGTCGCCAGGGTGCTGGTCGGAGGGAGGGGAAGCGCCGTCGGCCGCACCCACAACTAGTGCATGGCATGCCGGCTCGGCCTGTGGTGGACGCATCCCGGTTCGCCGGCGCCTCGGGACGCTGCGGACGGGTCTCCGCCCCCAACGCTGCTGGGTGGCGGGAGATCCTCCACCGGCAGAGATGCGACCGGAGGCCGCCTCGGCTAATGCCCACGAGGGCCAGCTCATGGGGGCCAGCTAGAGAGTCATCGACCACCGAGGCATCTCCCAGCTGATCTTCACGGCAAGTGCCTCAATTGCCTCTTCTCCGCACATCGGGTGGCAACCTGCAAGCTGCCCCAACAATGTCTGCGGTGCAGGGGTTTTTCGACACATTGCGTGCGGCGCAAGCAGCCAAGGCCAAGGCGTGTGGGCTCGAGCTCGGGCGATGCACAAACCTCGGATGGCTCCGATGGGCCGGGCGGACCTTGGTGGTTCCGCGAGACCATGGTGGGCCAAGTCGGGCAACACCATTCCTGCCACCGGTGGTTGGCGGGCGACAAAGACGGAGGCAGCGCCAAAGACGGAGGCGTTATGGCGGTCGGTAGGGACCACAGACAGCGCCCGGCTTTCACCTCGATTGCCGTTGAAGCTCAGCACAGGCTCGGCGACCTGTCCAGCGAGATGGGCATCACCCAGCCTAACCCGTTACACCGACATCGGCGTTGTGCCGGGCGCCATGCATGTTCGCAACATCACGGAGGACCCAATGTTGGAGGAGTTCGCAGCCTCGCCGCCACCGGTCGGTTCGTCATGGGGGCTTCTTTTGAGTGACTGGTGTCACCTCCGGTGGCACCACAGCTACAAAATGAGGACCTGACCGTGGCAGCCACCTTGCTGGAAGATGAGGACCGGCGACAGTGGAGCCCCGCGGCGTTGCGGACAGCCCCTCCAGCCCCATTCACTGGGCGGTGGACTCTTCGACGGCAGTTGGCCCCTCGGGTTCACCGACTGTGGACACTCCCTCGAGCGAGGTTAGTGACGACACCGCCAAGCACCACCTCGACAACTTCATCAACGAAGTGACACGTAAGAGGGACTCTCCTCTTATTCGTGAGCCTCCAAAGTAGCCTCCTACTAAGCTGGTATTGCCATGGTGGAGCAGGCGGTTGGCAGCTCAGCCCATCTCTCGAGTACCCGCTTCCATGCGAGGGGAGGTGCTGATCATGCAATGTATGGGCTTCATCAAGGGTCCATCAGTGCCATCCATGTCTGGGGCTGGAGGGGTATCATAAGCTCTTCGGCGGCGACCTGACAGCGGACGATGCCGAAGCGCTGGACGAGCTCTTCCTAGTTGTTCGGCCGCAAAGACACAAGGCCACCTCCTAGGTCGCGTCGATGCGTCTGTATTGGTTGCTCCTTCATGTAATATCGACCTAGAGATCTTCTGCTAAGGTGGTCCAGCTATGACTGTGTTACATTGTCCTCCTTCGGTTCTCGTTAGAAGAGCATTGTACTAAACTCTTCTCCTCGATACAATGATACGTAAATCTTTTGCGTGTTCGAGAAAAAAAAAACACTCAGCATGGTAGACAGGTACGAGATGCTGAAGGTGTGGGAGGGCACGTACGGCAAGGTGTGCTGGGCGAAGCACCGAACGACGAGCGATTGCTACTCTACTTCGTCTTCATCTGTCATTAGCAAACTAGCCTGCGTGTTACGACTTACGAATGGTATGTTCAATGTTCTCAGTCCTGACAAAGGTGCAGTTCTAATTGGAATGCAGCTGAAAACGTTGAGGCATGGACAATGTGGCTATGGTAGAAGAGAATGGCAGGATGAGTGTTATAGTAGGTGGATGCACAGGATACTGCAGGTCGATCGGTCAATTGACCGTGGACCTGAGGTCGTCGGTCAGGTCACCTTCCGTGTAGAAGCGGTCAGGCATCTGCGTACTGGCCCATGTGAAGGCCCACGCGCACTCATCCTATGCGTGGAAACGTGGAAACATGGCACCACAACACGAATAAGCAATTAGGCAGACTCCGGACCCCAAAACAGGGGACGCTGTGCTCAACATAAGCACAAGATCGAATTGTTATTATTTCATTTGGCCATGTCATCATACGGTAATGATATTACAACTCTTACGCCAAAGTTGTGGATATTACAATTCATTCCAAAAGGAAAACTAGCAATATTATGTAACAAACTTCTACACGCCATGGTACATGCATGCACGCATTGGCTAAATTTAGTTGAAGCACCGACCATCACCTTTGCTTCATGCATGGTGATCAGTTCCTATGTTTTTCTTTCCCATACAGCAACAAGGACATATACTTTGCCACAGCTTGTCGGAGAGTCGGAAGCAAGCAATTCTCCAGGTTCTCTTGAACAACATAGCACCAAATGCCATCCAGATACCAACTACAAAGCCGCATCCGAGTCCAAGATAAAAGAACTGTTTCTCATGATCTTCTTCGATTTTTCCCAGGCCATCTTGCTTTGGTGCATGACCCTCACTCGAGCAATTGTTTTGAAGAGGATGTCCACACAGGCCAGGGTTGCCGATGTACATAGATGGATACTCTGCATATAGGGTATCAAGTTGTGCCCCAGATGGAATTCTTCAGGTAAGACTATTGTATGACAAGTCCAAGTAACTTAAGAACGTGATATTTGACAGAGTGGCTGGAATTTCCCCTAAAAGCATGTTCCTCGAGAGGTCCAGGGATTCCAACGATCGCATTTCCCCAATCTTGTTTGGAATAACTCCGGTCAAGTGGTTCCTAGACAGATTCAAATTCACTAACCCAACAAGAGCAGCTATTTCTTCTGGAATTTCTCCAGTTATGTTGTTTGAAGATAAATCAATGCACGTCATCCCTGTCTGCAAAACTCTATAGATGGAACCATAGTTCAATTCCTGCCCCTTCAAGTCTATAGACACACTATTAAGATGATAATAAGACCATAGATCAGAATAACAACCCATCATGGATGTGTTTGTCATAAATTCAAAATTTGATAGGTAGATCGGCAGAGAGCCTGATATCTTATTGTTATTTAGATCCATGTACACAAGGCAAGAAAGGTTTGTGATGTTCATTGGAACGCTACCAAAGAACTTGTTGTGACTTAATCGTACAACTCTTAATGATGTTAAGCTTCCAATCCACATTGGCAATCGTCCAGAGAATTTGTTCCAAGACAAATCTAGGAAGAACACATCTGTCAAGTTTTGCAGAAAAGACGGGAACTTTCCTGACAAACTGTTGTTACTTAAGGATAGAAATCCCATAGATTCCATTACCTCGAGGCACAACGGTGGTTCTCCCTCCAAAAAATTGTTAGATAAGTCCAACACAAATAGTCTCTGATATTTACAAAAAGATTCAGGAATATGACCAGTGAGTCGGTTGGAGAACAGATAGAGCTCATGTAGATTGGCGGCAGATTCAGGAATATGACCAGTGAGAGGTCCTTTTTTTCTTAAGACCGGGGATATAGCCCGTTTTTCAGAGGGCAGAGGTCCTGACAAGAAGTTATTGGACAAGTCCAAAATACCTATGTTTGGTGGCAGTGTGGGTATGTGGCCAGTTAATTGGTTTGAACTGAGATAAAGTTCTTCAAGTGACATGAAGCCCATAATTGTTGGCAAACTTCCGTTGAGTTGATTATTTGTGATATTCATGAATTCGACATTTGAAAAGACATCGGAGAACCACTGTGGAAGCCTACCAGATATACCTGCACTAGAGATATCGAGATGAGTAATGTTCACAAGCCACTGAAGCCACCCAGGAAACCGTGGGCCCATCTGGCAAGATGCAAAGTTTACAAGATTTAATTTAGATGGTGGTCGCCAGTCTGAGCTGAGGTCAATCTTCAGGGCATTATAAGACAGGTCTATGTGTTGCAAGCTCCTTGCACTTGCAAAGTGTTCCTCCGTTATCACGCCATCCAATTTATTACTATATAGGTCCAGTGATGTCAGATTACTGAGCATACCAATCTCATAAGGGACATTTCCAATCAGGTTGTTGGAAGAGAGATCAAGCGTCTGCAAACCAGCAAATTGCCCAACAGATGCTGGGACAGGTCCAGTGATGTTGTTCGAACCTAGATCCAGAACGACCAAGCTTGTTAACTTCCCTATCCAATTTGGTACCATCCCAGTTAATTGGTTCCTACTGAGGTCCAATTCTTGCAATTTGTTGGGTGAACAGCGAGGTAGTTTATTCCTAAACAGCTCAGCTATGTCGCCATATAAGAGAGCCAAATGAAGGTTCAGGACCTCCAATTTGCATAGATTCTTCACATCCGCGGTCATGATGCGATACTTCTCATCATAAATATATATATATGAAAGATCAAGGACTTGAAGGGATGTCATGTCACCCAGAGCATCCGGAAATTGACCGTACATACTAGTGTAATGGAGGTCAAGGTATCTGAGGCTTGTTATGTTCCAGATCCAGCTGGTCACCATTGGATGGTTGAAGGAGTTCACGGAGGCATCCAACTCCTCAAGGTTTGTAAGGTTCAGGAGTGGCAGCGGCTGGTTTGCACTTATAAGAGAACAGAATGAAAGACGGAGGACCCTCAGAGAAGGAAGCATGTTCATGACATGAGGCCAATCCACTACTGTGCTGAGATTCACCTTGTTCAGATTAAGATATTGGATGGAAGGAAGGCGTGTTAACCATGAGAGATCCGTGGAGTTTGTGTCTCCCCAGTTGGAATTGGAAAGATCTAGATACTGCAGCCTTGACAAGTTGCCAAGCTGGGGAGGCAGGCCACCATAGAACGGTATGCCAGAGAGGTTAAGATACTTGAGATTCTTTAGAGAGCCCAAGAACTCAGGAATTCGACGAGTTGGCCCTGCTAGATCATTCCAGCTGAGGTCAAGGTGCTCTAGGTGATCCAGAGCAAGCAAAGAAGGACTTATCTGGCCGATCAAATCTGCTTGGACGTGGCCAGTCCTCCTCAAATCTGCTTGGAAGGTGCCTCCAAGTCGAAGCTCGTGGACCTGGCCAGTCCTCAAATCTGCTTGGAAGGTGGCTCCAAGTCGAAGCTCGTGGACGTGGCCAGTCCGCTTGCTGCACCGGACGCCTCTCCACCGGCAGCAGTCCTGCTCGCCGTGACCTCCATGTCGTTGCCACGAGTCGAGGGCGCCTGAAGGTCGTCTGTGACCCCATGCTTGAATGCCAGCAGGGCGTCCCTCTCGTGGGGTATGCAGCTCGGAGGACTAGCGGCTGCCTGGGGCTGCTGCTGTGCATTCAGCGTGGCGAGGAACATGAAGCAGCACAGCAACACGAGCAGGGCAGCTAGGCGATGCATGGTGGCAACCAGGGACAATATGGCTATGGTAGAAGAGAATGGCAGGATGAGTTCTGGGGTCAGTGTGTTATAGTAGGTGGGCGCAGAGGATACCGCAGATCGATCGGTCGGTCAATTGACCGTGGACTGAGGTCGTCGGTCAGGTCACCTTCCGTGTAGAAGCGGCCAGGCATCTGCGTACTGGCCCACGCGCACTCCTCCTACGCGGATTAGGTGGAAAGGCTTGACGCCCTGCCCAGTCTGCGCGTATCCTCCGTGGGCCGACTCGGCCAGCTTCCCGGTCATGGATCTGTGTCATATGCTGCCTCCATGTATATGTGGAATTATCCATTTAGCTTCCTTGAGTTATTAATCTGGGTTCATGGATACCTGCCTGTAAGATGGGCTCCCGCTAATTGGGTGCCTCCTCTCCATCTGTTTTTTTCTATATATGGTCGTCAGCAAGGTTTCCTGTACTGTCTTTATTTTTTTAACTTAAGGTGTATGTTTATGGTAACAAGCATGATGCTGCTGACTATAACTTTATTTTTTACGTCTAGTCATAAAGTAATCTCAAATGTGTCTAGAGTACTACTACTGCATCTCAAAGTCATTATGCACCCTATTTAATTTGACCGGCAGCTCTCCAGTGCGTCAAGAATACAAGGAACCATGGCCCTGTTTAGTTCCTCCAACTCTCTCTCCAAAACTCACTATTCACCTATCAAATCAAATCTTTTGCGTACATGAAGCACTAAATGTAGGTAAATAAAAAACCTAATTACATAGTTTTGATGCAAGGGCGATTCTTTTGAGTCTATTTACGCCGTGGTAGGAACCACAAACCGAAACGTGCTGTAGCATGTGACATTTTTTCCCAAACTTCATCCATCTAAACACAGCCCATGTTTGTCACTAGGCAAGTAGGCAGTGGAACCCCTGCTGTAGCAGTGTGCTCCACCACGGAAACTCTGCTCATATATTGGGCTCTTCAATTTCTGAGAAATTTGCTTTCCTTGCAGTTCAATGTACGTATGTAAGCTGTGCTAATCCTGCACTGAACATAAGTCTAGTCACAGCTTTCTCACTTCAGAAATTAACAATTGACGATGAGCATGGAAACAATGGCCATATCGGAGACGCGAGCCTTTCTTGATATGGATGACGAACACGGAAACATGGCACCACAACAAGAGACTCCGACCCCGACCCCAAAACCGGGGATGCTGTGCTCAACATAAGCACAAGCTCGAACAATTATTATTTAATTTGGCCATGTCATCATAAGGTAATGATATTACAACTCCTACGCCAAAGGGTGTGGATATTATTACATTTCATTCCAAAAAGAAAACCAGCAATATTATGTAACGACTTCTATATACACTTTGATTCATACATGCATGCACACATTGGCTAAATTTAGCTGAAGCACCGACCATCGCCTTTGCTTCATGCATGGTGATCAGTTCCTGTTTTTCTTGCCCATATAGCAACAAGGACATAAACTTTGTCGCACAGCTTGTCCGAGATTCGGAAGCAAGCAATTCTCCAGCTTCTCTTGAACAACAGAACACCAAATGCCATCCATGTACCAACCACGAAGCCACACCCGAGTCCAAGATAAAAGAATTGTATCCCATGAACTTCTTCAATTCTTCCTAGGCCACCATCCTTTGGTGCATCACCCTGATTCGAGCAACTGTTTGGAAGAGGATGCCCACAGAGACCGGTGTTGCCAATGTACATAGATGGATACTCTGCATACAGGGTGTTGACACCCAAAAATGGCATAGGCTAAACCCTTTGCAAAATTCCAGACTTAGCCATATTTTGGAGGTCCAAGTCACCCAAAAGACTTAGCCAAAAGGAGAAAAGGCTTTTCGGAATGTGACCGACTCACTGGCGCGTCCGTCCATCCCATCGTTTGAGACCTTTCTGTTTAACCGATCGGACGCGGGCACCGGAGCGTCCGTGACCCCTTCCCGTCAGGCCTGCACCACTCGACCACCGAAGCAAACATCCGTTTGGTCCGGTGAGCATCGAACCAGGGCTGGATGGTCGGACTCGACCACCGGAGCGTCGGTGCAGGCCGAACGTCCGGTGTTTGTCCGAGAGAACCGATTTGATCGTGTTTAGGCCGGTTTTTGAGGCTTGGAAACGCCCAAGGATGGTTTCCTAAAAGGATAAGACCACCCTCCTCTATATAATAAAGAGGTTCATGGCCGATTTGATCCCATCTACATCCAATCGACAACCAAATAGGTCATCTTCTTCCCTCAACCCCTCTACGTTGCTGTTAGCTCCACGTTGGCCGGCGCTTCTACAGGGCCACGCTGGTCCTAGAGCACCCCGCGGTCCCGACGGGTCTTCCGGAGGTGCGCTCGAGGTCATCTCAGCCGTCATCGAAGCTCCACGCGCCCCTACCGATCCCTAGATCGGTTTGGGCTGCCTTCGCGACCTTCGTGGGCGCCCAAAGCCCTCCCGGTGTGTTGGTGTGAAGCCCTAGTTTGTCAACACAGGGTATCAAGCTGGGCTCCCGATGGAATTCTTCCTGTAAGATTGTTATATGATAAGTCCAAGTAACTTAAGAATGTTAGATTTGACAGACTGAAGGGTATTTCGCCTGATAGCTTGTTCCTCGAGAGGTCTAGTGATTCAAGCGCTTGCATTTCCCCAATCTTGTTCGGAACAACTCCGCTCAACTGGTTCCTTGACAGATTCAAATTCACTAAACCATCAAGGAAAACTATTTCTTCTGGAATTTCGCCAGTTAAATTGTTGGAAGATAAATCAATGCTCATCATACTTGTATCCAGAACTCCATTAATGGAACCGTAGTTCAATTCCTGCCCCTTCAAGACCATAGACAAATTACTAAGGTCCAAAGGGTCATTCAATATTAAAGGGGGATAAAATATAATTGAAGGATAACACCCACTTGTCATGGATGTCTTTCTTATTGTTTTCAGATTTGAAAGGTAGATCGGCAAAAGGCCTGATATCTTATTGTTGTTGAGATCCATGTACTGAAGGCAAGCAAGATTTGTGATGTTCATGGGAACATTTCCACAGAATTTGTTGTGACTTAAACGTAGAATTATTAACGATGTTAATTCTCCAATCCACATTGGCAATCCACCAGAGAATTTGTTCCTAGACAAATCTAAGACGAACATATCTGTAAAGTTTTGCACAAAAGATGGGAATTCTCCAGACAAACTGTTGTTACTTAAGACTAGAAATCCCATTCTTTCCATTACCCCGAGGCATGACGGAAGTTTCCCCTCCAAAAAATTGTTGGATAAGTCCAAAACAAACAATGCCTGAAATTTACAAAAAGACTCAGGAATATGACCGGTGATTTGGTTGGAGAACAGAGATAGTTGATTTAGATTGGCAGATCCAGTAGCAGAGGGCAGAGGACCCGATAAGAAGTTGTTGGACAAGTACAAGTTACTTATGTTTGGTGGCAGTTTGGGTATCTGACCAATTAATTGGTTTGAGCTGAGATAGAGTTCTCGAAGTGACATGAAGCCCATATTAGTTGGTAGAGTTCCGTTGAGTTGATTGTTAGAGATGTTCAGGAATTTGACATTTGAAAAGGCATCGGAGAACCACCATGGAAGCCTACCAGCTATATCTGCACTCGAGATATCAAGATAGGTGATGTTCACATTCCACTGAAGCCACCCAGGAAACAGTGGGCCCATTTGGCAGGATGCAAAGTTTGCGGTGTCTAATCTAGATGGTGGTTGCCAGTCTGAGCTGATCTCAATCTTCAGGGCATTATATGACAAGTCTATGTACTGCAAGCTCCTTGCACTAACAAAGTGTTCCTCGGTTATCACACCATCCAATTTATTACTATTTAGGTCCAGATGGGTCAGATTACTAAGCATACCAATATCATATGGGACATTCCCGTTCAGGTTGTTGTGAGAGAGATCAAGGGTCTGCAAACCAGCAAATTGACCTACAGATGTTGGGAGAGATCCTGTGATGTTGTTCCAACCTAGATTCAGAACGACCAAGCTTGTTAACTGCCCTATCCATCTTGGTAGCATCCCAGTTAATCGGTTCTGACTGAGGTCAAGCTCTTGTAATTTGTTAGGTGTGCAGAGAGGCAGGTTTTTGAACAGCTCAGTTACATCTCCATGTATGAGAGATGAAGAAATGTACAACATCTCTAAATTGCATAGATTCTTCATAGCTGCGGTCATGACGCTCATGTTCTTCGCATCGTCATCAAAATAATAATTACCTGAAAGATCAAGGACTTGAAGGGATGTCATGTCTCCCAAAGCATCTGGAAATTGACCGAACATGCCGGTGTAGTCGAGGTAGAGGTATCTGAGGCTTGTTATGTTCCAGAACCAGCTGGTCACCATTGGATGGTCGAAGGAATTTTGGGAGGCATCCAGCTCCTCGAGGTTTGTAAGGTTCAGGTGTGGCAGTGATTGGTTCGCGCTTGCAAGAGAGCAGTCAGAAAGATGAAGGGCCCTCAAAGAAGGAAGCATGTTCATGGCATGAGGCCAATCCACTACTGTGCTGAGATTCACTTTGTTCAGATTAAGATATTGAATGGAAGGAAGGCGTGTTAACCATGATAGATCCGTTGAGTTTGTGCCAATGCTATACGTATCCATAGAGGAAAGATCCAGATGTTGCAGCTTTGATAAGTTTCCAAGCTGGGGAGGCACACCACCGTAGAATGATATGCCAGAGAGGTTAAGATAGGTGAGAGTCTTTAGAGAGCCTAAGAACTCAGGAATTCGACCAGTTGGCCCCTCTAGCGCATTCCCGCTGAGGTCAAGGTGCTCCAGATGATCCAGAGCAAGCAAAGAAGGACTTATCTCGCCGACCAAATCTGCTTGGAAGGTGCCTCCTAGTCGAAGCTCGTGGACGTGGCCAGTTCTGTTGCTGCACCGGACACCACTCCACCGGCAGCAGTCCTGCTCGTCATCTCGCCGCCAGGAGTCGAGGAGGCCTCCAGGGTCGCTGATGACGCCGTGCTTGAATGCCAGCAGGGCATCCCTCTCGTGCGGTATGCAGCTCGGGCTCGCTCTGTTACCACCGGCGGCTGGCTGGAGCTGTTGCTGCTGCTGTGCATGCGTGGCGAGGAACAAGCAGCAGCAGCAGCAGAGGAACATGAGCATGGCAGCAGCTAGACGATGCATGGTGGCAACCATCGACAATAATGTCGCTATGCTAGAAGAGAATGGCAGAATATATCAGTTCTGGAGCGCGAGTGTTATATAGTATGTGGATGCAGAGGATACTGCAGATTGACCGTGGACTGAGGTCGTCGCTCGGTCACCTTCCGTGTAGAAGCGGTCAGGCACCTGCGTACTGGCCCACGCGCACTCCTACGCAGATTAGGTGACGAAGGCTTGACGCCCTGTGCCCAGTCTGCGCGTATGTATGCCTCTACAGTACTCTCCGTCGGCCTGACTGCTCCAGCGCCCGCCCGGATGCCGGCCGGGTCCCGGAGGCACACCACCTTCCTGATGCAGGACCGACCCCAGGGGGCTCCAGAGTCCAGACACGGGAGCAATCTGCTTCCCCGTCCCCCTGTGTGCTGCCTCTATCTACCAGAACTATTGGACCATCTCTAGTCATCCTGGCTAGTTAATTTCACACTGTTTGATGGCTTTATTCAGAGAAGCATTTGAACTGCATCGTCATCCTGTTAGTTAATTTGCTTGTGTTGGCTATTTATTATTGAGACAAACATTTTAAATTCAGGGATCTCATTATCTTATCAAATAGTTTGTCCTGAGTAATGTTTATTTCTGTCAACATATTTGTTGGTCATGTACTTTTCGATCCATGCATCTTGAATTCTGCAAAGTCCTGGTGTGTTTCCTTTTTTTGCCAGAGAAAAAAACATGCTTCGAAGTCATCCTCTAACGTTAGGGATTATTTTGCATTCTTGGAACTGTACTCATTTCTATCTATGTATTATATTGTAGTAAGTAGTACTATTCTTTATATTTTTAGATAAGTGGGGCAGTGATGTACCTGCAATGTATACTTGTTATTGTGGTTCACTTTTTTCATAATGTACTATTAATCAATATAAATGTGTATAGTTAAGAAGATTAGGAGTGGTTTCGCAAAAACAAAAGATCAGGGGTGAAAGTGGTATGGATAATCCTCCACTCCGACCCACATAAACTAGGATACCAGCACACAGAAAATAGGACTACTAAACTACAAAAGTGCATCTCGATGTTTTAGTTATGAGATCATCAATACGGATGCTATGAATCATGGGGTTATCATTCTCTGATAGAACATAGGGAGTACAATACATCGATGATATTGATCTAATGTTCTAAAATAAGTACACCTACAATACCAATTAAGCGCATATATCATATATACATCTATGAGTCAAACAAACTAATATTTGACCAAATCTTTTTAAAAAATAACAAGATTTATAATATTAAATAATTATCATTAGATTAATCATATCATATATTTTTATATGTTAATCCTATTTACAGGTACAAGTATTATATTATATTCTATCAGTCTTGTTAAACCTGTGATTCTTTTGCACCGGAGACTAAAACAAACTTAAGTTTGACTAAATCTACATAAAAATACCCCCTCCAAACCTATAATTGTAAGTTATTCCAATGTCCCGATATTTATCTGGATATAAGATTGTAAAAAGAAACAATTTAGAGGAGCAACTTTGTACATACTCACTCCCATTTGGATAGGAGTGTAAAAAGAAACCATTGTAGATATGTTTTTGTAATTTTTTTATAGAAGTGGGACAATAACACACCTAAGATGTACCTGTTATTGTGGTTCTCACTTGTGCCAACCGTGGTGTTCTAAACAAGCCTGCATACAAGTACATGTAGATAAATGAACAAGTATATGTCACAATTCTCAAAATATTCAGTCACAAAAAATCACAAAATATTCACAAAACTAAATCTCTTCCAAATAAGCATACAAGCGACAACTCGTTTGGTTGGGCACTCCACTTGTTAGGCCGGCCGCCCGGGCTCTCGAACCCGAGGCCCCGCATCTGGTAATGAGCGAAGCGCTCTCCCATAGTATTTTTCGTGCATTATGTGCGTGGGAATGGGGAATATCCCCAGTCGAAAAGAAAAAAAAAAAAAGTAAAGAGATCATGTGAGTTACATCTACAAGCAAACAGATAATTAATTTGTTTGGCAACAACACCCAACTTATCTTAAGTGGTATCTTGGTAATGAAAAATGCTCCATCGAATACCGATGAGTCTTTTTTCACAAAAACATAAATCATTGAAATTTCCATGGCAGGCCAGAAGAAGATCCAAATCAATCTTAAATTTACTTAGGCATGGAAACTACTTCCTCCATCCCAAATATATATACTAAGTGAATAACATGATTGCGGCTGCCAGCGTTAGAGAGAGGTGAGGATGGAATAAGGCAACCCGATGCATGCTCGTCGTAGATGTGAAGCGGCCTGATGGGTATTATCGTCATAGATGTGAAGCGGCCTGATGGGTATTCGACGGTGGCGCCTACGAAGATTGTGGCGGCCGTGCTTTTTTAAATCATAGTACTTATACATTATGCATAGACACATACTTGAATCATGATTGCGGCTCAAGTGAATAGGTCGTGCAATTCAAGTGACATACTTGAATTAACAAAAACTTTTTAACTCAAACTTACATGACATTTTCTGTACTTAAAATGAGCACACCTTCAAACTTCTCATTATGTCAAACAAAATAGGTACATCAGGTAGTATTAAGTAACTTTCACACGTTGGTGTGTTTCCAAGAGTTCTCATCCCTTTTCTTCTTAATGAAAAGTAGAATAGCTCTCCTGCATTTTTGACGCAAACTAGGGAGTAACTCTGATGCAACCAAAAAAATTTAATGATCAGCAAACAAACTACTTGAAAACCAGATAAATAGCCAAAGAGTGTACGCATTGAGCAATAAAAATAAAGCTGTGATAAAAACAAATTACTTAGTTAATAAAAACACACTCTATACTCTGGCAACGTAGTTTTTACCATACTGTTGCAGATCCAATATTTTGTTCTCAATACAAAGATATCTTAGAAATAACAAGTCTCAAATGGCACACATTGCCATTACATGCCATTAGTACTTCACTCGTAAACATAACCAGCAAATGCGCACATGTTAATCTTGGCTCCCAAAATAATCCTATACTCTGGCAACGTAGTTTTTTACCATACTGTTGCAGATCCAATATTTTGTTCTCAATACAAAGATATCTTAGAAATAACAAGTCTCAAATGGCACACATTGCCATTACATGCCATTAGTACTTCACTCGTAAACATAACCAGCAAATGCGCACATGTTAATCTTGGCTCCCAAAATAATCCTAAAGACAAATGACATCAATGGCGAGCTTGTCCATTATGCACGCTAATGCATTCGACATCTTCAATTCCAATAGCTTGAACAATAGTGACTCCTTTATTATGAATGTTGCACTGCAAGAAATTATAAGTACACCTTCATTTTTGAAGTGGTAATTATGGATGAAATTCATACAACTGAGACACAATGGAGCCATCAAAGTTGAAGTACATGGGTATATTATTGAATAAAACAAAGAATTACCTCTCACATGGCATTGCTGAAGGATGGATCACAGCAAGACTTCATTCACTAAATTAAGATCCATCATAAGTGCCACTAATTGTTTGTAAAATTGATATCTCCTAGCCAACCAATAGTGATTAAGTGTTTCTGTAGTATTACATCATCATTCTCATTCCAGAGAAATGGACAAAATTATACAGCTGCCTCTTGTCCTAAGTCATTTAGGCATTGCGCAGCCAAATAACATGGACAAATACTTGCACAAAAACCTGCACCGAAGGATATGCATTAGAATCACAACCATATGCATCTATTAGGCATCTCTACCGTCAATTTAGGGGCTGCCAAGACTTTTTTTTTTTTTTGCTCATACCATCTTCTTGTAAAAAGAACCCCCAAAAGGTCAGGCTTTATCTGATTAGGCTATAAAGAGAATTATAAAAAAAATAATGTTTAGAAACACATTCTGGATGCAGGAGGAACCGGTCTAGCTAACCTTATATTTAGATCCACAAGCCTAGTTATTTTCCAATAAGTTAAAAAAAGGTCCAGACTTATATTTGTTTAATTTATGTAAACTGGCCGGTGGAAATAACAGGCATTTTGGGAGAGATGATCTGAATTAATCTAGAATGTTATACATGATTAATCTATTCAGATTTTGTGTGTCTATATTAACATGGATTACTTCTCTCATTACATGTTTAAAAGTGTGCTTTGTATGAACAATAGGTTCAAATTTTGGGCTAACATGAAAGAAGAAATTGCCATCATCTCGTTGGTCCAAGTGTCCCATTGCGAACTAAATGGTTAAGTTTCAAGAAAAGTTAATCGTAGTTACTTCTGCATTAGCAACATGGCAAGCTAAGTAGAAAATGCAATGGAGTAGTTCACTATTTCGAAGTTGCAAATCTCTAGGACACACTGTATTTTTTTTATTGACAGTTTTTTAGAGCCTTAAAAAGTACCAGCGGCAAATTATGGTGTGTCTTAAAAATTTTAAAACAACAACATGTAAAATATATTTACCTGATTTTTTTTTTTCTTAGCACAAACTAAATAATGTCAACATGATGATTTATTCTTCAATATCATGTCTTCTCGATGATTGAGCAGCATATAAGAAGAGAATAAATGATTTGTGACACAAATTTTTTAAGAAGAAAGAATGATCAAATGAAAAAAATATATCACATTAAATTACCTTTAATCTTCATCATCAAATCTACGATGTTGCATTCCCATAAAGCGACGAACCACAGCCTTATTGGTGACTTTCATCATCTCATCTTTCTCCACATAGCAAATAAGACAATTGCTCATAAATTGATCACCAATGCGATTGCGCAAATATGTTTTCACAATCTTCACGGCCGAGAAACACCTCTCTCAACTGTAGCAATAGCGACGGGTAACACAAGTACAAGCTTCAACAATCGATAAACCATTGGATAACGAGCATGTTTCCTAGTCTCCACCATTCTTTTAGAAAGCTCAACAATAGTTTGTAGGTCGAGAACCTATCATCACTTCTCACATCAGATATGTAGAGGCCAAGTTCATGGCTAAGGTCCCTCAATTGCCCGTAATCAAAATCATGTGGATACGGTTTTGCTAGGCTCATCAAATTTTCCATATTGAAATCATAAAATGAGTCCCTTGGACTAAAAGCAGCCGAACAAACAAGCAATTGAGAGCTTGTCTCATTGAAGCGGGCTGTCAAGCTCTTGAACTAACCAATCAATGACATCATTAAAACAATCTACTTGATAGTAATGCTTGTTTGTAATTCCAGATTTATGCCGCTTCTTGGGATCAATATATTCAACTTCCATTTACAATTTGCAAATATCATTCTTGTCACAAAATTCATGCATATCATCCAATAATTTTTCCCACTTTCCAGTTCTAAGCTCATCCAATTGGCTTCTTGTTGCTTTCACACATTTAATAGCATTCACTATATCTTGATCTTTTTCGTTTGCAATGCTAATGACAAGCTATTTGTGATCCCTAATATAAATGTGTTGTTTTGTTTGTAACAGATCATCACACTTTTTCATTGCTACGTAGTGTGCACCATGGACATCACCAAAGATGGTCTCTAAGCCTTTGCTTTCTATGGAAACCTTGCCAACCATTCTTAACAAATGCTTCATATCCATCATCCTTCTTCTCTCTGAACAAGAAACAATGAAAACAATATGCTTTATTCTTTGTCTCACTATATTCAAGCCACTCATATTCATCAAACCATTCTGGAATAAACCTCCTTGGACCTCCTCCAATGTCTATCATAGGAAATATTGCGCCTTAAGAAATATTGTGCTTCAGCGGCACATTTCTATCTACAGGATATGAGAATTAGTGATTTGGTTATCAACTAATTAATGCCCATGTATCCAACAACTTATGGTGCTACATTGAATAAGAGTCTTCAGGGATGACGAATTAAATGGATAAAAATCTTTGGACGAACATACTAGGATACTATATTAAACTTTATAGTGAAGAAGAATAATAATTATCACACCAGATAAGTAGATTATGAAAATATATCTATGGTGTTTTGTATCATAAATATTGGTGCTCTTTCATATAAATTTGGTCAAACTTAAAGTAACTTAGAACAACTCTAACAGTTGATTTATTTTTGAGACGGAGGGAGTAGTACGATACTCCATTAAACAAAAAAAAATAAATGCATATATAAGAAGTATTTAGCATGTAGGCACAAACATTAATGAAACCCACCATCTTCTATCATGACTTAGAATCCTAAATTGATAAGAAAACATTAAATATGGATTTGAGAGCACAAATTAATTCTCAAATATCCATGAATAGGTAGCATAGAAAATGATAATCCTTAGTTGATCATGGCATATCAATTTCTAGGAATAATTGTCCAGTTTATAAATACAAATATTAAAGTGAAAAACAAGATTTCAAAAAAAAAAAATGTTCAAAATTAGAATAGTATTGCATGAAAAGCATAGTCACGAGTAATGATAAATGTCTAGAAAGCTTTCAACACCATACCTAGCATCTTTGCCTCTGTTCCTAAATATTTATCATTTTCACTTCCCGAGAAACAACTTTAGCTAAATATATATTAAAAATATTAATATTTATGATACATAATTAGTATCATTGGAAAGATCTTTGAATCTAGTTTTTTAATAAATTTATTTGAAGACACAAATGTTGCACGTATTTTCTATAAATTGAGTCACTACAAGAATTGTGACATTTTATGACAAAAATCCTCATGATGAGGACAAATATCGTCATATATTGTAACATAATATGACGACAAAATTAGTGTCATCATAAATTCATGAGCCCTTGAACTATTTATGACGACTCTATTTTTGTCACATAAAGATGTCGGGTGTCGTCACAAAATGTTGGCGAAGTAGGCGATCGACATTTATGTTTTTATGACGACATGAAGTGGTTTTTTGTGACCTGTTTTTGCGTCTCGTTTGTTAACTAGAAATGGTCGCGGTGTTGCCGCTTGTGGCCATTAGGACCCGTGATATTTTGCACCGCAAATGATTATTTGTTGTGAATTGAATTCAAGAACTATTAATATTGTATTCAACATAGGCTTTGTTTTATTTTTTACAGTTAAAATGTTTATAATCTACTTAGATAAGGTTATTTTTTTTTTTCTTAGTGTCATGGTTTGTAGCATGTTGTTGTTGTAGTTGTTATATATTTTGGAGGATTCATCATGATGAAGGTATTATTTTATTTATATTTTTTTTGGTTTTTAAATGGAACTATCATATCGTTTTTTATTATATGATGAGTAATGGGCAATGTGTTGGGTTAGGGTTAGAGTGATTGGATAAGTATTGAGGTTAGCTATGTGTCGGTGTAACTATCGAATGTAGTAAGTAATATTTTACTTCTGTTGTTGAAATGAAACTATCACATTTTTTTGGAGCAAAAAGGGTTAAAAGTATTTATTAAGGAGGGAGAAGCGTAGTAGCCGGAAGCTTAACATGATGCTATTTTCTCATGAGGAGTGCTTAACATTTTTTTTATTTTACGTTTTTATTTGATTTTCATATTTACCCCTAAGAAACATATAAAAAATGTTCAGTTAAAACTTTGTACTTAAACATGTTCTATTATGGATCCAAAGTGCATAGATTTATTTATGAGGATTACGAAATGATTTGATATTTTATTTTATGATTTTCCTATGATTTATTATGTAATTTCAAAGTTTCACAAAATTTGTTCATAAAAGAAAAAGATTTATAGAAAAGGAAACCAGCTTTGGGCCGTATTTGGCCCATTAAGGCCCATGTAGCGGGGAAAGTCGGCCCAAGTGAGAAGGCGGGCCGGCCGGACTGCTGCAGGTTGATTTCAGAAAAAAGTTGAGGGCTTTTTAAAAAAAACTGGGAGAGGAAGATGGACTACGGGTTGTATTTTGCCAGAGTTCAAGGCTTTTTTGCAAAATAGCCGGGACTCGCCTGATTTGGGCCGTCCTTCCGGCCGATCGGACGGCCGAGGGGCAGCCAGCAACGTGGCCATGCTGGTTGGCCTTCTTTTGGTGCACAAATCGTCTATAGAAGATTCTAACATGACGCTCCCAACGTCATTATTTGAGCCATGTTCTTAAAAAAAAAATCGTGAATATATACATGCCCACTTACCGAACATATTCAAAATAAGAGTTTGCTGAATTGTCAGCTTTACAGAGCAATTCCCACATACTGAACATATTGGATCTCTTTTGATCCAGGTTACTAATGCAATGCTATATCCTACATATATTTTACTCTAAACAGAAGTATTTTGACACAAAAGCTTAATACAAAAGCTCAACAGGAGGGCATATAGCACTATTCCTATCTTCATATACAAAATGTTGTATCACCCAATAGCAGACTTGATCATGCCTTTAATACATGGCCTACAAACAAAGATAATTCAGATAATGTCATTTTCTAGATTAAATTAAACTAATAGAATTTAATATAGTTACATTTATATTCTGCTGAAAATACCAATCATCAATGGAGTCAGCTTTAGTGGCATTTTGAGTGCAATTCCATAATCATCAGCCACATCAATATCAATAGCCTGATGCTTAGAAATGTTTCTCTGTGAAGGCATCAGATGGCTTGTTTGTGCAGTCTAAAGAATGTGGTTGTGCTCAACAAATAAGTCATGTACTTTGTAAGTCCCATTTCCTCTTTGTAAAGTAATGCCCATACGAACCATGCAGCCTGTTCTTGTATGCCCATATGTGACCCAAAAGTTCCAAGCCTCATCAACACTGCTAAATGTCATACTTATTTTAGGAACCCAAAAAGGACTTGCAGCCACCCTGTAGTTACAAATATTGTGCCAGTTCTGTATTCTATATTTTGTCAGTAACAATCACAACAACCAATTAGACAAAATCAAAATATTGTGATTCCCTAACATTATTAAGACATTTCAACAAATTTAATTCAACAATGCAGGAACGGATTAGGAATAAGGATTAGCACAACCTTGTATGCGATTCCTTGAACACCTGTTGGGCGTCATTCATGGCACCATCTTCTGCAGCTGCTGGGGTGCTTGGAATACTTTGCGCCACGGGAGGTTGCACGGGGCATGGGGAAGGTGCCTGGCGCTGGCCTTCTTCGACTTGCACGCATTGCTCGGTGTCGGCGTGGACGCTGTGACGCCTCCCGGAGCGATGGGTTGACGATGTTGGAGGACTGCAGCTTCTACATGCACATGAGGAGCAGCATCACCTCCACTAGCTGCGAGGAGAGGTCCTGGGCCTTTCATGGTGCAGGAATTAAAATGGAATATGTGCAAAGGAATTAAAATGGAATATGGTGTATCATAGGTGTACCCACTATTTTTGTAAAACAAAACTAGGAAGACCGGGCGGGAAAGGGGAGGCTACAGGACAAGGAGGTCTTGGGAATCGGTAGTCCCGTCTGTGTCAATTAAGGACTTGATCTTGGAGCCTTTCCTATTCATGTTGAACGCAGCCTATCACTTAGTTGGCCGACTTGAGGTTGTCGACCGTGAAGCCGAGTAACTCTATTCAAGCCGGAAACCCGGGGCGTATAAAGTGCGGCTCGGAAGGGAGTCATCAGGTTATAGTCGATGGGCAAGGTGATTTAAAAGTCCTTCGCTGTTCCGGCGAGGTGATTTCCCTGAGAGTGTGGTGCTGGTCGAGCCCGCGATACTTGAATGAGTAGAAAGGTGACCTAGGACGCCCTTGCAAAGTGTGCCAGGGTTGAGTGTTAGGAATATTTCCCCAGCTGGGCAGTAATCGATCCGAATCGCCGTCTCTCCTGGATAGTGAGAACTTGATGGGCATATCTTCAATGTAGCACACTAAATAAATAAAGAGAATGGTTGATTGATGATGATGGTGTTGAGTATCACCAAGATGGTGATGGTTGGACTTGATCCAATAGCATAGGATTGATTGTTTCATCTTATTACTTGTTTTAGAATAGATGCAAATTAATCTTTATATGATGACAATTAAATTGATGCAATTTAAATTGTAGCAAGTTGGTACTTGTGCTTTTATGCAAATGAGTCAAGCCAGCTCCACTTATAAAGCCTTGCATGATCCTTGGTGTCTATTTTTATTTGAGTTATTTCGGGTAAGTCTAGCTGAGTACAACCTCGTACTCAGGGTTTATTTACCCATGTTGAAGATGACCACTATTATCAGAGTTGCTGCGTGTACTACCTCCTTCCGGCGAGAGACGAGGACTAAGCCATTTGGGCGTGGCTTCTGTGAATCTTTTCTCATGCTTTTGTAGGATATGATCAAGACCCTAGCAATGTAATAATATTTGGTTTCGCACTTCGCTTTCAAAAGACTTTGCTTCCGCTACTTTTAACTTAGTTTGTAATAATAAATGAGACTCCGACACAGTTTTGCAGTATTGCTGGTGCTCTTCAGTATCTCACCTTCACTCGTCCTGATATTGCTTACGCAGTTCAGTAGGTGTGTCTCCATATGCATGATCCAAAGGAGTCTCACCTCACTGCCATGAAGCGCATCCTGCGCTATGTTCAGGGAACCTTGGATCTTGGTTTCCATCTTCACCGGACCTCGCCTGATGACCTTACAGTGTATTCTGATGCCGACTGGGCTGGTTGTCCTGACACTTGTCGCTCCATGTCTGGCTACGGTGTGTTCTTGGGTGATAATCTGATTTCCTGGTCATTGAAGCGTCAGCCTACTGTCTCTCGATCTAGTGCTGAGGCCGAGTATCGCGCTGTCGCCAATGGAGTTGCTGAGGCATGTTGGTTACAACAACTCCTTCATGAGCTCCATTGCCCTCTTCGTCGAACCACCATTGTGTACCGTGACAGTGTCAGTGCTGTTTATTTCTATACCAATCCTGTTTAGCACCAGCGGACCAAACATTCGTTCATGACCGTGTCGCTCTTGGAGAAGTCCGTGTTCTACATGTTCCCACAACATCTCAGTACACCGATATCTTCACCAAGGGTCTTCCGACTTCGGTCTTGGTCGAGTTTAGGAACAGTCTGAATATTCGCGGTGCTCCCAGTTCTAACTGTGGGGTAGTGTTAGAATGTAAACATGATACAGCCCATGGGCCTGTCGTATCCGGCTCCCCATCGTGCCTATATATACACAACTATGGTCTCTGAGTAATCACATCGTGTATTCCACCAAACCCTATTCTCTATCAGCCACGAGTCGAGAGCGCCTACAGGGTAGCTTGTGACCCCATGCTTGAATGCCAGCAGGGCGTCCCTCTCGTGGGGTATGCAGCTCAGAGGACTGGCTGTGCTATCACTAGCGGCTGGCTGGGGCTGCTGCTGCGCATTCAGTGTGGCGAGGTACATGAAGCAGCACAGCAACACGAGCAGGGCATCTAGGCGATGCATGGTGGCAACCATGGACAATGTCGCTATGGTCCAAGAGAATGGCAGGATGAGCTCTGGAGTCAAGAGTGTTAGGTGGACACAGAGGATACTGCAGATCAATCGGTCAATTGACCGTGGACTGAGGTCGTCGGTCAGGTCACCTTTCCGTGTAGAAGCGGTCAGGCATCTGCGTACTGGCCCACGCGCACTCCTGCGCAGATTAGGTGAAGGCGGCTTGACGCCCTGTGCCTAGTCTGCGCGTATGTATGCCACTACAGTCAGTACTTCTCCGTCGGCCAACCGTGCGGCCGGACGCGTTGTCCGACGGTGGCCGTCTGGCGATGCCGTGCAAAACACCAACGAATTGCAACACTGCTGAACTCCTAATTGCAACAGATCTGGACTGTCTACGGTCATCAAAACACAAGCGAATTGCAACACTACTGGGCACTTGATTGCAACATATCTAGACTATCTGTAGTCACCGTTTACAATCCAAAAGACAAACGAATTGCAACACTACTAGGCATTTGATTGCAACGGGTCTGGACGGTCTGCTGTCTACCGATTGCAACCCGAAAAACAGACCGATTACAACACTGCTGGACACCCAGCTGACACAGCACGAACAGCTCGCGATTTCTTGACGATTTTCGAAAAGCCTTGCACTAAATCACCAAGAACTCTCTCCAATCGAAATCTCAGGTCACAAGATTGAACCTAGATGATCTAGGCATGTAGGTGACCATTTCCCACAAAGAAATTTCGATCTTCACCGAGAGAAACGAGAGAAATTTTTGATCACGCTCAAACACTTCCCAAAAACGACCCAAACACAAAATTGCTCAAATCCGATGACTCAAGAGGATTCAGTGGATTTCCTTGGGTGAATCTCTTCGTTTCTTGGTCACGAACGGATTGCAGCAACAAGAATCGTAAGAAACGAACCACAAAAGAAGAATCGAGCACTAGAAGAGGGGAGGAGAAAAAGGCTACGAAAATAGAATACAAGAACACAGAAACACAGAGCAAAATCATAGCACACAGGTGAATCGATCTGACCCCAAAAGCCCAGAGGGCATGCACACACTGAGGCGTGTGCTTCCTGCAAACAGATTCACAAAATAGTTGTCTGGATCTCTCCCACTCAGAACAACTACAGACTGGGAAATCCTAACTGAAACTGGAACTAGAGAGGCAACCTGAGATGGAGGGCTGCCCTCTCTATTTATAGTCTTGGTCTGAATGACCATCCTACCCCTACTGATACAATTGCCGAAACCACTTAGCCAGGGGCATAATGGTCGGACTTGGATATCTTCTAATCCGACGGCCACTGCGCCTTCTCACCGGTAGCTTCGACCCGACGCGAACTCCCCGATGCCGCCACGTGTCGCCCTTCCATTCACCGGAACATCCGCTCGGGTTTTGAGGCCCAAACCCGCGAAACCTGCCACTGATGGTTTTGAGCCCCAAACCACCAAACCCGCGCCCGTGGTTTTGAGGCCCAAACCACGAAACCGGCCACCGGTGGTTTTGAGGTCCAAACCACCAAACCTCCGACGCATGCCACCGGTCTTGACTGCCCGAGTCGCCAAGTCATCCGAGCCGGCCGCTCTGCTTGCACGCTCACCATCTTGACCCAATCGACACGGTCTCGCCACGTCCTCTTGCATTCGTCGATGTCCCAGATGTCAGCCACTATGGCTAGCCACCCAGCGATCCGGTCCCTCGGTCCAAGCCTCACGTCCGTCCTTCACCTCCGCGGTCCGTCGGCCCGGCACGTCCTCCTTGGCCCCTTCACCTCGCCGTCAGCTACCATCTCCGAACTCCACACCTGCACAACACGAACCAAGAGATACGTCTTCGACACACTCCACATGTGCTGGTGAACATAGCCAAAGCATAAAGGATAAAGGAAAATAGAAGTAAAATGTTGACTGTTGACAATCACTCAATCACAAAAATAAACATATTTGATCTAAATCAACATGTGTTCGCATTATGGTAACAAGCATCATCCATGCGGCTGACTATAATTTTTACGTCTACTAGTCATAAAGTAATCTCAAATGTGTCTGGAGTACTACTACTGCATCTCAAAGTCATTATGCACCCTATTTAGTTTGACCGGCAGCAGCTCTACAGTGCGTCAAGAATACAAGGAACCATGTTTGTCACTAGGCAAGTAGGCAGTGGAACTCCTGCTGTTGCAGTGTGCTCCACCAGGGAAACTCTGCTCATATATTGGGCTCTTCGATTTTTGAGAAATTTGCTCCCCTTGTAGTTCAAAGTATGTAACCGTGTGTTTGGTTGGAGTACTGGGTCGAACCCGGATGGGTCGAACCCCTTTTTTGGTTGTTTGGTTGAAGAGCAGCTGGGGATGGGTTCGACCCGGAGCGAATATTCGCTCGGATGCTTGGTCGACCCCGTCCGCCGAATTCTGGGGGACGGAGCGAACCCGCGCGGGGTTTGAGGCTCCTCCGTCGATTCCGTCGCTCGTCCATCTTCGCCCCGTGAGGCAACTGTTGTGCGCTCGCGGACCTGGCTGGCGCGGCCACAAATTCGGGCGAGCCCCCCAACGCGGACCTGGCCGGCGCGCCCTCGGCTTCCGGCGAGGCCCGCCCACGACCTCGGCCGCTCGCAACCTCAAGGCCGCCGAATCCGATTGCCGCTCGCAGCCTCAAGGCCACCGCATCCCGTGGCCGCTCGCGACCTCCATGGCAACATGCTCCACGCCGCTGCAACCCCATGGCCGCCGCATCCTGTGGCGGGCGCCCAGCCATGGCGGATCGATGAGCGGGCTGCAGCCATGGCGCGCGCGTGGGTGGAGGGCGGGGGCGGGATCCGGGCGGCGGGGCCGCAGCGGGGCGGGGAGGCGCGCGTAGGCGGCGCGAGGCGCGGGCGCGGCGGGGAGCACGCAAGTCGTGTGAGGAAGAAGATAGGACATGATACTGACGAGCGGGACCCACTGTACTGTAGCAAACGGTGTCAAGGTATACTCTGTGACCCTATTTTCCAATCCCTCCCACCAAACAACAAAATAGGATGGAACCAACCCAACCCAGAAGTTGTAACCAAACATGAGATGGGTTGGAGTCATCCTCAAAACCCGGGATAGAACAAACCCAACCCAGTCCACTCTCCAACCAAACACACGGTAAGTGAATGTTACTTATAGTGTACTTTGTTTATGCAACCGTTTTTAAAAAAAAAAAAAAAAAAAAGAAAAAGAAACCGGCAGGACAGGAGAAGAGAGGCGGTCAATCATACAATCTACAAACTAAAACATGTTTTGCCAGCAAAGAAACTTCTGAATTCCAGTGTAATCCATCTTTTTTAAGACAACCAGTGCAACCCATCTACCTAAGCAACACCACACGGGAAAAACCGATTTTGAACTGCTGGATCGAAGTCAGAGTGGGCCGACACGGACCGGTCCATCTGGAAGAGAAGTGGGACCATCTCCATCTCCTCCATCTAGAAGAGATGTTGGCCAAATGTAAAATCAGAGCAATCAACCTTGAAATTTAATGTGGATGTGGATATTATGCGTGCTACTAAATTGGCTAATTCTGCACTTAACATAAGTCTCTAGTCACATGTTTCTCACTTCAGCAATTAACAGTTGATGACGAGCATGGAAACGAGTGTGGAAACAATGGAGGAGGAGACGTGAGGCCTTTAGCTTGACGTGGATGACGAACATGTAAACATGGTAGCACAACACGAGTAAGCAATTAGGCAGACTCCGGACCCCAAAACAGGGGAGGCTGTGCTCAACATAAGCACAGCAAGCATGAACTGTTATATTATATAATTTGGCCATGCCATCATAAGGTAAAGATATTACAACGCTTACGCCAAAGGGTGTGGATATTACATTTCACTCCAAAAAGAAAACCAACAATACTACGTAACAACTTCTACACACACTTTGATTCATGCATGCATGCATTGGCTAAATTTAGTTGAAACACCGACCATCATCTCGCCTTTGCTTCATGCATGGTGATCAGTTCCTGATTTTCTTGCCCATACAACAACCTGGACATAGACCTTGTCGCACAGCTTGTCCGACATTCGGAAGCAAGCAATTCTCCAGCTTCTCTTGAAAAACAGAACACCAAATGCCATCCAGGTACCAACCACGAAGCCGCATCCAAGACCAAGATAAAAGAACCGTATCCCATGACCTTCTTCAGTTCTTCCTGGGCCGCCGTCCTTTGGTACATCATCACCCTCATTTGAGCAACTGTTTGGAAGAGGATGCCCGCAGAGACCCGTGTTGCCAGTGTACATAGACGGATACTCTGCATATAGGGTATCAAGTTGCTGTCCTGATGGAATTCTTCCAGTAAGATTGTTGTATGAAAGGTCTAAGTCGCTTAAGAACGTCAAATTTGATAGAGTGGTTGGTATCTCCCCTGAAAGCATGTTCCTCGAGAGATCTAGTGATTCCAACGATTGCATTTTCCCCATCTTGTTTGGAATAACTCCACTGAAATGGTTCCATGACAGATTCAAATTCACTAGACCATCAAGGACAATTATATCTTCTGGAATTTTTCCGATTAAATTGTTAGAAGATAAATCAATGCTCATCATTCTTGTGTCCACAACTCTAGACATGGAGCCGTAGTTCAGTTCATGCCCCTTCAAGACCATAGACAAACTACTAAGGTGGAAGGGATGTACATCATCTTCAAGGGAAAATGGAGAGACGGGTTCGATTACTTCAGTACCACACTGTACATCTATCGTGTTTGTCTTTCTCATTGTTTCCAGATTTGAAAAGTTGCTCAGTAAAGAGCCTGATATCTTATTGTTGTGGAGATCAATGTACTGAAGGCAACCAAGATTTGTGATGTTCACTGGAATATTTCCATAGAAGTTGTTATGACTTAACCGTAGAATAGCTAGAGATGTCATTTGTCCAATCCACATTGGCAATCCCCTAGAGAATTTGTTCCTAGACAAATCTAAGGCTACCAGATTTGTAAAGTTTTGCACAGAAGTTGGGAACTCTCCTGACAAACTATTATTACTTAAGGCTATAAATTCTAGTTCTTCCATTACCCCAAGACATGACGGAATTTCTCCCACCAAAAAATTGTTGGACAAATCCAATAGAAATAATCCCTGAAATTTACAAAAAGATTCAGGAATATGACCGGTGATTTGGTTGGAGAACAGAGGTATCTGTGTTGGATTGGCGGATGTAGTAAAAGAAGACAGATGTCCTGACAAGAAGTTATTGGATAAGTCCAAGACTTTTATGGTTGGTGGCAGTGTGGTTATCGGACCAGTTAATTGGTTTGAGCTGAGAAAGAGTTCTAGAAGTGACATGAAGCCCATATCAGTTGGTAGAGTTCCGTTGAGTTGATTGTTGGCTATGTTCAAGAATTTGACATTTGAAAAAGCATCAGAGAACCACTGTGGAAGCCTATCAGCTATACCTGCACTTGAGATATCAAGATAGGTGAAGCTCACATTCCATTGAAGCCACCCAGGAAATCGTGGGCCCATCTGGCAGGATGCAAAGATTACAACATCTAATTTAGATGGTGGTTGCCAATCCGAGCTGATCTCAACCCTCAGGGCATTAGATGACAAGTCTATATATTGCAAGCTCCTTGCACTAGCAATGTGTTCCTCAGTTATGGTGCCATTCAATTTATTTTTATTTAGATCCAGGTAGGTCAGTTTACTAAGCTTACCAATCTCATATGGAACATGTCCATTTAGGTTGTTGCAAGAGAGGTCAAGTGTTTGTAAATTAGTAAATTGCCCTATAGATGGTGGGATAGATCCTGTGATGTTGTTCGAACCGAGATTCAAAATGACCAAGTTCGTTAATTTCCCTATCCATCTTGGTAGCATCCCAGTTAATTGGTTGGAACTGAGGTCCAATTCTTGCAATTTGTTGGGTGAACAGCGAGGCAGATTGTTCTGAAACAGCTCAGCTATGCTGCCATATATAAGAGCCGAATAAAGGTTTAGGACCTCCAAATTGCATAGATTCTTCAGATTCGTGGTTATGATGCGAGACTTCTCACTGCCATCATAATTTACATTAGCTGAAAGATCAAGGACTTGCAGGGATGCCATGCCTCCTAGAGCATCTGGAAATTGACCGTACATACCAGTGTTGTCAAGGTAAATGTATCTAAGGCTTGTTATGTTCCAGAACCAGCTGGTCATCATTGGATGGTCAAAGAAGTTCCCGGAGGCATCTAGCTCCTCCAGATTTGTGAGGTTCAGGTATGCCAGTGACTGGTTTGCGCTTGCAAGAGAGCAAGTGGAAAGACGAAGGACTCTCAAAGAAGGAAGCATATTCATGACATGAGGCCAGTCCACTACTGTGTTGAGGTTCACACCGTTAAGGTTAAGAAATTGTATGGAAGAAAGGCGTGTTAACCATGATAGATCTGTTGTATATGTGCCTCCCATAATGTTTGAAAGATCTAGATATTGCAGTCTTGACAAGTTGCCAAGTTGGGGAGGCACGCCACCGTTGAATGCTATGCCAGAGAGGTTAAGATACTTGAGATTCTTTAGAGAGCCCAAGAACTTGGGAATTCGGCCGGTTGGCCCTGCTAGATCATTCCAGCTGAGGTCAAGGTGCTCTAGATGATCAAGAGCAAGCAAACAAGGACTTATCTGGCCGACCAAATCTGCTTGGGTGCCTCCAAGTCGAAGCTCGTGGACGTGGCCAGTCCGGTTGCTGCACCGGACGCCTCTCCACCGGCAGCAGTCCTGCTCGTCATGGCTACCATCTCGCCGCCACGAGCTGAGGACGCCTGCGGGGTAGCTGGTGACACCATGCTTGAATGCCAGAAGGGCGTCCCTCTCGCGGGGTATGCAGCTCGGAGGAGTAGCTTTGCTATGACTAGCGGCTGCCTGGGGCTGCTGCTGTGCATTCAGTGTGGCGAGGAACATGAAGCAGCATAGCAACACGAGCAGGGCAGCTAGGCGATGCATGGTGGTGGCAACCATGGACAATGTGACTACGGTAGAAGAGAATGGCAGGATGAGTTCTGGAGTCAGAGTGTTATATAGTTGGTGGATGCACAGGATACTGCAGATCGATCTGTTAATTAGAAGTAGATGCAGGAACAGGACGGACCGAGCGAGGTCGTTGTAGTGTTGAAGTGCGGCGGTCAGTGTCAATCGTGTAAGTGCGGTTGATCAGTCGTGCAAGTGCGATGGTCAGTCATGTGAGTGTGGTGGTCAAAAGATTTTTGCCTGGCGCACCTCACAAAAGCTTACATTCATTCACTGCCTTACTGGTGCGTACTGGCCAAACTTGCAGAAGTGATGTAACATGTTGCAGCAGCTTATGTTAATTTAGGTATAAAGTCCATCAGACCAGCCGTGCTCATGTACATGCTACCATATTTTTTTTAGGTAGAAAAGTGCTAAAAAATCCATAGATAATAAGCTTGGAATCCATAGCTAATGGGACTGGGTGATAGCCCAGATGGTTAGCTTTGTGTGGAAGCAATAGCTCATGGGTTCAATCCCCATTAGGGATGGACTTATATGTCTCATTTTTTTCTTAATACTAGGTAAATGCCCGTGCGTTGCAACGGGAAACATAATACTATAATAACTTATATGTGTGAGTGTCCCACGATGGCCATCTGGCCGAGATGCCGTGCCCCATCCGCTCTCAAAACGAGGACACCGAGAGCCACTGCTCGGCCGCAAAATGAGGCCGCAGCTTCTGCGCTTATGTCAAACTAGCCATTGTTGCCCGCGCTTCGCGGCGGGTGATGTGCTTGGTATAAGAAATCTTGAGAAAAACGACAGGGAAGAATATAGAATCGACAAGAACCATGAGGGGAAGAAACGCGATTACATTTCATAGATCTGAAATTACACATAGGGCTTACACAACTTGAAAAAAAAAACACTCAAACTTAGGGATAACATCGCTAAGAGCGAAGCCAAACAATCAGATGGTTAGTCAAACAACCGACAGACGGGGACAATAGAGCACATAGGGCTTACACGACTTGAAAAAAAACACTCAGGCTTAGGGATAACATCGCTAAGAGCGAAGCCAAACAATCAGATGGTTAATCAAACAACCGGGACCGACGGGACAATTAATGGAGAATCAACAAGATAATAAGTATCTAGAACATGGCGTGGAACCAACGGAGCCAGAAACAATCGAGTGGAAATTCGATCATTGTGAACCCTAAGACCAAACCCAAGGTGTCTCAAGCTTCTTCGGCGGAAAACCAGGTCTCTTTTCTTCTCAAGCTACACAACTACCTCCAACTGGCAACTCAAGGTCCTCGAGCAATAGCTGGATCTCGTAGTTCTGCCTCAAACTGCTCTTCCTCTCTGACTCGGTTACTTCCTGAGCTTATCGACCACGAGCGCTGACAGAGAGAAAGCATCCTACGCACTCTACTTTAGATTTGGGGATGGGAATGGAGAATGGGCGCACAGGTGGGATTTTTATAGCGGGGTGGGTTGATGCATGGTGGTACATGAAGCTAGAATTGAAGACGGAGTGGAGGAGAATCGTCAATGGGTTAGGAGACAGGAGAAACATCGAACACAACACGCTTCCGCTGCACGAACCAAAGTGAGGGGAAAAGGGACGAAAGGGATGGGTTCTCCTACAAGGAGGCGTGCAAGAGGTTGCATCGAAAAGCGAGAGGAAGGGGGTCCGGTATAGGGACGAGGGCGAGTGTCGAGCGCCAACACATGTACAGAAAAAAGGAGGGGCATACTGCATGGAGAGTGGTGATTGCGGCACAATGTTGCAGCCACGCGAGCCGGACGCAGGTGGGGCCTCAACACTAGTTACAATGTCAAAACAGGCGCTTCAGTTACTCCAGTCATCAAGGGCTAACTTTACCCGGTCATCCTTCTCTCCCTTCAAAACAATGTTATCATGGTTTGCCATTTCATCGTCCCCGCTTGAACATTTAAAATATTTTTACCGGGGAGAATATTTTATTGCAAGAGTAGCAAGATGGTATAACTTGGTAAATACAACCGATCGACAACATCAACACCAGCACATGCCATAGTGGGCCAAGGCATGCCACATGGTGTAACTTGATAAAGACAACCAATCGAGTAATATAATTTATTTGCTCGCTGCTCCTCGTGGTTCAGAGAAGCTCGGGAAGTCGGGGAAGTCATAGGTGTTGGGACACGGGTCCCTGCGGCCCAAGCGGAGGTGTTCACAGCAGAAGAAAATGCACGCCGATGTGGCCTACACTGACAGACGAGTTTTGTGTTGTGATCCTTTCAGGTAAGACGAGTGGACCCCGAGCCTCCGCCACTAGGGCTGGCAAAGGTCCGGCCCCAACTTGGCGGGGCTCCCCCGGTGCCGACGGTTTCACTCGCCGCTGCGCCGGGACGCGGAGGTCTCTACCTCCGCCTGGTCCGAGGCAGGCGCCAGCAGATGACCGAGGATCAGGGTTCGTGCGGAATCCCAGCGGACCACGGCGTACGGCTGGCGGAGGTCTCCCAGCGGGGGCCACAAGCTGACGAATCCGGTTGCTCACGGGAGAAAGGCGGTGCGGAAAGTGAGAGTACATAAAGAGCCCGCGCTAAGTGCAAATATGAGGGAATATGCCAGGGATGTATGAGGGCAAATCTATAATCTTAGGTCCCCTGACAGATGTAAAACTATAAATAGGGAGGAGTCCTCCCCATTTGAAGAGGTTGGTGAATACCATTAGTGGGCAATTATTATTCATCCTAGCACTCCAGTGCACTATCTTTGTCAGCCTCTCTCAGGGCATCGCCTGAGCGGAGGCATCACCCCGTGTTGAGGACCCCAAGCTCAACATTGGCGCCCACCGTGGGGCACGAGCAGGAAAACCATGGCTCCACAGAAGAGAAAGAGGACTACCACGAAAAACAAAGGCCCCACCCAAGAACACCCGACCCAGGCGTAGCGCGAGGAGTACCTACTCGACGGCAGGGGAGGACCCTCCGCTCGATGAGGAACAACAAGAGGAGGAAGTAATAGGCGGAGGTGAAGAGACGACTGAGCCCGTGGGCGGAACCTCCGCCCAGACGCAGGAATTGCGACAGCTACAGTCCTCACTCCAAAGGTTACAACAGGAAAGAGACAAAGCGGCCGCCGCCTACGCAGAAATCATCAAAGCACAAAGAAGCGCCTACGCAGCGGCGAGATCGCAAACAGATAGCGCTTCTACAAGCGGAGATCCAGAGCATGCAGTTCGTCAACCAACCTCCGCCAACCCAACCGCCGCTGATCATCCCATCCATCCCCATATCGAGTCACATGGCGATGAACATCGATCCAGAAGTTTCGCCCAACCCACTGATCGTCCATGATGTCCCGCAGGATCGAAGACCTTTCGATCCCAAGTCTCCGTTATCAGAAGGAATACAGCGGACACCATGGCCGACCAGGTATAAACCCACCCAGCTCCCAAGATTCAACGGGAAGACAGACCCACATCAGTTCATAATGAGTTATGAGGCAGCAGTAGCCTCCGCCGGTGGCAATGACGCGGTGTTGGCGAAGGCTTTCATAATCGCAGCTGAAGGAGACGCCTAGCCTGGTACTCCATGCTGAAACCCAGTACCATATATTCTTGGGAGAACCTCCGTGACAAGATATTGGAAAACTTCAAAGGACTGGTCGTGCAGTCGCTCACCTCCATGGATCTATTTCAGTGCAAGCAAGGCCAGAATGAGCCATTAAAAGACTACTTCCAAAGGTTCCTACAACTCAAAGCGAAAGCCCCCGATGTCCCGGACCAGGTAGCGATAGATGCAGCAATCAGGGGGCTCCGCCTGGGACCGTTCGCAGGAGAGCTAGCGCGAAACAAGCCAAGAACGATGCAAGAATTATGTGAAAAATTCAAAATTTGGATCCGATCAGACGAGGATTTCCGGAAAAGGCTAGAGGAGCAAAACATTGACAGGCAGCAGGCCAAGGGCACTAAGAGGAACCAAAGAATCGGAACCTCGCAAAGAACAACCCAAGCAGGCCTAGGGATAGCAAGTACTAACCATGAATCAAACAGCGGAGCCCAACCAGCAACGCAATGCTCAGGGAGCAAGGCCACCCGATAATCAGAAGCCATACCAGGAAAAGGGCCCCCAGAAAAACTGGAACAGAAGGCCAAGAAAGCAGTTCTATGCTATACATGGTGAAGAGAAAGGCCACTATACAAGAGATTGCCCAGTCATTCAGTAAGAAAGAGAGAAGGCACTCAAGGGACCAACTAGTCAGATCCCCACAAACCAACCTCCGCAACCAACGAGGGAAGTTAATAATGCCTACACCTACACACGCTCGGAGCCTCCGCAAGCTCAGAGCCAACACCAGCAATACTGCTCGATCTATCCGTCCCTCACATCAAATCAAATACACCCTTCCACATTAGCAAACGCCTATTATCCTAGCTTCCTGCCTGCATGGAGACCTTCGCCTCCACCGCCGGTGCAAAACTACTCTTCCGAGTCAAGCATGTCTTACTCGAACCCAAGACAGCACCTGACTTATGTCGAGACAGGACAACCTCAGCATACAAGCAGGCAGCACACCAACCAAGTTACAAACCAAAACCTACCCCCACCTCCGCAAGGACCCCCACCCAGCGCACCCATGAAAAATGAGCCAAGTTTAGAAAATCAATACAACCCCCACACTCCCCTGCCATCCATCGGAACCATAATGCCAATCGCTGGGGGCTCATCAATAGAGTATGAGACCAAGAAACAAAAAAGAGACCACCTCCGCTTGGTCAACAATGTAGCAGTTCAGCCTGCAGTCAGATTCGGGGAGTGGTCAAAAACTCCTATAACCTTCTCAGAAGCAGATCTTAAACTAGAAAGTTACCCGCATGTCGACGCCATGGTAATAGATACAAATGTAGCAACATGGGAAATAAAAAGAGTGCTCGTGGACACAGGAAGCTCCGCAGATATCATCTTCGCCAACGCCTTTGACAAGATGCAATTCAACAGAAATCAGCTACAGCCCTCAGACTCACCACTCATAGGATTTGGCGGAAGGCAAGTACAGGCGCTGGGAAAGATAACTCTGCCGGTGTCCATCGCAGATGAAAAAAGTGCCAGAACAGAATACATAACCTTCGACATCGTCAATGTCTACTCCCCATACAATGCAATATTCGGCAGAGGATTCACAAACAAATTCAACGCCGCCATACACATGGGCTACTTGTGTATGAAAATCCCAGCGCTTCACGGGATCATCACCGTATACGGGAGCCAAAAAGAAGCCAGAAACATAGAGAAGGCTATATATCGGGCTCACAGAAACGTCAATTCAGTGGAAACGGAGAACGAAGATCCAGAACCACCAGATATGAAAAAAGAACAAACAAGCGCCAAGGGCCAAGAGAAAATCAAAAAGATAAGAATAGATGATGACCCCGACCACACAGTTACAATCGGCCGCAGATCTACCCGAGGAAGAAGAGAAAGAGCTGGCGGAGCTCCTCATCAAAAATAAGGAAATCTTCGCCCGGTCGTCGCAGCTAGACCTCGAGGGGTTGATAGAGACACCATCGAAGATGTCCTAGATATCAACCCAAAAATGAGGCCAAAGAAGCAAATGACAGAGGAAAATGTCGGAAGACGTAATATCGCCAGCTCAAGCGGAGGTCCAAAGATTGCTCGATGCCAAAATAATTAGAGAAGTCAAGTACACTGACTGGTTGGCAAACGTCGTTCTGGTTCCAAAAAAGACCTCCGGCAAAATGAGGATGTGCATAGACTTCACAGATCTCAACAAAGCAACCAAAAAGGACAATTACCCCCTACCAAGGATAGACACCTCTGTTGACAAGGCAGCAGGGTGTCGGAGGTTCTCGCTGCTGGACTGTTATTCGGGATATCACCAAATATGGCTGAGGAAAGAAGATGAAGAAAAGACCAGCTTCACCACCCCATTCGGGACATACTACTTCGTCAGAATGCCCGAGGGCCTGAAAAACGCTGGCGCAACCTTCGCCAGAATGACGGGCAAGGTCCTAATGGGGCAGCTACGCAAAAACATGATTGCGTATGTAGATGATCTCATAGTCATGAGCAAGAAAGAACAGGACCACATCTCCGACCTACAGGAAACCTTCGCGAATCTGAAAAAGTCGGGCCTCAAACTAAACCCCGAGAAATGTGTCTTCGGAGTAACCAAAGCAAAGGTTCTCGGATATATTGTCAGCTCCGAAGGGGTCAAAGCCAACCCAGAAAAAACAAAGGCAATCAGAGATATGGCGGAGCCTAAGACAAAAAGAGAGGTACAAAAATTAACAGGCAGAATAGCAGCTCTCAACAGATTCATATCCAAGTCAGCAGAAAAAAGCCTCCCATTCTTCCAAGCCCTAAGGGGAGGAGGAAACATCAGATGGGGAGAAGAGCAGGCGGAGGCCTTCGCAAAACTCAAAGAATATCTACAAGAACAGCTAACAGTAACAGTACCTGACAAAGAGAAACCCATACTCCTCTACATCGCCAGATCGACTACGCCGTTAGCGCGCAGTAGCGATTCAAGACAAGATCGAAAAAATGACCACCTCATCCAACTCCCAATATACTATGTCTCGGAGGCACTCACAGGAGCCAAGATCAACTACACGTAAGTAGAGAAAATAGCATACGCCCTCGTGATAGCATCCCAGAAAACTCAAGCACTACTTTCACTCATACAAAGTGATAGTGCCCACCTCACGACCACTAGCGGAGGTCCTAAGAAATAAGGAAACCTCGGGAAGGGTCAGCAAATGGGCAGCGGAGCTTTCTCGATTTGAAATAACATTCGCGGTACGTGATCCGCAATACGATCCCAAGTACTAGCCGATTTTGTAGCGAATGGACGCCGCACAAGCGTAAAGAGCAAAATGATCGACCCCGGGCCGTGGGACGTCTATACAGATGGAGCATGGGGCAGACACGGAGCAGGAGCCTCTGCGGTGATAATGTCACCGCTAGGCGTAAAGTCATACTTCGCCACACGACTAGAATGCTCCCAGACAAACAACACAGCAGAATACGAAGGACTCATACTAGGGCTCGCCAAAGCAAAGGCCTACGGGGCAAAACTGGTCGAAGTCGAATCGCACTCAATGCTAGTAGCAGGTCAAGTGGAAAAAGAATGCATGGCCAGAGAACCGGAACTTGTAAACTACCTCGCGGTGGTCAGAGCAATGGAACGAAGATTCCAGGGCTTCACAGTAAAGTTCATCCCGCAAGAGCAGAACAACGAAGCAGACACCCTAGCTAAAGCGGCAGCAAATAACCTCCGCGATGCCCCGTAACACCATCTACAACGTGGCATACAAACCAAAGAATGTAAAACACCGAAAAAAAAAGCATTCAAGACGGTCATGTTGGTAGAAGGCGAAGATTGGAGACAAGCAATAGTTGATAACCTCAACAACGTAAGCTATCCAGAAGATGAGGCGGAGGCCACCAGAACAGAGGCACGAGCGAGAAACTATACTCTCGTCGATGGCCAACTCTTCAAAAGGGGGCTGGTCCAGCCAATGCTCAAATGCATCCCACAAAGCGAAGGCCTAGAACTACTCAAAGAAATACATGCGGCATCTGCGGATCTCACATCGGACCAAGAGCACTATCGCCAAAGGCCATCCGCCAAGGTTTTTACCGGCCCACGATATAAAGGACGACAAAAATCGTAAAAACATGCGAAGCTTGCCAAAACTTCGCACCTCACCAGAAAAACCCTTCAGCGGAAACGCAACTGATACCTCCGACTTGGCCACTACAGAGGTGAGGAATCGACATTGTCGGTCCACTACCAACAAAGACAAGGAGGAAACAAATTTGCGCTTGTAGCCGTGGAATACTTCACTGTGTGGATAGAGGCGAAGCCCCCCGGCAAAGATAACCTCGAATCCATCACCAAGTTCTATTGGCGTAACATAATTTGCATATTCGGGGTACCAAGAATGGTAACAGTCGACAACGGCAAACAGTTCGACTCGAGACAAATTCAAAGAATTCTGCTCCCAAATGGGAACAAAGATAGCTTTCGCATCAGTTTACCACCCGGAATCTAACGGAGCAGTGGAGAGAGCAAATGGAATAATATTCTCCGCAATATCAAAGACCCTATTCAACCTCCGCAAAGGTAAATGGGCAGATGAACTACCCAAGGTAATCTGGTCTCATAACACAACGTCTTCGCGAACTACCGGGTTCACCCCATTCAAGCTCATGTATGGAGAAGAAGCAATGCTCCCGGAGGAACTGAAACACGAAAGCCTCCGCGTCATGAAGCAGCAGATGGCAGAAGATGAAGAATATGCCAAAGAAACACTGGAGCACACAAGGCTGGAAGCCGTAGAAAACATACAAAAATACCAAGCCGAGACCAGAAAATGGAGGGACAGCAAGGTCCACAAGAAGAACATTGAAGACGGAGACCTGGTGCTCAGAAGAAAACCAAATGCTTCAACCGTAGGAAAGCTGCAAGCAAAGTGGGATGGTCCATTCATTGCAAAAGCAACAAGGCAAGGAGCCTTCCGTCTGGCGGATGGACAAGGCAACACCTCCGATCACACGTGGAATGTGGACAACCTCCGCAAGTACTATGTGTAAGGCTATCCCCCACGAAATATAAGCGGAGGCCTGCCACTACTTTACTTTCTTGCGAGTAGCAGTAGATTTTACAGCACTTCAATCAAAGTCTCGCACTCTTTTCCTCACAGGGGAACTCCTAGCGGAGGTGAGGTTTTTAACGAGGCGAGACTAATGTAAAATCCTCTGAAATATAAAGAGAAAATTTCCCCAAAGCAGAAAGAAAAGCATAAGTCGAAAGTGACTAGCAACGCAGTCACGTAATTTGACGAAGGTGACAAAAATGCCTGAGAGGACATTTTACGGACAGAACGCGGAGGTTCTAACCTAAAAATGACCTCCAAAGACCAACGAAACGGTCCCCAAAATCCTCGAAAAAAGTCCTACCCGAAGCGTAGGCATCGAGGTGGCACAACGGCATGTGTCAAAAACAAAAATTAAAAAGCTGAAAAAAGACCTGTCCATCTCAGGCATCAGCGACACCCCCGCCAACAAAGGCAACAAGGAGGGTAAACACAAAAGCTTCAGTATACTTAGAACATTTTTCACTTTGTTATTATATTTACAAATTACACAGGTGCTCGACATTGTACTATCGAAGCTACAAACATCTTCGCAAAAGATGGCACGGTGGTAGCATACATTACGGCAAGAAGAGAGGAGATGAGCTACACCACCACGCAGGCAACGCGACTTCACGCCCGTGCGCACAAGGGAGCCTCCGCCAGCATCGACGCGTCCTCTCGTGCGGCCAGCAGACCTCCATAGGACCTCTTCATCAAAGTCGACCTCCGGCAAGTGGGCATAAAATAGACCTGAAGTCGCCCTAGCGGAGGTCCGACTCAAGAAGTAAACCACTAGAACAGATCAAATGGCCACCGAAACCACCAAAGCTCATCGCCAAGAATTGATAGCACATGGGCAAGAGTTAATAGCTCCGTGCCTGTTCTAGTTTGAGCTTCCAGCCAACGAATAGGAGGATAAACAAGTACACAGCCTAGACCATCAAATACGAACCCTTACACGGTATCAGTGTTCTGGTTACTAAGCCACTGCTAGACTGACCCATCGTACCTAAGATAACCAAGGGGGGGAAGAAAGAATGAGTTATATACTAACCCAGTCCACCTAACACACCTACCAAAGGACGATATCAATAAGTCCCCTTAATGGCCCGAGCACTATAAAACAAGTCTAGCCTCCCCATACGACACTCCATCATTCCAAAACAAAAATTACACGAGAAAAACTAGAAGCAGAAGATGAGTGCGGATGTCAACCTCCGCCACCACAACCACAAATAAGAAGAAACCGTGTAAGAAATCGTAATGATCCCGGCACTTGGACAAGTTCAGGGGGGAGACCGCGTAAGAATTCGTAACATCCCCCCGGAGCTTCAAAATCCTATAAAGTATCCAAATGCGAGATCCTTGCCGAAGACCCGTGAAGTGGAGCGACAAGAAACGCTTCCCACACGGGTAGCGGAGGTCTAACGCAAGACAAGGCGCTCCTCCACGCGGGTACTTCGCTGCGGAAGGGAACGAATTGGCGCCGCAAACAAGTGACTATCCTCCGCTGTCAAATCCACAAGCGAAGGTCCCGAACAAAATTCGAAAGCAAAAGGGAAAAAGAAAAAATTATGTAACCTTCAAAAATAATAAATCGAGTGTCGCTTTATTGATGAAAAAACTGTATCATACACAATTGCGCCTTAGCAAACAAAGCCTAGAGGGACCTAGGCGGAGGCCCCTCCCAAGCTACATCATTTATAAAGGCCATTCGAGAATCCCCTAAGTCGAACAAAACGTCCTCGTACATGTCATCTACCCTAGGAACGTCGAAGGTATCCTTCCAAAATAGCCAGAGACCTCCATCAACGTAAACGCCGTCTCGATAAAAACACAAGGGATCTACTTCCTGCGCAGGCACCTCATCAGGAACCTGCGCAGGAAATCATTGATTCAAATGAAACATTAGACTTTCATTTAGCAACATTCCAGTATTTTTTTACAAGCGAGAGACAGATGTCCGCGCAAAAAACTAAAAAGCTAGAAAAGAAAACTCCTAATCTCCTACACCTCCGCATCCTCGACGTCCTCGGCGTCAGTAGACGGCCTTTTATCCGCGTCCGGGGCTGGTGGCGGAGGCGCTTCTCTCGGAGTACCATCTGATCCTCCGACCCGATCAGCGGGGACCTCCGCCGGAGCACCACCCTGTGCAAGAAAGAAGAGTTAGAATTAGCAAGCAAGGAAAAAAAAAAAAAAACTAGGAGCCCAAAACGGCGAAAACCAAAATCACCTGGAAAAGAGAACGAGCGAGGGACGCAGCCTCCGCACCGCCATGGACCGCCCAGAATTTCTTCATAAACGAACCCACGAACTTCAAGGCCCCGCCTCCAAGCTCCGCACGGCCATGGTGCGTCTCCTTCACGCGAAGCCGGGCAACATCATCACACCCTTCGCTACAAAGGATGCGAGTGATATTTGTTGCAGCAGCACGGGCTCCAAAGTCGGAGACGCCCGCAAAGACGCCGGAAGCTTGGCAACGTTCCTCGCCATCCACGCCGTAACGCCCGTGCTTCCGCCATCCGTAGGAAACGGGGTGACCACCGCGCCAAAAGACGTAATGGCCTCCGCGTATGCACGAGCGACAGAGGTACAGGACGCATAAATTCCATCCAACTGCCTCTGCCGCTCAGACACCTGGGCACGTGACGAGGTAAAGGCTGGCGTTGGCCTCCTCGAGCTTCTTTTCAACATCACGGAGAGCCTTCACTGTCTCCGCGCTGGCGCCAACGCGGCCCTGCGCCTCCTTGGCGCAGCGGCTTCATTCGGGCGAAGCTCCCGCCCATCGGCCACCGGCTTTTCTAAGGCTACCTTCTCTGCAGCCCAGGCGGAGACCTTTGCCTTCAGATCAACCAGGATCTTATCGCGCGCCACAAGTTCCTGATGAACCTTAGCGCGAACGCACTCAAGACTGGTGGTCATCTATAAAAGCATACGGTTAGACCTTCGCCAACAAAATAAAAGTAGAAAACAACATGCAATGAGAACATCTCCGCACCGAAAGACTTTGGTCTACAGCCTTGTTGAAGACCTCATAAACGTCCCCTTCTGAAAAATATTTAAGGATAGTACCTAATCAGAAGACTAAGCAAGCTCGCAAACAGATTGAAATAGAATGAAGCGAAGCAAGCAAATTGTAACACTTACTTAAGTCACCCTCAAGAAGCAACTGAGGGGAGCTCACACCCAACCCCAAAGAACAGCTTCGCCACCATATGAAACAAGGAACAATAAACTATCTAGAAAACCAAACACCAACACAAGAACAAGACACAAACAAATCAACTGAACCTTCGTCCACAGCGCGGGTAGAGGCAGCCCCGGTGCGCAGCACCTCTAACACCTCCGCGGCCTTCACAGCCTTCACACCGGAGCTCTCCGCTTCAGTGTCCCGGCCCCTAGACGCCTCATGCACAGCACGGAGCTCCTGCATCTGGGTGTAAGTAAGGTTTACACCGAGCGGAGGTACAAATGAGTCCTCAGAGGCGGAGTCAACCACTACCTCTTGCTCCGCCACCTTCACGGGCGACTTCAAGGCCTGATCGGCTCCCCGGATGCTCCCGGCCGCGAATCGGGGCGAGCTGTTCCGAGCAAAGCAAATCAGCCATGCCATGGCCATGGCCTTAGATACCTACCCGGCGACGCCTTGCCCTCAAGAGCCCGGCGGCAGCGTCAACGGTAGGGGAAACGGGCCCGATCTCATAGCCGAACCAGCCCCCACCGCCGACCAAAGCCGCCGCGGACGGGGAGGACCCCGCGGCGGACCCCTCGTCGCTGCCGGCCTCATCACGGCAGCAGTTGGCGGAGCCCACCCCTCCGCGCAACTTGTTTCTGGCCCCCGCTTTGTGGCCGGTGTTTCTTCTTCTTAGCCTCTTCCTTGGCCGTCAGCAACAGCTGCGACCCGCCGGGAGGTGCGCAGGCCCCCTCATCCGTCTTGATCTTCTTCGATTTTCGTGAGTTCGTCGGGGCGGCCTTCCGTTTTTGAACAGGCGGAGGAACACCAGCAGCCGCCTTCGCCAATTTCGCGGCCTCCTCCTCCTCGCGCTTCAGAATATCAGCAAGCATGCGGCCAGGCACTCTATGCGGGCCATAGGTGACCCCCATCCCCTCGAAGATACGGTTCAATCGAGGCATTTTCCCCGCCTGCGACCTCCGCCCGAGGAATTCCCTGATACCAATAGGACCCAGAATATCCTGGGCTTCCATTTCGACACCCATAACGAAGGCGTCCGCACTAACACCTTCAAGGAGTTGAGTTCCAAGGCATGGGCACGGGACCATCTCCGACCCACCAAACACGGGGAGATTAATCCTCTCCACAGGGAACTCCGCATTCTTCTTGGCAAGCGGAGAGTATTTTGCAGCGCAGTACTCTTCAACAATATCCCGACCTCCGGAATATTGACAGGCCAACAAGAAAGCTTCGCGACACTTAATCCTCTTCTCTGACATCTTCTCATTTTGATCCGGTTTTGACACAATGTCCACCGGAACAAGAGTAGACGCGAAGGGGTAGCGAACCTCATCAACCCCATCCACTGTCCTCGTGGAACTCACGGACCGAGCATAAAACCAGAATTCCATCCAACCGGGATCCCACTTATTCTTCTGAGCAAAGGAGAGCTCCGTCTTCTCCTCGCCCTGGTGACGACGGGGCTGAATGTGCAGCAACCGTACTGCAGTTTCTTCTCGCTGCCGTCCGCCATCTTCCGAACCTTCGGCTGCTTGTGCAGCTAATAGAACTCCACAAAATTGTTTATCTCCGGCTTAGCACCACAGGACTCACACGCCCATACGAACTTCGCCACCGCAAGAAACGCGTGAGGCGTAAGTTGATGAATCTGAACGTTGCAGCACCGCGCGGAGAAACGCCATGTAGGGAAGGCGGAGACCGCAGGTAAAGAAATCCTTGAAGACAATACCCCACTGATCTTGTGGCTCCGGCAACTCAGGAACCGACTCCCTTCCAGGCAGCGCAACTTCATATGTAGCGAAGATATGACCCTTCTGGCGGAGCTCTTCAATCATCGCCTGGGTCATCCTTGTCGACCCCAACTCATAGGTAGCATCAGCCTCCTCGCGAGCCATCAGATCTCCGACAGATGCCTCAACGTCAGACAAAGTATCTTCCAAGTCTTGAGCACGGGCAGCGTCCAGCATGCAATCCTCGTAGAGGCGAGCAAACTGGATGGAGCGATACGGGAGAAGCTCCGCGTATGGCCCGTAAAGCTCGTACCGGGGGAAGCGGCCCCTTACGCTAAACGGCCCGGAACCCGCGTGCATGCAACTAGAAAAACCAGCAGGGCTAGCGAAGCTACGCAAAAGCAAGGAGTGCGCGAGAACGCAAGAGTAGTGGGAGGTGAAAGCGATGGTCCGGGTACCCTCCGCCCGGGGGAAGGCCCCTTTATAGGCCCCGGGCGACCCTTCGCATCCCAAAACCAGCAGACGCGACCAACGGGCGTAAAACGGTCACATCGACCTCGAGGGGCGTTTTTTTCTGTCCGTTAGACCCCGACTCCTCAAATTCCCCGCAGCGAAGGTCCTCGCGAAAACGCCCTGGGGGGAAGGAACCCTCAACACCTCCGCCAACACCGCAGGTTCGTTGAGAGCGAAGACACGCCTCCGCTAGTGACCATTCGCCCTCAAGGGGGAACTGTTGGGACACGGGTCCCTACGGCCCAAGCGGAGGTGTTCACAGCAGAAGAAAATTGACGCCGATGTGGCCTACACCGACGTGACGAGTTTTGTGTTGTGATCCTTTCAGGTAAGGCGAGTGGACCCCGAGCCTCCGCCACTAGGGTCGGCAAAGGTCCGCCCCAACTTGGCGGGGGCTCCCCGTGCCGACGGTTTTCACTCGCCGCGCGGACGCGGAGGTCTCTACCTCCGCCGGTCCGTCCGAGGTAGGCGCCGCCAGATGACCGAGGATCGGGGTTCGCGGCGGAATCCCCAGCGGACCACGGCGTAGGGGCGGGCGGAGGTCTCCCAGCGGGGGCCACAAGCTGACGAATCCGGTTGCTCGCGGGAGAAAGGCGGTGCGGAAAGTGAGAGTACATAAAGAGCCTGCGCTGAGTGCAAATATGAGGGAATATGCCAGGGATGTATGAGGGCAAATCTGTAATCTTAGGTCCCCTGACAGATGTAAAACTATAAATAGGGAGGAGTCCTCCCCATTTGAAGAGGTTGGTGAATACCATTAGTGGGCAATTATTATTCATCCTAGCACTCCAATGCACTATCTTTGTCAGCCTCTCTCAGGGCACCGCCTGAGCGGAGGCATCACCCCGTGTTGAGGACCCCAAGCTCAACAATAGGCTACTTAAGTGTACTATTCATTTTCTTCAAAGTAAATCTCTATAGATAAATATATAAACATATACATAAACATACAATAGATATATACATATGTGTATGTAGATTAGTGCCAAAAGGATACTCAATAACATGTTTGTAACGTAAGTACATATATGTTTTGATAAAAAAATAGAAAAGAAACAAAACACACTCGGCACACACTCTTGCTGGCTGCTGTCCACATACTGTATGTAACAGCCGCGCATGCAGCTACGGGGCACGAGCCCGAACATGACTGCTTGTGCCTGGCATGAATGCCAATGCCCGTATTGTGCGGAGCTCTGCTTGGCTGCTTGCTTCGCTGCTTGCCCACTGCCGCTGTGGTGTCGCATCTGCTGCTCGCCTGCTGCCACCCTAACGCTGGGCACTGCTGCACTGCTCGCCACTCCTCGCTGCGCTGCACCATGGTTGATTGGTTGGCCCGGCCACAGTAGCGGTGGGACGATTCCCTGCCTACCATCTCGCCCGTGAACGTCTTCGGTCGCTGGTGCGTGCAAGCCGTATCCCGCCAAGACCTCAGACCTACTAACCAACTACTGTTTCTCCTCTTCCTCTGCCATTCTGGCCGGTCGACGCCGCTCCTCTTATATGCGTGGTCCGTAGCTCTACACCCCAATTCAATGCTTCAGCAGCAAGGTAACGCAGCTTGCTACAACCACCGGCGTGCGTAGTCGCCGGCCAACTTGGCAATTTCGTGGCCGCCGGTCAGTGCGGCGCCAGAACAGAGCTCGATTTGGGGTAAGGGCCAAAAGGTGCGTAACCGTTCAATTAGTTGTAACTGCGAACTCCCCTTGACCTCCCCATTGCTGGTGCTCACCTCCGTTTCGCCAGATATGCCATGGGTAGGGGGCTGTCCACCCGGCGCCGCTGCAGAACGTCGCCGTCATGCCTGGAGGCCGTACTACACATTCAAGGTTTGAAATTCCTAGTCATTAACGATCCTCCATCTTGTCAAAAAAAAAACGATCCTCCATGTGCAATATTAAGAGGGGAGCTTTTCTTGCTAACTTAATAATTCATAGTTCTTTCATCATATGAGGCGCCTATGACCCACCGACATTGCTTTGAATCTTTAGATCGTAGCATGTGTACGTGACATCTTTGGGGATATAGACTCTGTGTGATTTTGATAGGTTGTTTGATGGGAAGACCGTGATGCTCAGCGGGAAGACACACATATATTTATTTATTAAAGGTGACGAAGAGGAACTTGAACACGTACATACACGGATTACATAGCCAAAGGTACACACAAAGGTACTTATTAAACTTTGGTAGAATGCAAATGAGCTAACATTACTAAATAATATACTGGAGAACATGAAAGTTAGGCACAATAAGCCTTACTGGCCGACCTGATGGTGATTGTGCACAAGGATAACATAAAGTAAACAAGGATATAAACTGGCCGAACTACTATGATAGCATAGGGCTCCAGGTCCGCACTTCCTAGAGGCCATTGGTGATTGTGTTCCTGCCAAGGAGTGCATAGGCATTCGTTAGTGAGCCATTCAGAGCAGGAGCCAACAAAGATTGGAAACTACCACAAAACAAGGAGCATGCATACCTTTCAAAATTCTGACTAGGGTATACTCTAGCACTATGAGGAGCGCGACGATGAAGCAACGGATGGCACACCACCACCACACCACTGGGAGGAGGGCGATGAACGTCTTGAAGCAACGGATGAAGATCCCGCCTTGAAGGTGTAATTATGTACAAGGAAGTTCATATTCTTTATATGAGAAAAAGCATGAAATTCAGGCTTATCCTTATTATGAACCAAGACTTATATGAGCAAAAACATACCTTCCAAGCCTTGAAGAACGCCGCTCTCGCACGCCCATCCAGCCGAAGGCCTTGTGTGGGCGACGGTGACTGGCCATTATAGGGAACGTAGCCAGACGCTCGCCGTGGCACGACTGGGAACATCTCCTCCCTGCTGATGGCACGGTGCTGGTTGACGTGCTTGCGGGGGGCATAGCACTGCTGTTACGGTCGTACCTACACGCCAACCAAGTGAGGTTAAATATAAATAAACATTTCTCTAGCCACATCGGTACACACATAGTTAGTTGTTCTCAGTATAGGCATAGTTAGTCGGTCGATGTTACGGTCATACATTGTTAGTCATTGTAAGGGTCATACGCACTCGCTAACCAAGTGAGGTCAAATATTTATGTAGCCACTCCATACACACAGAGTTAGTCACATGCTAGCCAAGTGAGGTCAAATATAAATAAACCTTTATGTAGATAGGTTGAGAGCACAGACCTACGTCGCCGCATTCCCCTAGGTAAGCTGTTCTTGTTAGGCCATTACCCACGCCTAGGAAATCACAGAAATCTTGTGGTGGTGGTGGTCTAAGCGTAACAAATAGGAGGACCAACAAGGCAAACGTCAGGGCCACCTGGAAGCAATGGGAGGAGGGAAGCAATGGGAGGAGAGCGACGAAGAAATGTGTGGCACAACACATGCTTATATAGGCAAGAATGGGAGACTTGGATGAGGCATGTGTGCATGTGAAATGTAAATCCCTGTGGTAACTTTCTACCTGCAAAGGACATCTACAGTCCTATATATATTTGCTTGGATGCGTGCAAGGATGCTGAGTCAGTACCTCATCCACGGTGAATATGGCCTAGTAAACCTATATAGTGAGGACATAAAAAAAATTATAGCATAGGGAACACCCTTGCATGCAACAAAATTTACCACTACAGCTGAGTGCTTGTTTCAAGTGCAGGTACAAATGCCCACCGTCCATGCATGGGCATGCAAGTCCAGGGTCCCACCCGCTTTCGAGCCTCCCCGTGCAGGTTCCAACTGAATTTTTAGATGTAAGTACTCTTTCCACAATTACTGGTAGTGATAAATATAATAAGTGAATTTCTAGATGCCAACACCGTATGTACATTTATCTATGCACTTGCCTATTCATAGTAAATTCTTTTCATTTGTATGGGAAGGACATATGTAATTTACTTTTCCGCATGCAGAATGTATGGTCATTCAATGTACTGTTTTGCATGCATAGAATCTAATTTTTGCATGCATGCATGCATGGGAACAACCGCAATTTACTTTTGTGCATGTGAAGGACAACCATGATTTTTACATTGTCGTTGCATGTACATGGGAAGAACAACCATAATTTACTTTTGTGCATGTGAAGGACAACCACAATTTACTTTTTGTGCATGTGAAGGACAACCACAATTTACTTTTGTGCATGCATGTTTATTCACTTCATCGAAGGACGTCCTTTGCATGTTTGGATGTGCATGCATGGAATCTACATGTGGCATGTGAAGGACCACCATGATTTTTATTGCCATTGCATGCATACATGTGTTGTGCCAAGGACCAACATGATTTTTGTCATTGCATGCATGCATGTTTACTCACTTCATATTTGGTTGTGCATGCATGGAATCTACCGGTTGCATGTAATGGACAACTTGCACCTGATTTAATGTGTCTTTGTATGCATGCAGGAATGATATCTGGTTGCGACCAAGCTTATCTGGATCGTGGAATTTCTATCTAACACACGAAAAGGACGAAGGACACGTGGACACCTTCAGAGACGGCCTAGACGACGCACCTTCATACTTCTAATGCTTCCACAACTCGACGACATGATGGATTTGGATGGACATAATCGCGTTTAATTTTGACAGTGTCGTGGCATACCAGCGGAAGAACTTTTTCACCATCGCGGCAATATCCTGCTCACCCAGCTTGATGTGACATCATGACAAAAGCACGACCCGGCCCAAAACAGGGGCGTTGTGCTCAACACAAGCACAACCTCGAACTATTCTTATTAAATTTGGCCATGTCATCATAAGGTAATGATATTACAACTCTTACGCCAAAGGGTGTGGATATTACATTTCATTCAAAAAAAAAAAAAGAAAACAAGCAATATTACGTACGTAACAACTTCTACATACACTGATTCATGCATGCATATGCATTGGCTAAATTTAGTTGAAGCACCAACCATCATCGCCTTTGCTTCATGCATGGTGATCAGTTCCTGATTTTCTTGCCCATACAGCAACAAGGACATACACTTTGTCGCACAGATTGTCTGAGAGTCGGAAGCAAGCGATTCTCCAGCTTCTCTTGAACAACAGAACACCAAATGCCATCCATGTACCAACTACGAAGCCACACCCGAGTCCAAGATAAAAAAATTGTATCCCATGGCCTTCTTCAGTTCTCCCCAGGCCACCTTGCTTTGGCGCACCACCCTCACTTGAGCAATTGTTTCGAAGAGGATGCCCGCAGAGACCAGTGTTTCCAGCGTACATAGATGGAATTCTTCCTCTTTTTTTTTTGAGACCACGCCGTTGCGTTTTTCATTAAGCGTAAGAAAGTTCAAACAAAGGTACAAGAGGCGACGGTAAGCAAAGACTTACCGGGGCCGAACCACACACACAAACGAAAAGCAAGAAACATGAGGGATGGGGGACCCTCCACCTAACAACCCCAAAAGCTGAGCCTAATACAACAGATAACTCAACACCTGGTAGCCAACAGTGATCGGAGCCATAGACGATAACAGCGGCAAAGCATCCGCTCGAACTCTAGACGGCAAAGCATCTGTCCTACCCAAACCTTCAGATGACAAAGCATTCGTCCAGGCAGCCTCGGCAGCAAAGCACCTGCCGGCAACGACGACCTCGGTGGCAAAGCATCCACCGGAAACCCTGCGACGGCAAGCATCCGCCGGAAGACAGGACCGATTCCTCCGAGTCACTGAGGGCCCTCGGGACCACGGGCGAGGAAATCACGTAGACCGACATCTCCTCCGAGTCACTAGCTAGGGACAAAAAGTCCTCAGGACCACGGACGAGGAGCATCTCCAAGTCACCCTCTGGGTGCTCCTCCGAGTCACTGGGCCAGGATCACGGCAGAGGAGCACCAACATCATCCTCTACAACAGCAGCAAGCCTCCGCGCAAGCAAAAACAACGACTACAACTACGGCTACGACAACCACAAGCTGGACATACCAAGTGCAGAGCACGATGAGGCGCAATCAGGCACAGCACGACGAACATGGGCCAACGGCAGATCCCTCGCCATACCTCGATGCTCCAGTGAAGCCTTCAGAAGGGAATTGACGCCCATAGACGCCAATCAACGCTAGACAACCCCGGGCAAGACTTTCGCCCCCGGCCTGCCCCCGACGTAACGAAACTTCGACGACGCCTTCAAGAAGGTTGGTGACGCAACGACGCCACCGCCGCCGGCCCGAGGAACCGAAAGCGGGGTCTTCACCCGTTCAGTAGTCCGCAGGAGCAGGCCACCCGTGGGCAGCACCGGAGACGGTGGCATGGCGTGGCGCGCCGAGGGGGCAGCCGCACGGCACAGCCCACCGCGAGCGCCAAGCCGCAGAGAGCAGCAAGGTGCCGCCGAGGGAAAGCACCACCGCCCGAACCACAGACGACCAATCGAGGCCCCAAAGGGCCCCAATCGAACCGCGCATCTGCTGACCACGGCCAGAACCGCCGCAGGGGCCGGACCGTCCGCCCGCCATGGATGGAGCGCTGGAAGGGTGACGAGGACGCCGCCAAAAGACGGATCCGGACAAGGGAGGCGCGGATCCGGCGGGCAGGCCATCTCCAAGCCACCACGGGCGCCGGGCGACAGGGGCAGGACCGCCGCAAGGCGGGGGCCCGCAGCCCGCCATGGAAGTCTCGGGAGGGGTGTCAGGGTGCCGCCAAGAGGTGGATCCGGCGGGAAAGGCGCGGATCCGGCCGGACCGGCCGTCACCAGGCCGCCATGGTCGCCGGTAGGATGGAGGTGGAAGGGGAGGAGAAGGGCTGGGGGTGGAGGGAGAGGGGAGCGCGCGACGATGCCCCTTGTTGAGGGCACCCGCCGCTGGCCGCCGCCGCCGGCGTGCTGAATGCGGCGGCGACGGCGGCCGGAGGATGAGCCGGCGGGGGGCCTTCCCGGGGCGGCGAGGTCGCCCCGAGACGCCCACGGAGCGGGCGTTCGGGGAAGGGGAGCGTTTCTTAGGCCTCCTAAGTTGCCAGATGGAATTCTTCCTGTAAAATTGTTATACGACAAGTCCAAGTAGCTTAAGAACGTGAGCTTTGAGAGAGTGGCTGGTATTTCTCCTGAAAGCTGGTTCCTCGAGAGATCTAGGGATTGAAGTGATTGCATTTCCCCGATCTTGTTTGGAATAACTCCACTCAACACTACCAGGTTGGTGCACTTCCCCTAGTGCATTAAAGAACAATTTGTTAACTGTCAATGGCACACGGGAATATCTCCTCGGAGATAATTAGTCGGGAATAAAATGCAGTGCACCAACTCTTATTAAATGCTAAAAGCTGCATGGCTAATACATACACGGAGAAATCCACCCACTCGGAGACTTTAGATATTCTGGTTGTGCAAGTGGTTCCTCGACAGATTCAAATTCACCAACAAAACAAGAGAAGCTATTTCTTCTGGAATTTCTCCCGTTAAATTGTTTGTAGACAAATCAATGATCATCATATCTATGAATAACACTCTGCCAATGGAACCGTAGTTCAATTCCTGCCCCTTCAATACTGTATATACGTACAGTATTAAGATGAAAGAAATATATATCATCCACAAAACACCCACCTGCCAGGTATGTTTTTATCATTGCTTCCATATTTGACATGTATCTCGGAAGAGAGCCTGAGATCTTATTGTTGTGTAGATCCATGTACTGAAGACATGAAAGATTTGTGATGTTCGCTGGAATTTTCCCATAGAAATTGTTGTGACTTAACCTTAGAATTATTAATGACCTTAATTTGCCGATCCACATTGGCAATCTTCCAAAGAATTTGTTCCTTGCCAAATCTAAGAAGTTCATATTTGTAAAGTTCTGCAGAAAAGATGGGAACTCCCCCGTCAAACTATTATTACCTAAGGCTATATATTCCATACCCTCCATTACCCCGAGGCACGGCGGAATTTCGCCCTCCAAAAAGTTGTTGGATAAATCCAGTATATACAGCTTCTGATATTTACAAAACAACTTTGGAATATGACCTGTGATTTGGTTGGAGAACAGAGACATATACTTTAGGTTGGTAGATCCAGTACCATTGGGTAGAGGTCCTGATAAGAAATTGTTTGACAAGTCCAACATTTCTATGTTTGATGGCAGTATGGGTATCTGACCAGTTAATTGGTTAGAAGTGAGATAGAGTTCTGTAAGTGACATGAAGCCCATGATTGTTGGCAAACTTCCGTTGAGATGATTGTTTGAGATGTTCATGAATTCAACATTTGAAAAGGCATCAGAGAACCACTGTGGAAGCCTACCAGATATACCTGCACTAGAGATATCAAGATGAGTAATGTTCACAAGCCATTGAAGCCACATAGGAAACAGGGGCCCCAAATTGCAAGCGGCGAAGTTTGCAGTATCTAATCCAATAAATGGTGGTTGCCAGTCCGAGCTGAGCTCAAACTTCAACGCATTAAGAGACAAGTCTATGTACTGCATGCTCCTTGCACTAGCAAAATGTACCTCTGTTATCACGCCATCCAATTTATTACTATTTAGGTCCAGTGATGTCAGATTTCTGAGCATACCAATCTCACAAGGGACATTTCCATTCAGGTTGTTGTGAGAGAGGTCAAGAGTCTGCAAACTGGCAAATTTCCCAACAGATGCTGGGACAGGTCCAGAGATGTTGTTCCCACCAAGATTCAGAGTGACTAGGCTCGTTAACTGCCCTATCCATCTTGGTAGCATCCCAGTTAATTGGTTCCCACCAAGGTTTAGCTCTTGTAGTTTGTTGGGTGAGCAGCGAGGGAGGTTCCTAAATAGCTCAGCTACGTCTCCATGTAAGAGAGAAGAATATAGGTCCAGGACCTCCAAATTGCATAGGTTCTTGAGATCCACGGTCATGACACGCATGTCCTTCTCATCATCATCAACACCATCACTATAATGATCTGAAACATCAAGGACTTGTAGAGATGCCATGTTTCCCAGAGCATCAGAAAATCGACCATACATCTCGGTGTCGAAGAGGTACAAGTATTTGAGGCTTGTTATGTTCCAGAACCAGCTGGCCACCATAGGATGATTGAAGGAGTTCCCGGAAGCAGACAACTCCTCAAGGTTTGTAAGGTTGAGGTGTGGTAGTGACTGATTTGCACTCGCAAGAGAACAGCTGGAAAGACGAAGGACCCTCAAAGAAGGAATCATGTTTATGACATAAGGCCAATCCACTAGTGTGCTGAGACTCACATCGTCCAGATTAAGATATTGGATGGAAGAAAGGTGTGTTAACCATGATATATCTGTTGAGTTTGTGTCAAACATATGGGAAAGATTTAGATACTGCAGTTTTGACAAGTTGCCAAGCTGGGGAGGCACACCGCCATAAAATGGTATGCCAGAGAGGTTAAGATACTTGAGGCTCTTCAGAGAACCCAAGAACTCAGGAATTAGACCCGTTGGCCCCTCTAGTTTATTGTAGCTGATGTCAAGGTGCTGCAAATGTTCTAAAGCAAGCAAAGAAGGGCTTATCTGGCCAACCATAGCTTCTTTTTCCTCAGTTACTCGAAGTCGAAGCTTGTGGACATGGCCTGTCTGGTTGCTGCACCGGACGCCTCTCCACCGGCAGCAGTCCTGCTCGTCGTGTTCACCATCACCTCGCTGCCACGAGTTGAGAAGGCCTGCAGGGTCACTACTGACACCATGCTTGAATGCCAGCAGGGCGTCCCTCTCGTGCGGCATGCAGCTCGGGGCTCGGGCCCGCGGCTGCTGTGCATGCGTGGCGAGGAAGCAGCTGAACAACACGAGCATGGCAGCTAGGCGATGCATGGCAGCTAGTTGTTGTATTGGAAGCAATGGTGGCTGCCTACGAATGAAGGATCAGTTCCAGTGTGTTAGAGTAGTGTTATATAGGAGATGCAGCAATGGACAGAGAGGAGAGGTCGCCACCACATCGTTGGGTGGTGATGGAACCCATCATATCGTTATCAGCTCTGACGACACACACCAATTTCTTCATACCGTGTTGAAGTTGTAGGGGTTGTCTATTAAGTCATGCCGTGTGAAGATTATCAAGTCACTAAAAGATAGTACCAATTGTTGAATTGATCATAAGAACAAGTGTGAATGCCATGTTGAATTGATCATAAGAACAACTATGAAAGCCATAGACTGGTTGTGTGCTGCACGCCTGCACTGTATATGTTAGATTAATTGGGCTTGGCCCATTAGTTAACTAGCAATTAATCAAGGAAACTCCAAAGGCCTATACATTTATGGTAAGTGAAGTGGGATTAGTACCATATGGTACACTCACTGAGAGAGTGTTTAACTTAAATAGGGAGCTAGTTGGTGCTCTCTGTGAGGAGTGGAAAGGGAACATGGGGGCGCCACGCGCACGACGCCGCCGCCGGCGTCACACGCGCCTTGGCCTTGGCCGATGTGATGTGATTGTGCCTTTTTGTGGCACGATGGACCGGCCTAACGGCTAGATGGTTCAGTCACGGTCACAAAGGACCGGCCCAACGGCTAAATGGCCCAGCCAACGGTCACAAAGGGCATAAGGGTAAACGCACCTGAGCGGTGTCCGCCCTAGCCGAGGGCAAAAGGGTAAATGCACCTGTGCAGTGTGTGCCCTAGCCTTCCCCTATAAATAAGACAGCCTCATCATGTCATCCCTATCGAGCAGCCGCCACCTTCATCTGTCCACTGTTCTTGAGCTTGAGCTGAAGTCTCTGCATCTCCGGCCTAATCTCCCTGCGCGCACAGGGGACTCCGACGAGCAAGCCTCCGGAACTTCTGTCCGCATCACGAACCTGCACGGGTAGCGGGCAATCAAGTTTTTGGGGAGCGCTCTCTCGGGCGCGACTGCTCCTTCCGCTGCACCAATGGCGCCGACGACGAGGAGTGCCTCCGACACTGCTGCGACCGGCTCTGGTGATGCTCCTGCCGCGGGCACCGACGGAATCACCCAAGGGTATAAACTGAATCCCTTAATGCTATTGCTTACTGTCGGAGTACTAGGCTTAGCATATGATGCTAGTTGCAGTAGCATGTTCAGTTTATTTGTGCCTATGATGTTCCTGTTAGCATACTTGATGTCGTTTTTATGGGTTAATATATCTCGTAATATGCCTAAATATTCAACAATATATACATGGCAGGAGGCCAGGAAGACCTCTATAGATTTGCAACAACTATGTCTATCATGTGGCTTGATCATCAAGGGCAGGGATAGACCATGCATGACCCGCCACCATTTTTGACAAAGAAAGCCGCCTAGTGTGAAGCAGCAAGATAAATAGAGGAAGACACCGTACCCCACCAGAGCCTTTTCACCAAAAAGTGAAAGCAACCTTTGTAGCCACTGATCAGGCAGCTGCTGCAGCACTAGGAATTTTTTTTTTTTTCCAAAACCCCACTGAATTCATTCCTACTGCGATGGCGAACACCCCAACGATGGTATGAACAAATGCGACACCCCTTTTATTAGTTTTCTACTAGTGTCCTAGTTAGAGCTTATGGTCATGAGAAAATCTAACACCAATGACTAGCTTGGATGAGAAAAGTAAATTTAAACATTTTTTCAACATCTTGATCTGACCTAGGCTCTTAGTCACGCCAAATGTCGTACTACTCCAATTCTTTAACCTACCTGCTGACCACGCTGTTCGGCAGCTGGTCCGATCCTCGTCTCCGCCTGCTTCACTGGTCGCTGTCGTCGTGGAAAAAAATTTGGTGCAGTGCTGCATCCTACAGTGTAGACCTGCTTAGATCAGGAGGTGCATGATTAATCTCAGGGACACGTGATTACATCTGAGTGGTGGTCTGCATGGTGCCATGGCTGCATCTAATTTTTTTTCCCGGAATACATAGTAGTACCTGCGACGAGATTAGTACAAGTCCGTCAAGTCGTCGCCGGCCGTGGCCTGCAATATACTCACCTTTTGTTGTCATGCATGTTTCCAGTCCAGGCATGCTCGTCCACATCCAACAAACGTACAGGACATCACACAACGTCCCAAAGTCAGGACACACACACAAGCTAGCTATAACTAATCGTTGAGCCAGCAACGCCACTCATTGGTTAGTGAGCTTAGGATGCACTGCTACAGATTCGTTCATCACTACCGCCGGTATCACTACCGAAATTTACTCCACCGGCAGTTCTGAGCCGCGCCCGGCATGGATGAACCGCTCAGCGCGGGAAAATCAGAAAATCCATGGACCTAGCGATAACCGACGGTGCTTGTGCTAGGGAAGTAAAAAATATGATGCGGAAAGTAAAAAATTGGAATAAGACAACCGGACAAATATGATGCGGAAAGTAAAAAATATCACTCTTATTGGGACGGAGAGTACACGTTGTATTCATCAAAAAGGCTTTATTTAGATCCAAAAGTTGCAAACAATAAAATGTTACGTGCACTAATACATTATTATCCAATCATGTTACCCACACTCATTTAGAGCATCTCCAACACTACTACCCAAATCAGACTACCTAAATAGACATTTAGGTAGCCACCTGTTTTTCTGCTATCTATATTTTGCTCTCAACTCCAACAGGGATACCTAAAATAAATAAACTACCTAAATTCATTCCAATAGTGAATGACAGATGGTCCCATATGTCATATTGCTTCTTCTTTCTCTGGACGGAACAGAGTAGAGCCTATGCTAGGGGAAGGACGCTGCTCGCGGGAAGCGCGCTACAGGGTTGTGCTGCTGGGGAAGGACGCCGCTCGCGGAGAGCGTTGCAGGGTCAAGTAGGTTGCCTTTTGAACCTCGGTTTTTTGCCCCGCGACCTAAATTAGGGGATATATAGTGTGTTTAGGTAGTCTGTTGGAGATGCTCTTAACATTCATACAAACACTGACACGTTATGTGCACTAATTATAACTTGCATGCATACCTACGCTAACCAAATTGCACACTAGCTACCCACACGCACGCTAGATAACAACATTGCACTGCCACGTTTACACAATGTTGGGGGGAGGCCAGACCCTGGCCACCCTCCACTTTCGGCCCCAAAGAAATCACGCAGCGAGACGAGCCAAAATGAGCCGAAAGGTCCCGCTTTCGGTGCCCAGTGACCGAATGTCGCGCCTTTCGGTCCCCGGAAACTTTATGGCGGCGAGTCCGTGGTCCAAGTACGGGACACCGAAAGCCGCCGAAGTTTCGGCCCACTCGGGGACGAAAGTCGGGACATTCGCCAAGGCCGCTGTCGGGTCCGACCCTCCGACAGCGCGTAGTGTTCGACGGCTATTCGACGTGTAGTGACGAAAACGGTGACATTCGGTCCGCAGGACCGAAAGAGCCGGCCTTCGTCCCCGTGCGTGGAGCCTCGGCTTATCATCCAGGGTGCCGGAACGTGTGGGGGTTTCAGGTCCCCAGAGCCGAAGGCGAGACCTTTCGGTAGCAGGATCGGATGAGTTTCCCTTCGGTTGCTTCCTGTTTTTGCCTTGCAGGTCTTCGTGATCCGGCGACGAATGGACCCTGCGGAGGGTTGGCAGGATCACAAGGGAAGAAAAGACCGTCCTGCCCCTGGCCGTCGGCGAGGAGCTCAAGGGCCCGGGGCAGGTAGAGGGGCATGAGAGGAATTGTAAAAGTCTACGGACTATAAATAAGCCCCGTGGGGCGTTGTAAAGCCCAGAGTGAAATCAATAGAAAGAAAGCTTTGGTTTCGTATCCACTTTCGTGTCTTGTCTTTAGTTCTATTTAGTGTTTCATCCCACCGGGGGTGGCCTACTTCGGGGCCACACCAACATTGGCGCCCACCATGGTTGTGCGGGCAACCCATGGCTCCAGGGCGAGGAAGATCGAAGGTTGTGGCCGCGGCAGCCCCGGCCGGATCCCCTCCGTCGGACCCTCCGTCGGATCCCCCGGCTGAGATCGTCACCCCGGCCGGACAGGGCCAAAATGCAGTAGAAGATGCTGCTACCGGTCCAGGGGCTCTGACCGGCCCAGGAACATCTACGGGGGGGAGGCCCCACACTCCATGAAGAGGAGGATTCGGAAGAAGACCAGTCTGGATGAGCAAGAAGGAGCTCATAATGAACAGGAAGAACGCGCCAGACTCATACAGGAGCTGAGCGACAGACAGGCTGAGCTGCGGCAGCTAAGGGCTCAGAAAGACGCAATGCTTAAAGGCGAGGCAGCCAAGCGCAGGGAAGATTCGACTCGTGAGCAGTTGAAGCTAGCCGAAATTGAGAAAGACAACCTTCTCCGGGAAATCGCGCAGCTGGAGCAAAGCGCAACTCTACCCCAAGCGGGAGCCAGGTCGAATACCGCCGGAGGAGATGGCGAGGTCGACCCATTATCACCTCTTTCGCCCGGGTTGCAGCAAAGCCCGTGGCCAGTGGGTTACAAGCCCAGAGTCCCATCATTCAACGGGAAAACAGATCCAAGAAAATTCATCGCTAGTTACGAAGCTGCGGTGCATTCGGCTGGCGGAGATGCCATCACCTTAGCAAAGTCACTCATCATGGCAGTGGAAGACATAGCGCATGAGTGGTACATCGCCATCCGACCGCTGTCGATCAGGAGTTGGAAACAACTAAGGGAGCAACTACTCATTACATTTCAGGGCTTTCGGGCCATAAAAAAAGGAACCAGAGATTTCCTAAAACTGAAGCAGGATGATGGTGAATCACTGACACAGTACCTCGAGAAGATAGTGCAACCGGGCTCGCATAATCGAATGTATCAGATGAGGTGGTCATTGCGGCAGCAGTCGAGGGCATGGCCATTGGGCAGTGCGCATCGACCTTGGACAGAGAAGAACCGAAGACGTTGACCGAGCTATATGATCGATCAAGAAATTCGCCAAGTCCGAGGAGGGCTTAAAGAGAAGAAAGGCGGCTAGAAAAGATGAGAAACAACAGTCGCCACACCCGAATGCAAGTAATGCTCAGAGAGGCGGCAAGACTTTCCGTCCGGTCAACAACGTACAAGACGACTCGGCACAGGCAGCCGAAACGAATCAAGATCTACGTCCTCAGGACAACCAGAACTCAAGATCATCCTATTCCAATAGAGGTGGCCGAGGCACAAGAGGCAGAGGACGAGGAAGAGGCCGTGGCGGGCCGAAAGTGCCATACTGCTTCGTATGCGGCAAGGATGCGGACCACTATAGCAGAGATTGCAAATATGGGCAGATGGCCAAGGAGCAGACGTCGAAGGACGAAAGCTCTCAGGGTAGACAGGCCCCAAAACACGTCTTCAGTAACGTGAGGGAAGCAACAGGTGTGCAGCCGAATGCATACTTCGGTTACCACCATAATCAGCAGTCGGCCCCATCCCAGCTCGTACAGCAGCAACCAGTGCATCCGGCTCACCATCACCAGTACTCCTGGAACTACCCAAACTACTACCCACAGCCTCAGGCTCCGTCAATGGCAGCATCCTCTCCGGCAAACTTAGAGCAGCAATAGCCGAATGTGCAAATGAAGCCCGAGGGCAATCAGGACAACAGACTTGTGAATTCGGTACTACCATCCCAAGGGCATATATATGCAATCACTGGGGGATCCAATCTCGAGCACGAAAGCAAGAGAACCAGAAGGGACTATGTAAGAAGAGTACATACAGTGACACCCAGGCTGCCTCTCAACAGGCTAGCCTGGTCTATGGTACCAATCACATTTGACGAAAGTGACTTTCGGGTAAGAGATTACCCTCACACAGATGCGTACGTAGCAACTGCGAATGTTGACAAGTTCACATTGCATAACATCCTTGTGGACAACGGGAGCTCGGCGGATATATTGTTCATCAAGGCCTTTCAGAGCATGGACATGGACCGCAGAACACTTCAGCCGGCCGGGAATGCCCTATTCGGTTTCGGAGGCAAGAGAATAGACGCCATCGGGAAGAAAGACATTGCCGTAACCTTCGGAGAAGTCGGGCTTTGCCGAACGGAGATAATCACCTTCGACATAGTCAACATAGACTACCCATACACGGCTATATTCGGCAGAGGCACCATAAGCAAGTTTGATGCAATCATCAAGCAGAGCTTCCTGTGTATGAAGATACCCTCGCCTTTCAGCGTGGTTACTGTCTGGGGAGATCAGGAAGTAGCCCGAAAGATAGATGCAAAGCCGATACCTGGTTATAGCATGATCAATGAGGTGACCTTGACTGGAAGGGAAGAAGAAGAAAAAGAAGAGGAAGAGCCGGAGCCAAAGACCGAAAGGGTCAGAGAGCCAAAAGTGGACACGGCCAAATCTACAAAAAAGGTCCCATTGTCCACTACAGGCCCCGAAAGAGAAATCATAATTGGCTCCTAGCTTCAACCCGATGAGGTCGCCCGCTTGTCCTCGTTCCTTAACGCTAACGCAGACGTATTCGCATGGTCGCCAGAAGACCGAAAGGGAGTAAGCAGAACCTTGGCTCAGCACAACCTAAGCATTGTAGAAACAGTAAAGCCAAAGAAGCAAAGGCTGAGGAAGTTATCTGAGGAAAGAAGCGTTGTCACGCCCCACTTTTAATGGGTCGTTAATCACACGTGTTTGCGCAAGGATCACGCCACAAACACGTCTATTAGTCACAGATAATGGTAGACAAAAATAATAATAATCCAAGCTTTATAAATATAGCATGGAAGGGGCTTACAGTGGCGACGAAGGGTCACCAAGCCGGGTTACAATATCAGAGTTGGCCAACCGAGAAGCGGTGGATGAACTATGACACTGCCCCGTGCTCCACAGGCAAACTTGTGCATGGATGAATTCTGGGCTTCAACGTCTTTCTCCTAAGCAAACACCTTGCGAACTCCTACGATACGCGGGTCCTCTACCTTGTCGTCGATCTTACCTTCACATGTGCCGATATCTGTAAAAATAGAGGGGTGAGTACAAACGTTCTCAGCAAGTCCCAACCAGGGGTGGTTGTGATTATTAAGGGTTTGGGCCCTAGCAGAGTCTCTAAAACTGCTCTCGCTAGTTCCCGGTTATATCTCATCATCATCATCATCATCACATGGTCACATCAGGTTAGTCATCATTAGTGTAAGCTAATCATAGATGATCTGTCCTAGCATTTGCCCATTCCAAGGACGTGGCTATTCGAATAGATTTAGAAAACTCTGCAGAGGTTGTATAAATTTCCCCACACGATAGGCACTGCCCTCACCATCGCGACTTGGCTTAGACAGGCCTAACGAGATCCCGTACCGCTTGGTATAGCCAACCTAGGTGTTAGTATATCTTCTACCGAAGTATTCTCGGGGGTTGGAAGTATTGGGGCCACTTTCCCCTTGGGGCCACTTTCCCCTTTCATAAAATATTGGGGCCACTTTCCCCATTCATCAATTTATAAAACATTGGGGCCACTTTCCCCATAATCAATAGCTCAATTGTTTAACGTGGAGGATCACATAGCAACCACGTCAACCGGACCATGGGGCCACTTTCCCCATGTCTGCTCCCGATAGTCCTTCCGCCTACTACCGGCCACCTAGGCATACGATATACCTCCACCTAACGGGGTGTGAGATCAAGTCGCCCCATCCCGACGTGTGACTGCACGAAATATCGCACTAGGTAGATGGTCTATGAACCAGTCCTTAGGGAGGTGAGTATCTCTCCACGGGACTCATTCCCGAGTGTGATTAGTCCACCTCCATGTAGACTATCACCACTCACCTTTTGGTTGGGTTCATCTTATCATCATTATTGATATTAATTAACAATCATGGCTATTATCGTATGTCTGCAACATCTCATCAACAACTGGGCACCTAGCCCCTCAAATATCTCGAGCACTCAGCTCCTTTATAACATTGGGCACACAGCCATCATCACCATCGAGCACCTAGCACATCATCATCACATCTCATAATCGCATACGATAATAGCCCATGATCTCTTCTCAATTAATCATTATTATTATTAATTACTTAAAGGTCATGATTAGGGGAGGGGGTAAGGACTTGCCTGGGAGATTGTTACGGATCGGCACGGCGTCGAACGTCTCTAGCTTTCCTCGGACGGAAGCTCCTAGTCAGGTCGATGTAGAACTACGGCGCGTACGTCGAGTAAACCTAGCTTGACTATGGCATACAAAGCAAACATAGAACATTATGGTGGCAACGGGTTAGATGCATAGAACTAGATTTTAGATGAATTATGGAAGCCGTTTCACGCGAAACGGAGTTAATTTGCATGAGATATGGATAATAATCCCTAATTAAATCATTAGGTAATATTATATAATAATTTTATCATGTAATAAAAATAGAACTAATTACATGATAAAATTCTTTAATTCAAATAATGAATTTACAAATTTTCTGGGAATTTTTCTATACATGGAAAATGGTGGTTTTAGCCTCCGGTGTACGCTTCCTCGGGTGCACCTAGCAATTTATGCGTGGCTGACGCGCGGGGTCCAGTCAACGTCTGGGTTGACTGTGCCTGCTGGTCCATGGCTGGTGGACCGATCTGGTGCACCGCTTGCCCCTCCTCTCTATTTCAGGGAACCAAGTCCACCTAGAGAATGAGGAGGCGGTTGCCCCTATGATGTATGGGGCCCACGAAGGGTTGGCCTTATCCGCTCGGTCACGGGACGAGCACGGGCGATTCCCGGTTCGTTCCCGTCGTCCCCGTTCTCGTTCCTTCCCCAATCGCGCCGAGAGAGAGAGCGAGGGGCGCTGGGTTGCCGGCGGCGGCCTTGCCGTGAGCTCATGCCGCGGCGGAGAGGGGGTGAGGTGGAGGTGAGCAGGGTGGAGCATGGGTGGTGGTGCTTGGCGTTGCAGTGGGCGGCGAGCTGCGTGGATGGGCGGCGAGCTGTGGGCGGCATGGTGAGAGCAGGGGAGGCATAGCGCGCCGGCGGCGGCGGTTTGCGGCTGCGAGCGCGTGCGGGGAGAGGGTGGAGCTGGGTGGCGGCGTGTGGCTCTGGTGCGGCGTTACGGCGGCGGGTCTGCGGCATACGGCGGCGGGTCTGCGGCATGCGGGCGCGGCTGCAGCAGGCGAGCGTGGCGCTGGTGCGCGCGGTGGTGGCAAGGCGAGCGGCGGCTTTGGCGCGGCGTGGCCATGGGCGAGGCTAAGCGGCGGTGTGCTGAACGCGACAAGGCGGTGAGCGGCGCGAGGTGGAGCTCCAGCGCAGCAATGAGCGCGGCGGCGGGCGATTCGGGAGCACGACGGCGTCGACGTCCTCGTCCTCGTCACGGCGGCCAGAGCGGCTGGGCGGCGGCGACGAGCTTCGGTTGGCCGGCTCTGGCGCGGTGGAGGCAGGGCACAGTGTGCCCATGCAGGCCTCGCATCGGCCGTCCCGGCTCCGAGCTCGGGTGAGCTTCTCACGGCGAGGTTGGGGGCTATTTATAGGCGCGGGCGGAGGACTTGGTGGCCGAGATATTTTCCGGCAGGGAGGCCAAGCTCCAGCTCGTCGTCGATGGTGCACGGCATGGCCGGCGTCTGCGAGGTCAGTGGCAATAGTGGCCATGCCGGCCTTGTGATGTGACCAATCGACTGCCGACGGCGTGCTTCCCGTGTTCCAGCTCGGCAGTGGCGTCTTGATGCGACACGGCGGAGCGAGCACTAGCGAGCACGACTCGAGCAGAGGGAGGTCGTGGACCTCGCACAGTCCGTGCGCGGTGCGGCGCGCTCCGCGTGTCCGGGTCGTACGCGGACGCGACGCGGCGTTCACGCCGAGGCGGAGGATATTTGCCGGCAAGGCGATATTTTCCGACATCACCGTCGAGCTCCAGCTAGCCATGGTGCGTCCGCTTCTCCTGACAGGGTATACTCACCCACTGTAGCGAGGTCGACGGTGCTGTGCGGCATTGACGCGGCCAGACGCGGGAGCGACGCGGAGGGAACGCGGCGTGGACGCGGTGAGGAGATCTTTTCCGGCATCCATGGCAGTGCTCCTGTGTCGGGGTCAGCGGCGGCAGCAGGCGTTCGCGTGCTTGGTGTGCGTGAGAAGCAGAGGAGATAAGGTGGAGGTGGGAGGAGGGGCTGACGGGTGGGACCCGTCTGTCAGCGAGAGAGAAGTGAATGGGATGGGATACACTGCTGCTGCTGCCCTTGGGCCGAATTGACTAGCTGGGCCGGCCTAAAGATTTGGGCCTCGACATGTACAAGAGAAGGAGCCCGGTGGCATTTTTTATAATTCCTTTCCATTTTCCAGTACCCATGTATTTGTATACATTCATATATGTATACTTTGTATATGCGTGTTTGTTTATTCATAGCTATATTCATATATCTCTCGTTTCTGTAAAGGCACAAGGATATATATATATATGTCTAGCTATATATACACATACACATACACAGGTGGCACAACTCCTTTATTTTCCCAGAGAAAATTCAGTAAATCGATTCTCATGCAGTGCTTCCATAATCTACTATCTAGTTAGTGCATCAACTTACCTTCCACCATAAGCTCACAAGCAACATACAAGGTTTCCTATTTTCTAAATGGTGAGAGTTTA
>JADLZK010005508.1:0-145000 GCA_015847255.1 Hyparrhenia diplandra
ATTTCTTACCAAATATGCCACCAACAATATACTAGGATCCTCTTAAAAGGCCCCGTTGTTGAAGCCTTTATCAAAGGAGTAGGCCCTACACCTTCTCAGCCAATAACTACAGATGATAAAGAGACCTTACTCAGTGTGCAAGATATGCGCACACCAGCTTTGTGTATGTTATATGCACGTACGCCACACAGGGGCGTCCCTAAAAGCAGTTAAGACATGTCGGCTACGGCGTGGAGGCTTTTTCCAGATGTTATGTAATTCAAACTTCACTTATTATAAGTAGTGACTCAAAGATTTCAAAAGCATTTATTGTTGGATAAAGATTTGACTATTTGTGATCATATCATGCATTGTTGGATAATAGTTTTATTAGAAGATTTGGTTACAAAAGTCATTCCTTACGATATATATTACAAGAATGAGATACATTGTAAATACTATAGATAATTTGTTCACAAATAGCGCTAATCGCCTCCCTCCATGTTGTCATAAAAGGACAGCAAAAGGGCTTTACCCGATATTTTTATTGGACTATAGAAAGAAAACAAAAAGAGATTTATAGGCTGGACTCAAATGACGATAAGGACATTTAAGCGCCCCAACCAGGAACAAAAAAATCCCCCAAGCATGAGAGGGAAACCAATTGGCAAAGCACCCAAGGAGGGAAAAGCCTAGACATAAATTGACTACCAAGTACATGTGCCAGGTTACCTTTAAAGTTTTACTCATTGATGTCATCTTTACATAAGCTTAATTACAACTTCCCTCTGATAGCTAGATTAATGGATTGTTCTTCTATTCCATTTCTTCCACCAACAACAGTCTATGATTCTCTCAAATGCTTCTTTGTTGGCTTATCAAAAGGTAGGCCCTACACCTTCTCCAATAACTATAAATGGAACCTCATCTCTTTGTCTGTAATGCGAGATATGCACACCAACTTTGTGTTATTAAAATGCGTCGGCGTCCCACAGCGGTTACTATAAAAGCGTCGTGCTGACGTGGAGTCTTTCTAGATGTTGCTTAACACAATTGCGCCATATATCGGTGACTCAAAAAGATTTCGGCGTGCAAGCTAGCCTCTTGCGGACCCAGCGCTATTGGCCAGCAGAAATTTTCTTGTCCTTCTTGATCTCCTTTTAACTGGTTGAGTGCGGCTTTGGCGAATTAGCGCTTGGATAGCCGTTGGGGACACTAACGGTGTCTTCCCTCGACCCGCCTCCATTGTTGGCGTCGTCATTTTAGATAAGTTTTAAGATGTTATCATTCGAGATGGATGTAGATAGACGGATATATGTACACCGTACATCGATCATTAAGCAGGTAGAGGTGGTGGGGAGGCGAGGAAACAGATTAGAGTAACTGAAGAAGTGAGGTGGCAGTATGTATGGTATTACGTACACGCAGTACGTACGTACGTGTAGCTGTAGCTTGTCGGCATGCATGCACGCAAGAGCTAGCTTGCAACGGGCTGCTGGACACGTCGCCGCGCGCATGCACCCACGCCGCGCCGGCGCAGGGTCGCCGGCAGGTTTCCGGCGGGGCATCGTGGACGAGACAGCCTGGCACGAGTGAGTACGTGTGCCTTTATTCGCTGCCCGCCTCGTTGCCCGGGAACGTGACCATGGAAACAAGGGAGTGGCGTGGTACGTATAGCTCCTAGCCTAGGATGACTGCATGGCCATCCTCCGATGGAGTCTGCAACGTAGGCATGCCTATCTATCCGTCAGCTGGTGTACGTTGTGGGGAGTGAGTAGCTTTGCATTGGCAGCAACCACACGTACGCACACGTGGCCAGTCCCAAAACTATAGCAATGCAAAGCAGCTGGATTCACGTTGGATCAGCGTTGAGCGGTCAACAGCACTGTAAGAGCGGCGACGATGACGTCAGCCTAGTTTGCAACGGCATCAGAGAATTCAGAAGCGTCAGCAGCCAGCTACTGGATCCACGTACGGGTTTTCCGAAAGCCCTAACTTAGCTGGATCCTCTCGAATCCACGGTGACTCTGTTTCTGTGTGGTAGCCTGGTAGGCAGTGAGGCCCGGAGTCATGCAAGTGCCGAGAAAACCAGGAGGATGTTCATTCATGCATGGTTGAAACGGAATTGACGAACTGTTGTGCTACTGATCCACCGGGTTAGGTGACGACGGAAGCTGAAGACTGCAGTGTTTTTCTATATCGAAAAACCGGGGTCTGTTTGCAACGCTGAATTTCAGAAATCACACAGAACTTCATAGGAATCAGTTCAATTTTATAAGAAAAAAACGTATGAATGGGGAAAAAAAAATCCCAAACAGGCCTAGATGAGGGCGGAAAAAAAAAATCCTCGTAGCGTTCAGAAAAAAAAAACCCTCTTTTTGTATTGTAAAAAGGGACAATTCTAAGTTTTATAGACATGTCAATCTTTTTTTTTGAATTTTTGAACAAGTTTTTAAAAAATAATATTAACATCTCTATTGGTAAAAATAGATTTGTTGTACTAGTATTTTAATATAACTAATCTAGTAACATTTTATTCATAATCATAAAATTTAATATCTACTATATGAATAGTTTTAGCAACAAATAATAACACACCATCTCTATCGGTAAATAATTGTCATAAAATTCACTCTAATTTTATGACAAATATTTAATATTGTATTAGAATTGTATTTTGTTTTCCAGGTGGAGGGAGGCAGGGGAGTAGGTGATTACAAGCATACGGCCGGCGGCCAGCACCCAGCAGTGGGTAGGATCGGTGTGTGTTATACTGTTACAGTTTTGTGCTTGAGCACATGCCGCCCCACTACCACTACAGTTTCGTGTGGCCTTCCTTCTCTTCCCCAACTCCAGGCAACCCAGTACCAAACGTGTCCACCGCCGCCGTTCCACTGCATCCATCCATCCATCCCAGACGACCCACCGGTGTCACACAGGGATGGAGGGTCCAAAAGCGGCTCCGTCCCGTCCCGTTCCGTTCTCTCCTGCCTCTCCGGCCCCATGTGGGTCCCGTCGTCTCCACTCGCGGCACCCGCCGCCGATCTCCCCGCCACGTGCCCCCGGCGTCTCCGCACTCGCCGTGACGTGGACCTCACCACCACCCCGCCCCCACTCCCACACCTCCATATATACCCCGCCCCTCCTCGCCGTCCCCTTCCTCCCATCACTCTGCAACTCATCGATCGCAAGTCCAGCCAGCCAGCGGCACCGGCAGCGCATGCCACCAGGCCATCCTCACCCAGTGCTCCCGTCCCGTGTTCAGCTACCTGTGCTTTCTTCGATCCACGATTTAGCTGCCACACACACAATGCCTCCGAACGCACACCAGGACGCCGTGCACGGCACCGGCACCGGCACCGGCGGCGGCCTCGCCGTCACGACGACACCGTCCCCTCCGGCGCCGACGTCCAGCAAGATGGACTGCTTCTTGACCACCGTCTGCACGCCGCTCAACCTCCAGGTGCGACACCGCGGCCTTGTATTGTGTATTGTATTGTATCGCGTGCCAACGAATTCAAACCAATTGAATCCATCGACGTCATGCCGTCGCTCGTCTCTCTGCAGTTCATCGACGTGACGTACCGCGTCAAGCAGACGACGACGACGGAGCGATCCTCCTCCTCGTCCTCCTCCAAGGTGCTCACCACCACCACCACCGGCGCCAACCCGGCGGCGCCAGAAGAGCGGACGATCCTCAAGAACATCACGGGCGAGGCACGTCCAGGCGAGCTCCCTGGCAGTTCTGGGCCCCTCCGGCAGCGGCAAGTCGACCCTCCTCTCGATCCTCGGCGGCCGTCTGTCCGGCCGGCACACCGGCACCGTGCTCACGGCGGCCGCCCACCGTCCCGCTACGTGCAACGCCGGACGGGGTTCGTGGCGCAAGACGACGTTCTCCACCCGCACCTGACGGTCCGCGAGACGCTCACCTTCTGCGCGATGCTGCGGCTGCCGCGTTCCGCCTCGGCGTCCGCGAAGTCCGCCGCGGCGGAGGCGGTGATCACGGAGCTCGGGCTCTCCGCGTGCGCGGACACCATCGTGGGCAACGCGTTCGTGCGGGGGTCTCCGGCGGCGAGCGGAAGCGCGTGAGCAGCATCGGGCACGAGCTGCTGGTGAACCCGAGCGTGCTGGTGCTGGACGAGCCCACGTCGGGGCTCGACGCCGCCGCGGCGGCGGCGAGCTGGTGGCGACGATGTCGGCGCTGGCGAGGAAAGGACGGCGCACGGTGGTCATGTCCGTGCACCAGCCGGCGTCCAGGGTGTACCGGATGTTCGACGCCGTGCTGCTGCTGGCGGAAGGGAGCTGTCTCTACTTTGGACCTGGACGGGACGCCATGGATTACTTCGCCGACGTTGGGTTCAGGCCCGGGTTCCATGTCAATCCGGCGGACTTCATGCTCGACCTCGCCAATGGTGAGTGGATCTCGTCATGCTTACCTAGTTTCCTTGTTGGCACCAACAAACTTTGCCTTGCATGTATCTGTTTTTTTCAGTTTTTACATGTTGCCAAAAAGACAAGTGATAGATCAGGTAACCACCTACTATTCATGATCTATCCCGGATCCTGATCTAGAACAGGAAAAGTAGAACTCTCTGTGTTTTTATAGCAACTGGACAAAAGATTATTACTATATATGTGTGTTAATAAAACACATTTAGAAACATATTATACTTGTATTGTTGTAGTGCCTAAATAACATGACTAGCTACAGATGAGAGGATTACTAGATTGACCAAATCACTACAACAAGTGGAGTTGAAGTCAGAAGTAGTAGTAGAGTATGTCTTGGTGTGTTGTTGCTCATCCCCTTTTTCTGCAATTGTGATGAGGATTGGAATAGATTCATCATCATGAGAATGAAGACAGGCAAAACACCTGGTGAGTGAGTGTGGAGTGCACCCAAGAAAGAAGAGAGGAGAGAGAAATGGCATGATGAGTGAGAAGGGGAAAAGAGTGGAGAGGGTGAGTAGTGGTGCCTGCCATGCATCATCTCCCTAGTGTTCTCTTGCTTTTCTTATTTATTTCTCTTTTTTGCAAAGCACTTTATGGTTGAAAAATCACACACCTAAGGCCTACTTAGGGACACCTGTCATATAAGGTGGGAATTAGCTCGCTAGGGCACTACCACTGTGGCTCAACACCATCATCATCCAACAGAAAGCTACAACGACCCAAATAGTGGGTGTGGGCTCTTACTGCATGCTCTCTCTAGTCCAATTTGCGAGTCGTTTTGGCTTTTCTAGACAGACATAGTACTACACATAGATTTTGCTACTTGTTTAGACATACAGTACGTTATAACACATTAAAAGCGAAGTATATATACGTATGCATCTAAAAAGGAGAGAGCGTTACTTATAATTTGGAACGAATAAGTGAGTCGTAATGTTGTTTCACAATCATAAAAGGACATGAACATCATATGATTGATCCATAGTACAAACTTTCCGCGTCCCATAGGTGTGTTCGTTGTCATGAAAGTTGAATATAGAGTGCGTGACATGTATTGGCAAAGGACGCGTCTTGCAGTAGTGGCTTCTGTGAGTGTGTGCGGATTAGCACACGGACTATCACCACGTTGCATATGTAGGCAACTCATGAACAACGACAGGCACGCACCACACAGGTTTATACTGTATTAAACAGGCGATTACTTCGTTGTTATAGTACACAAAAAAGCTGCCGAGTTCCATATATACTGAGACTGATCTAGGATACCACAGGGGTGATGGATGGATCTGGGACACTTGTGGCAGCTTTTGGTTGGATCTGGTTCCTTTTTAGCCTCTTTTTTATTCTTGGAATGATGCATCATTAATAAATAAATAATTAACGAGCAAATGATATATGCTCCGTCATTAGGGAGTAATGATCTGGTTCCAAGTTAGCTTTTAGTGCCCTGTCTCACTAGACCTGCAAATATATGCTGCCTCTGATAGCTTTAGACAGGGGAATCATTTCTTGGTGCAAAATTGCCATCTTTGGAGTCCACTTTCTCTTCTGCCCCCCTTTTTGTCCTGCTGCCTCTTTTTAATTCATTCATCATTTGCTCAGTGCACCAGCACATCAAACCAAACAAAGCTGGCTTCGGTGTGCATCTATCGATCGATCACACCCATGTATCCAAAAGGCTTAGCCTTTCATGTCACCACATCTAAGCTTGCATTTTGGTGTCAATTATTGAGCTGTGAAAAATACCCCAGCATACCTCTCTTTTAATTCATGAATTGGATGGTATAGGATGCTCTACGTGTAGAATTGTATATACACATATATCAAAGAGGGAAAAAAAAAGGGTAAATAAAGCACTAAAGGGAATGTGTAACATGACATTATCTCGATCGGTACTCCAAGAAAGCGATCATCACAAATTCTCGAGTGCACTAGCTAGTTCCTGTTCTCGATTCATTTTTAGATTAGATTTGTTGAATATTACCTATCATATGTCTCATTGATAATGATCTTACACACATTATTATCTAACTCTTTTTATGTTTTTCAAAATTATTTTTGAACAGGTTTTGCTCAAGCAGACTACAATGTCACAGCTGAAGGCGGCAACAACGTGAAGCAGTCACTGATCTCGTCCTACAACAAGGTGCTGGCCCCAGGGTGAAGGCCTCCATCGTCGCCGCCGAGCCCGACCGTGAGCATGTGCCGCCGCCGCCGGCAGCGGATCAGGGCTGCAGCACGAGCTGGTGCAACCAGTTCACGATCCTCCTCCGTCGCAGCCTCAAGGAGCGTCGGCACGAGACGTTCACCTCGCTCCGCATCTTCCAGATCATGGCGCCGGCGCTGGTCGCCGGTGCCATGTGGTGGCGGTCGACGCCGCTGGCGGTGCAGGACAGGCTGGGCCTGCTCTTCTTCGTCTCCATCTTCTGGGGCGTCTTCGCCTCCTTCAACGCCGTGTTCGCGTTCCCGCAGGAGCGCCCCGTCCTGGCACGCGAGCGCGCGTCGGGGATGTACGCGCTCTCGTCCTACTTCATGTCGCGCATGGCGGGGACCTGCCCATGGAGCTCGCCCTGCCCACAGCGTTCACCGTCGTCGTCTACCTCATGGCGGCGCTCAACCCTTCCCCGGCCGCGTTCGCGCTCACGCTCGCCGTCATCCTGGGCTACGTGCTCGTCGCCGAGGGGCTCGGACTCGCCGTCGGCGCCGTCATGATGGACGCCAAGCGCGTCCACGCTGGTCACCGTCATCATGCTGGCGTACCTCCTCACCGGCGGGTTCTACGTCCAGAACGTGCCCGGGTTCATGGTGTGGGCCAAGTACACGTCCTTCACCTACTACTGCTACCGCCTCCTCATCGCCGTGCAGTACGGTGGACACCTCAAGCGCCTCCTCCCGCCCGAGGCCGTTGACGGCGAGGCTGGACCGGCGGTTTGCGTCGCCGCGCTCGTCGCCATGTTCTTCGGATACCGGTTGCTGGCGTACCTCGCGCTGCGCCGCGTCAGGAAGTGAGTGAGGATTGATCTGATCTCACCGCCGGTGTCAGCTGCATGCTGCTGTAGGTAGCTAGCTAGGGACGACGTCTCCATTAACGTACTATTCCGGCTAGCCGGCCGGCCGGCCGGTGACATCGAACGCGCGCGCGCTCCGGCGGCTTGGGCGCGCGCGGCGAACCGACCGAGATCCGTGCGTGGCTCCGGAGGGCAGGCGGGCCGGCGTCGAAGGAGATGACTTGACCAAATGACGCGATTGTTGGTGGCGTCGTCGCCGGTGATCGACGAGGAAGGTCGTCTTCGATTCTTCGTTCTCCCGCGATTTGTTTTTTTTTCTCTTTCTCTCTTACCTATAAGTTTGGTGGTCAAGAAATGTGCCATCGATCAAGAATCGAGATGCCTTGTTTGCAAGTGTATTATATATTGATCAATCAGCGAGTGTAAGTTCAAGCTGTGAGAGCTGATTTATTTGGGCTAGATTCTTGATTCAGGTCGGTGATGATGAATTGATTATGGGTTTGATTAAAAGTTCAAAGTTCAAGTGAATGTACATGCATAAGGATTAAGGATTACTCTACAATTTAAAGTTGACGGCGGCATGATTATGAGACCAAACGAGTTGAATTGCTGAACGCAATGTCAGTTATCGATCTCAGGTTAAGTGTTGTACGTCCACGCATGAAAACAGAAACAAGCCAGTGTTCTACCATGTTCTAAACAATCTTTTGTTCTTTTCCCAACGCCTGGATTCATAGAACCAATTCAAATTCGACGTTCTATGCCAAGCACCGATACAACGAATGAATGTGCCATACTCTGGATCATTCTTGAAAGGTGATTTTGACAGATGAATCGAATTAGCTGCTGCTGGTGCTCTGCTTTTGGAATTGCATAAAAAACCTTGTGAAAGTTTGATCGATCTATGCATTCGAAACAGGTGGCAAAATGGAGGCACACCGGAATATTGAACTGACCGTCAGCTGCTGACGATATGTGGGGTGGCAGCTTCCGTTCCAGATTTTTTTTTTCTTTTTTTGAATGGCAGCACACTAACCTATTATGGGCCGGCGATAGTTGTGTTGGGCCGTCACGCTCGAACGCTCCTTGTTGGGTTGACATCCGCATCAATACCAACAAAACAAGATACTTTTTGTATCTTGTTTCCATTGTGGACAATAGCGAGTTCTATGAAAATGTATGGCTTTGTCTCATGTTTCTTATTTCTTTGCAAACAAAATAAACTAGTGCCCTGAACCTATTAGCAACACGTACTCCACAACTTCTGCCTTTCAGTTCAGACCGCCATCGTTGCGCACCGTGGAGTGGCGAGTGTTGGTAGTGGTTGGTGCACGGTGCGTACTTGTCATGGTGGTGTTGGGCCCGCGCGTCGTACGTGGGGAGACTAGCATGTTAGTGATGGACCTTTACAACTATGTGAAAGAAGGTACGTTTTTCTTTGGAAACCAAGAATTGAGTGGGGCCATGTGCCCCTCTTTCATAGTTGGACCTCTACAACTATGTGAAAGGTCATGAACAACAAGACCATCCAAGGTCACATTTTGTTAACATATATTCTAGTGACATATATTGTTACCCACATTAATGGGAATTTGTATCTTTCGGGACTACATCGCCTCAAGCTCAACACTCCACTAATTTATGGAACCTGCAACCTGTGAGTTGTGTATAATGAAAATCTGAGTGCTATGTTATTTTTGAGCCCACACTATGTTGTAATGAAAATTTGAGTGCTATGTTCAGGATTTCATGCGTTATGTTATTTTCCACGATGCTTATCAGTGTAGTTCAAGCAATTTGCCATGGCGTAAATAAAGGTCCTCTGCTACGAAGGAAAACTCACTAGTACTGAAATGAACTTCCGTGGCGGTCATTTTTTATTTTCCGTGGCGGTTTTTGGAACCGCCACACAGCTAGGGTCACGGTTAATCGTTCGATTAAACATGGCAGTTTTTGGGCCCGCCACCGTTAATATATTAATGGTGGTGGTTTTTAAAATAACCGCTAAGGTTAATCGGATTAACTATGGCGGTTATCTTTTAAAAACCGCCGCGGTAAAAAAGTAAAAAATAAAAAAAAAAAAAAATTGAAAAGGGCCCATCCACGGGCCACCACCGCCGTCACCCGAGGCTTTCGGCCCTCGTCGAACCCCATGGCCCACCGAGCCGCCGGCGCCGCCGTGTCCGTCGTGAAGGAGGGGCGGGATCGCCGTCGGGAGTGAAGAAAGCCCGTCGTGATCCGCATCGCCGCTACGCCCGTATCCACCCGCGCCATGGCCACCCGCCGCATCGCCGCCCCGTAGCCCACCGAGCCGGTCCCTCGCGCCCCGCTACTCCGGCCGCGTCCCTTGCCCAGGTGCCATGCTCCCGGCCGCGGTGACCGAATCCACCGCGCGCCTCGGAGGGAGAGGAGGTTTGGGCCTGTCCACCGCGCCCTGCGCCATCAGGGCCGTGTCCACCGTGCCCTCGTGAGGCTCGGCAGCGGTGGGTGCTCGTCGAGGCCCCATCGTGAGGCCCAGCGACCATCGCTGCTGCAGCGTCCCGTCCGCGATGGAGAGAGGTTGGGGCCGAGGAGAGAAGGATGCTAAGGGAGAGAGACACGATGGGGAGATATTTCTCTGTGAAGGTGGAGATGAAATCAAGTAGGGCCTGCTGTCATACTTTCGATGAAGAAGCACAAATAAATCAATGGTCGATCTGACTCCACGTGTCCTCCTGATCCATCCATCCAAGGAGCCCACGTCAGCGATCCATGCCATCAGCGGAAGTGGATGTGCAGGCAGATTTGCATGTGGCCATGTGCGGCACAGAGAGCGAGGTGGGATGGGCGATGTGCATCCAATCTCTGTGGCCTATTGTGTGGTGCCTAAGACTATGACCAATGGCGGCATTAACCGTGGTGGTTATTTTACAAAACCGCCGCGGTTAATCGATAACGTGGCGGTTTTGGCCCCTGGCGGAGGCATGTCGGGCCACCGATTAATGGTGGCGGTTTTCCAAAAACCACCACGAAAAATGATTTGCAAATGTTGTCTAAGATCAGTTGTTAAGTAGTGACTCGAAAAGGTCATGGTGGTGTTGTTGCACATGGTAGGTGCAGTGCTTATGTTCGTACACATTTCATGTTTATTTTTTGTTGTACATCCTAGTGATGTTTTTGTCGCCTACATGTGTTGTAATCGGTGATGATTAAGCGATTAAGAAAACACAAACAAACCACAGCGGAGACACAAGATTTAACATGGAAAACCCTCCCAATGTGGGGATAAAAAACCACGGGCGACAGCCATCAAACACTCCTCACTATTATCAAGGTTGGGTTCCACGTGGAAACTTACTAGAATGAATCGGTACTCAGTGGAAACCCTACAAGGGTATATGTACCGTACCGGGGTGGGGGGGCTCCTCCCCCTCAAGGCCTCCCGCGACGGGCCTCCGCTTCGCTCTGTTAGAAGATGGCCACCCAATAATAATTATGCGCAACTGAATTTGAAACATTTTCAACAATATGTGTAGGCGCTAGCGCTTATCATACAAGCAGCGTCCGGTGCGTCCACAGGTTAGGTAAGTACATGCTTCTTCGGTTCCTACATCTACCATTTTGTTTAATTTTTAAAAAAAAAACTAGTGCATTTTATGGTTTGGGTCCTTTCTTGTCAGGCACTCTTCATCGAAGCTTATGGGCCAAATGCTATTAGTAATGATTATACAGATGAGCAATTAATATTCAGTCGTTGGGTATTGGCTATTTCCACCATGTAGTATGGTGCGATTGTTTTTAGACCAAGATGTTAGCAGAACCAGAGCCCACACAAGCAGAACCAGAGCCCAAGCCCAACTCACCTGCAGAACCCAACCATCTCGATTATTTCAGAGTGCTTTTGCTGTTACGGGATCCGTAGTGATGATGAACACGGAGTACAATCTCTACACATTTAGGTGATGGCATGTACTCCTTATTAGAACACAAGAGGGCTCTTTGCAGGTTCTGTTTACATGATGCTACTGTCCTTTTTATCAAAATGGTGTGAAAAAATAGATTCCACTGTTGTGCCCAAAAACACTTCTACATATTGAACTGGTAGCCAAAAGCTGGAAAAGTGTAGCTCTGTGGCTCCTAAAATTTGTCAAACAAATGTAGTATGAGTGTTATGATCATTCCTTCTCTTTCACCCTATGTCCAAAATCTTGAGAATCCGATATAGTGAAATTTTAGACTTTGTTACTAAATCTATATTCTGAGGGGGACAGGGAGCATATGCACCCATCCATGGTGAAAACAACCTAACTGCTGATTCTACGTAGCACGAAGTGTGTTGACCGCCTCTTTACTTGATTACAACATCTGAAGTATTTATTGAGGAAGAATAAATTCCGAATGACAAGAGAACATGATTTGTGAACCCGCCATAATTATGGACGGACGATGGACAACCAACACAATGTGGCAAGGGCCAGCAAAGGAGCTCCAGTCTCCCGTGCACGGCCATCCAATCTAGGGACGCAAGCAGGTGTGGGCAACCTGCCAACCTGCTCAGTCGGCCAACAAATACTGGCCTTATGGGACACTGCGGGTGCCGACTTCAACTGATGCAGGCTTAAGCAGCCCAGCCTGTATTAGCCTGCAAGACCTAATTAAAAAGTCAGTCATGAGCAGCCTGCATCGCGGCGGTGCTTGGGAAGCGCCGGCTTTGGGCGAGGGACGGTGACCCAAACATTCCTCCAGTGAGAACCATCCATCTGCCTCTTCCTCTCCTTCTCCATTCTTTTCCTTCCAATATGCTTAATCATTCCATCGATCTCCTTCTTTCGAGACCATGCTGCGCTGCCCATTCAAAGGCCATGGTGTGCCACAATTGCCATGGCTTCGGCCAGCTTGTACTTTTTTTGGGAATCCAGCCTGTGTTTCAGGAGGGGTTCTTACTTGGACATAATATCAATTACCATTCCAGATAGCTACATTTTTTTTAATGAAAAGGGATTGCCCCCATACTGTGCTTTTATTAAAATTTAAAGCACATGTCTTAACCGAGAGGTTCAACAAACTAAAAAGGACACAAAAAAATTTGCAGAGTTACACATACGTATGCTTGTAGACATCGATGCAGCAGAGGAGCTAAACTTCTTTTTTTGCTCTAAGTATAACCAGTGCAAATTCACTTCGAAGGACTGCTTTGCGCATTGAAGATGCTTGCAAAAATCAACTAAATGGGTACGCTGGCCCTCTCTGTCTATTTGTCTCCTCTCTATCTAGCTTGTGATGATGAGAATTTCAATGAAATAAATATAGTCAATTAATGTCACTACTACGAATCTTTTTGCTTCATGTCTTCTACTCTATATTTTAGAAAGTACAGCTTGTTGTTTCATGTCTTTTGTAAGTTCTTCATTACAGTTTAGAAAGTACATCCTGATGACGAGTTTTATCTTTTTTTTTCCTATGAATTTTACGAAAGTGCAACCTATCTTTTTTTTTTTTTGTCTTATGGGGGTATATACTACTCTCTCATGTAACATAGTGCATTCTAAAATTTTAAGACAAATTAAGATAAACCATAATGTGCCCTCATTTTATTTCCTAATTAGACACTATCGTCAACGTGATTAACGTTGATTGGTTGATAATGGAAACTATTTAATGCAAATAGGTTTTTGTCCTGTTGAATACATTATATTTGAGGACAATTTTTTTTTTTTTTGAAAAGGATCTGGAGGGGCTGAAGCCCCGTACAGTGATTTATTTAAAATAAAGGGGACCAGCAGTACAACTTACAAGTTTAAGAAACCAAAAAAGTATCAAAAAACATAAAAAAACAGCTTCAAAAAGTGAAATGGTTTGGCTTGGCTTGGTCCTGTGCTTCAACAAAAGCAATTCCTTGGAGAAAATACGCATGAAAAAGAAACAAGCCATTGTTCTACCATGTTCTAAAAAATCTTCTGTCCCCCTCCCAACGCCTGGATTCATAGAAGCAATTCAGATTCGACGACGTTCGATCTATGCCATGCACCGATCTATAGAACGAATGAATGCATGTGCTGCGAGGTTCTAGTCACACTCGGGATTCTTGAACGGTGATTTTGACAGAGGAATCGAATTAGCTGCTAGCTGCTGATCTGCTTTTGGACCTGCATAAAAACCTTCTGAAAGTTTGATCGGTCTATACATTCGAAACAGGTGGCGAAATGAAGGCGCTGGAGTGTTGAGCTGACCGTCAGCTGGTGACGACATGTGTGGTGGCAGCTTCCGTTCCGGAGTTTTCTTTTGTATAATGGCAGCACACTATTCTATTATGGGCCGTAAAAAATCTATTATGGGCCGGAGATAGTTGTGGTGGGCCGTCGCGCTCGGACACTCCCTCCTTGTTGTGTTGACATCCCCCCATCTCGATCCATATTCACCCTCACTTGGTGTTGGGCTCCCGTTTTGTATGTGGCTATCCGGTAGGCTAGCATGTTAGTGATAGACCTCTACATCAGCTGCATGAAAGAAGGCATATTTTGAAGTTAGTATTTATCTTTATGGCCCTCTCATATTTTGTTGTAATTTTTGTATGTGTACGAACCACGGAACCTGCGCATGACTAAATGTGAATTAGGAGTGTACAACAAATCAGGCGTGAAAATTAGTATGGACCAGTGCGCTAGCCATATGCAAAAGGATCAAGATGACCCTATGGATAAGAACTTTCGAGAGCATTACACATATCGAAAAAAAACCTTGATATTTTCTGTAAAGCTTGGTTAATGGTAAACATTAATTAATTGGAGATGTTGATATCTAAATGTAGCAAAAGGCATAAGCGAATTTTTTTGTTTTATAAAACACACAAATTAAATGTCCCATAATTGAGTGACTTCTTCATATCAAGACCATGTAGTCCCCAGAAGAACTGAAGGCCCGCTAGTGTCCGTATGCAGCATGAGTATTTTGGACATTCCTTCACTTTCACTCTATGTCCAAAATCATGAGAATCTGATATCTCTACATATTACAACATAAAAAGAACAAAAGAGGAGACATTTTTTTGGTGCGACATTCGTTTTGAGTCTGTAACCAACCGCCACCCCATGCGAACCCGATGAAAGAAAAGGAAACGAATCGTCCATGCGACCTAATAAAGGAAGGAATTAACCACATAATAAAGGAAACAATTAACCATGCAATAAAGGAAGTAAAAGGAAATAAATCGTCCATGCTACCTCATAAAGGAAGGAATTAACCATGCACGTTGGTTGTTGCGATAAAAAATACTCCATCGGGTTGGTATTAGAAGTCATTTTGGACAAGGTTTGGGTCAAACATTGGGAATACAAATCATTAATAACTTTTAAGTTGTTGAGTTTGTAAATGTGAAAATTATATGAATAGATTTGGGTTAAAAATACTTTGATAAAAGTATACATATATCACATTTACATAAATATTTTTGTAATAATAAGTGGTCAAATTTGTGTTTTGGAGACCGTGTCGCTGTCCTAAACGACTTCTAATACCACCCGGAGGAGTAGGAAGAAACCGTGACTCCTGCTCTTCCACCCGTCCGTAAATAGAAGGAGAAAATCTAGGAGGAAAAGAAAAAAAGTTCTCTAGCGCCCATTGTCCTGCGGATCGAAGGGGCGACACCCTCTCTACGCCCATGCAAATTTGGAAGGTGCGATCAATCACACCCTTCCCACCCGCATGCAAATTTGGAAGGTGCGATCCTCTCCACCCATGTGAACTTGGAAGGTGCGATCAATCACGCACTCCCCCACGCCCATGCAAATTTGGAAGGTGCGATCAATCACGCCCTCCCCACCCGTATGCAAATTTGGAAGGTGCGGTCTCTGGCCTCCCCACCCGCCGCGCAAATTTAGAAGGTGCGGTCTCTCTGGCCTCCCCACCCGCACCAATGGTCAAGTATGCATACACAGATCCTTGATAATATTATCTTAGACGAATTACGAAGAAGCCCATATATCAAATAGAGTTTAAAAACCCACGATATCCATGATTGATTGTGTTACTTTCACAAAACTTATTTAGATTAAATATCACTTTAATATCATTGTTATCTTATCATGTGATCCATGTGTTTTTATATAAAATTTAGTTATTCCGTAGTAACACACGGGCGTTTAACTAGTATAGTGAAATTTTAGAGTTTGTCAGTAAATCTATATTTTTGAAATGGGGGCATATGTACCCATCCATGGAGAAAACAACCCAACTGCGGGTGCTTGCTTCAGTTGAGGAGGCTTAAGCCGCCGAGCTTGCAATACCTAACAGGCCACCTGCAGGACTTGAGTCAGCAATCAAGCATGAGCACGAGCAGCCTGCATCACGGCGGTTCTAGGGAAGCACCGGCTTTAGAGTGAGCACATCCATTCAGATACCAACATGGGAAAAGGGGTTGCCCCTATAATGTGCTTTTATTAAAATTTAAACTAACAGAACATGTCATACCGAGAGGTTCAACAAACAAAAAAGGACACAAAAAATCTGCAGAGTTACACATATGCTTCTAGCCATTGATGCAGCAGAGGGGCTAACCTTTTTTTTCCCCTCTAAGTATAACCATTGCAAATTCACTTCGATGGACTGCTTTGCACATTGAAGATGTTCGTAAAATCAACTACATGCCCTCTCTCTATATATCTCTGCTTTCTGTCCAATATCTTGTGATGATGAGTGTTGGATTGTAATATGGCAAGTGGGCCTGTCCGCTTGCTTATATATATATATACGCTGGACAATCATAGTAATTATCGATTACCTAAATCACTTCTGAGCCGCGATCAGCTGGGCTGGCATGAGTAACTGCAAGGCAAGCAGCACTCTTGTTGACACTCATTCGAAGCTCTCTGCTGATGGTGCCTCTGTCTCAGATCCCAGTCGGTACCGTAGTCTTGCTGGAGCTTTTCAGTACCTCACCTTCACCAAGCCAGATATATCGCATATGCAGTTCAGCAGGTCTGCTTATACATGCATGATCCCCAGGAATCTCATCTGGGAGCCTTGAAGCGTGTTCTTCGGTACCTTCAGGGCACTCTGGATCTCGGGCTGCACCTTCACCAGACCTCTCTAGTTGATCTCAATGTCTACACCCGATGCTCAGATTGGGCGGGATGTCCTGACAACCACGCAAGTCCACCTCTGATTATGCGGTGTTCGGCAAGAGTGTTTCGGGGACAATCTCATTGCCTGGTCGTCCAAGAGATACCGGCGCCATTGTGCCGGCCGGTGTCGGTCAAAGCATGCGAGGCGGAATATCGAGCTGTTGCAAATGGAGTTGGCCTCGAAGCCAGCTGGCTACGCCCAGCTCCTCCTAAACCGTTGTCCACTTCATCGTGCTATAGTGGTTTATTGTGATAATGTCAGCGCCATGTATCTCTCCACCAACTCGGTTCACCATCAGCGAACCAAGCATATTGAGATCGACCTCCAGTGCTTGACGTCGTCGCGGCAAAGGCGAGTCGCTCTTGGTGAAGATGATCCATGCGTCCTGCGTTCCCACTACGTCCCGATGCGCCGACATCTTCACCAAGGTTTGCGGCGTCCGTGTTCGCGGAGTTTAGGTCATCTTAATGTTCGCGGTGCTCAATAAGTTCAGTTCAGACTGTCGGGGAGTGTTTGATTGTAATATGGCAAGTGGGCCTATCGCTTGCCTATATATATATATGTACGCTGGACAATCATAGTAATTATCGATTACCCTAAATCACTTCTATCAATGAGAATTTCAATGAAATAAATATAGTCAATTAATAATGTCACTACTACGAATCTTTTTTGCTTCATGTCTTCTACTGTAGAGCTTGTTGTTTCATATCTTTTGTAAGTTCTTCAGTACAGTTTAGAAAGTACATAATGATGATGCATGTACCCTCAACTTATGTCCTAATCAGACACTATCATTATACTGCAGAACATAGGGAGTATGAAATAAATGGATGGGTCCCTTATATATATTGGAAATTTTTTATAAGGGGATGGATACTTTGATTACCTGCCTGATTGCTATTAAAAATAGGCTATTCTAGAAAATGGAGCTACCTGTATATATATATATATATATATATATATGAACCTTGCAGAGGTAGGTGATAGGAACAAAACACACAGAAAGAACTCCCAAATAAATTAAACAGTCACGAAACCGACCGACGACGCTTGTTCGTGATGGGGCGAAGCCAGGACGCCATCGGCGTGCTATCTCTGGTCTTCTTTGGATGCTTGGTGGTTCTTTCACGGTGTAAGTGCATTCGTGGTTCTTTCGGTGTAAGTGCACACCAATCAATCAGTGGATTGAATTGGAGCAATTTTATGTTTTGATGTATGCAGAAGTTGTTTGAAATTCATACTGCTAATTTGGGGGATTCATTATCTGGACATATATATTTGCAGCACAAATGAACACTCAGATTGGAAGCGAGAAGAGATTCGTACGTATATGCCCGTGCCTGACTAAAAATCCATTTTTTTGCAAAGAGAAATGTTTCTGCTGCATCCTAACATCGCAATGCTTCAGTAAACTGGGCGAATGCAAACGTTCATGCCGTCATCCTGACTGTGTACCACCAGCACTCAATCATAACACCACCACGCAGCTGCTCTCTTCTCTTCAGCTGGCCGAACGGCCTTGATAGATGATACTGTGTGATGGAGAGTAATGTTAGTACAGTTCTTATTCATGGAATAAAAAAAAGTGTTTTGTTTAACCACTTGAAAGAGAGAGAAAATTGAAACAAAGCATCTCACGAACCATCTTCAGATGTCTGATTAAGCTCCATACAAAAAGGTAAAAAGCTCAGATAATCTGAGCAGTGGGCTATATGACCCACCATGTTCGTTTTTGTACAAACACTGAAACGCTGACGCTTGGATTGGCTGATAGCTAGCTGAGCCCGTGCGCGGTGCGGGCCTACAATCCATTTCGGCCTGGTATAGGCACTTGCACGTGCCTAACATCCGAGGATGGGCCTGTCGGCCGCCGAAGCCTGCAAAGCAAAACGGCTGCTGCTATTTATTCATTTATCACTTCCCTAAAAAAATGTTCATCTCTCACTGTGGTATACCTTTAACTTTAATCCGAGCCTGGAAGTCTGCAACGAAATCAAGCACTTCCCTAGGGTATAAGTAAAAAATAACACTGGCGTGAATCTAAATGTCTTCTTGTAATATAGGAGTGGGAGCAACTCCAAATGACTATACTATATATTTCTAATTGCTAGGAAAAATAGATTTTGGTTAGAAAGTACCCTCCAACAGTTTTTTTTTTTTTTTCCGTTTCGCTGTGCCATCTTCTATTCTTGATTTCTCGTTAGTCAATATAGAAAATGAGAATGGCTCTGTAGAGTACAAATAAGGTCGATAAAAAAAAAGTGGACAGAAGTGGAAAGATGTAGAAAACGATTCTTTATCAAATGACTCTATAACTGATGATTAAAATAACAAACTTTAGAAAGACTCTTGGGCGATGCTCTTAGTGCCAGGTCCAGGATAATGCTGGGTTGGCTATTCAAAATTTAAAGGTGTGTCAAAGTTTTTGTTCGCGGTCTAAAAAGTATAATATCTGGCTTGAAAAATACACACATAGTTTTATTGCATAGCATATCTACTACTAACTAATTGGAGGCTCCAACGGAGGCTCCACATTTATCCTCACCAGATGCGCTAAGAAAAAGTTAAATCTTAGAAATTCTCACAATAATCAGAAACATCTAGCCATTAATCCAATAGCCTCTAACAACCGCAGCCATTAGATCTATTTTTTTTTTTTTTAAAAAAAAATTACCCATAGTTGCCATTATAGAAAAAAACATTAATGATCCCTTAAATACACCCACCTATGCGGTTGTAAAAATCTCAAATAAATACCTAATAAATAAAATGATCTGTATGGAAAAAAAACAACGTGATATATATGCATGGATCTATATCACATATTCACATTATTTCTTTTTTTTTTTTTGCGACTAATGAAATCACACATTATTTTTATCACCGTACAATACCCTAATAGCTCCAGTCCAAATGCCGCCGCACAAACTCGGAACCAAACAACCCTAGCCTGGCCGCTGGCGGCACCCAAGCGACGTCGTACAGGGCCAAATCATGCACAAGTTAATTACGGTAAATCTACCATCTGTTACTCGATATGTCCTGTTTAGTTTGTAGTCTGTTTACCAATTTGTTGTTTGCTTATCTATATTCTATTCTAGATCATTGATGAGCTAATACAGGACATGCTCCATCAGATTTGGCTGTCCGTCGTCATCAATTAAATTAAACCACGTAGACAAGCATAGATCATGGATGTGGATGAGTTACCAAGATGCACGTATGCTCTGTTACTCGCCCAACCAAGGCCATCTAACGACGACAAGCAATAGTACTGAAGGTGTTGTTGGTTGATGGCACATCATCAGATCACTCCATACAGGTAAGAGCTCAACTCTAAATGCAAATGTACTTTCCAGCATCATTTAGTCCATAGCTATGTGATTTATTATACATATATAAATTTTGAGTTTACTTATATGAGAACTGAAGCCAAATTTGTCATAACATTCATTACACTACACGTGCTATTTGGCACAGACAATCACCTACAAAACATAAAAACTAGACAACTACGCTATTCTTCATTTATATAAATTGACGAAAAACACAAACTACACCATCATTGCTAATTGACATGTTATTCCCTTATCATTAATAAAAATATGGTATTTTAATAAATTAGTTAACCTTAGTCAATCAACTACTATAGTTGATGAATTTTGTCAAACATAACAATGCACAAGAGTGGAGTGTTTTTTCAAGTTATTTATATTAGACATATTTGGTAGATTATGATTATCATTGACAATGATGGTCATTATATATATGGAATATATAAATCTCTTCTATTAAAAAATAGTCTAAAGTCTAAACTAACTATAAATATTGATCCAAATTATTACCCCTACCATTATGTTAAATTAGCCTAAAGTAGCTCCCCTAATATTCATCTAAATATTTGGTACCTTAATTATAATTATTTTTGTATATATATTTGGTCAAAAGTTTAGATTGGAAGATTCAACAAATGTGAGATGGAGACATATTTTTTTTTATGCAGGGAGTATATGATTAGGAAAAAATAATATAAAGTAACCCTTAAATTTGCATTTATAGATACCCACCTACATTATATCGTTAAACATAGATAATCTCAAGTAATCATTAAATCTAAACTATCTACATCTATCATATTATATAAAGGATTTCCAAAAATACTATTAAAAACCATTCTAAATTATTCACTTACGTCATTGTTAATAATATAGAAAAGAAACTAGCACATGCATTACGTTTGTCTCTATACATATACCTATGTACATGAAACGATGAGTATGCCAATTTCAAAACTAAATGCATAATTATATTGAGGTTTCATCTAAACACGGATCTACCACAAATGAACTTACAATGCAAATGTGAAAATTATATGAGCAGGTTTGGAAAAACATATAGAGTAATCTGTAACCAAAGTCTACAACCAGCTAATACTATTTATACGAGTATTCCGTGTGAAGTAAATAAGAAAATATTTGTACCGTACTATGTAAGAATATGAACACATGAGAAAGACGAACTAAAGACAGATGCCAAACCACACTTGGAGGTCGAGAGTTGTGATGCAATATAAATGGAGATGGAAAAGTGGATTGCGCAATTTTATTAAACCAAACCGCAACAAGATAGATAAACAAATAATAATCAGTCTCATATTAAATTATTCACAACTAAATGTCACTAAGTATGTAGATATTATAAATAGTTGGGAGCCAAGGGACGAAAAGTTACATACATCGATTATTAACTATTTTTCCGTTCCAAATTGTAAGTCAATTTGATTTCTTTGTTTTATCTATTTTGCTATGTATCTAGACATATCATTACACCTAGATGCATAGCAAAATGGATATATCTAAAAAGTCAAAGCGACTTATAATTTGGAATGGAGGGAGTAATGTCTATCAAAACTAGATCCATATTAGAAAGTACTCACTTCATTCCAAATTGTAAGTCATATTTATTGACGTATAATATTAGAAAGTACTCACTCCATTCCTATAACTACAATTTTATTTATCTCCTGTGGACGTATATGATATGATATTTATTGACAATTCATCATAATTTTGATTTAAATTTCAGTGCCCTTGCAAGTTGGTGTTGTGGTGTAGTGTCACACAAACAACTGTTGACATAGTATTTATTTAGCATTAGGTATAATTATTGTATTAACATAATAATAGTGTTTTTTAACCATCGATAGGGATGTCCCTATCTATTTTTATGTTTTTAAAATAAACCCAAAAAAATCATCCCCCATAGTGGGTTGAACCTAGGGCTAGAGACCGGTTTTGCAACTGAGAATAATTTCACTAAATTACTTCAAATTGCATGCTAATGTCCCTAAAAAAATTAGGAGACGTGGAGTAAGCAATAAAGCCTATATGCAAAAAAATTAAACCATCGCAATTATGAAGATAATTAAGCCAATCCAATAGTATTTTTGTATAAATTATCCATCTCTATCATTATAAAAGATAATGATTTGATGCCTAAATTTGCATTCAAGTTATTCATAATGGCATGATGACAGATAATGAAAAATAATGTATACCTGTATAATTTGTACCTAATTTATCCACATGTCAACCATTATAAAAATTAACAAAAATTCTCCAAAATCTACATATAAATGCTAATGTAAGCAACTACAAACAATAAATTAACATCCGTAAGTCAAAAATTACATTGGTATGAACAATTATTATTTTTATAGGAGCCTTGTAAGTGCAATCAACCTCTAATGTGGGTTTTGGTGTTGATGACAATCTAAATAGAGGACTAATGAGATTTATCGAGTTGACAAGCAGGCAATAAGCAAAGAGGACATTGCAAACCTTAAGGAGGAGTACCCGATTCGATTTTTTGTTGGTACTTCAAGAAAGGAGGTTTATATTCTTTTTACATTTTGAATTTGAGTATAGGACACGCCGTACTATCAAGAGGGATTAGAACTACTGTGTCAAAGCGTGCAACCAAGTGCTCATATTCACACCACATAACCTCCAGCTCCAAACTTAGTCAGCCATTCAAACACTTTCTATTTCCATGCTGACTAAGGCTGAGCGGCGGTGCCGCCGAGCAGGCAGTGTCGCTTGGTCATGAGCGGCGGTGCCGCTCGTGATCTGACCGTTGGGAGGGGAGTATTTATACTTTTCCTTTCTACCCCCAACAGTTACCTTTCTTATCCTCTGCTCACTTTTGACGGAAAGGATCCAAGTGCTCAGCTCTCTCTCCTCCATTGAAGCTCCTCACTCCCTCAAGCAAATCCATCGATTCCACCATCGATTCTTGAGTGTGAGGGCTGCAAACTTCGATTGGAAGGGAGCTCCACTGATCTTCATCGTTCTAGAGGCACTTGGTTCGCACTTTGGCCGACGGTTTTGGTTCTTTACTCTTGGAGCTTGCTCCTAGCCGGCTAGTGCGTCGCCCTTGAGCTTGCCAACTTGTGTGGCAGCCTAGGGAGGTTTGTAACACCCTCTTGCATCTAATATATTACCCCACATCTCTAGGATTCGGTTCCTAGACTTGTGAACGAGGCAAAGAGGCAAACCTTTGTGGTGAGCTCATTCCTTTGTGGAACCTCAACAACGTGGACTTAGGCAAGCCTTTGTGGCGAGCTGAACCACGGGATAAATCACCGTGTCACCGTGTGCTTGATTTACTTTACATTGCTTATATATCGTTGTTGTTGAGAGATTCTAGGGTTTGAGGCCGATCTACTTGTATACCCTCGATCTGCTTGTTTCAGCTCTTGATCTGCAATTCATACCTGTCCAGGAACCAAGAAAAATTACTCGATCTACTTTTCATTGGACAGGTTTTGAAGCGTGAGCTGATATTCTTCGCGAGAGCGGCGGTGCCGCTTAGTGGAGCGGCGGTGCCACTCGGAGCGGCGGTGCCGTTGGTTCAAGCGGGCGGTGCCGCTTGGTAACCCGGCGTTTCGAGTTGATTTTTGAAATAGGCCTATTCCCCCCCCTCTAGGCGTCCAGCGATCCTACAAGTAGTATCGAGCTTGTTTACCGTTAAAGCGCTTCACCGCGTGAAGTATGGATACCGTGAGGTGGTTCAATCAAGGCGGAGCCGAAGGCATCCACGCCAAGCCTACGGCTTCCGGCGGCGAGCTCTCCTCGTCATCCTCTCTCTCGGCAGCCACTGATCCAGAGAGAAGGGAGGCAAGGAGACAAAGAAAAGAAAAGAAAGCCGCCAAGGAAGCTAGAAGAGTTGAGCGTGAGAAAGCCAAGAAGCAAGAAGAAGATGCAAGCATGCAGCTCATTGAGAAACTCAAGAGAAGAGATGAAAGAAAGAGAATAAGAGAAGAAAGACTCAAAAGAAGAGAAGAAAGAAGCAAGAAAATGGCGGAACTTGATGCTCAATCAAGTGAGTTATCAAGTAGTTCTGATGATGGTGATGATGATGAGTCTTATGTGCCAAAGAGCAAGAAGAATGAGAAGAAGAAGGATGAGGGCAGCAGCAACAACAACAAATTTCTTTGCTATATCCTTTAACTATAACTCTCTTTTCTCTAACCGTGATAGGAAGTCATTCATCAATGTTCCCGTGGGGAAGTTGCCTCACTTTGATGGGACCAACTATGCCAAGTGGAAGCATGTGATGAGTGCCTATCTTAATGGCATTCACCCGGTCTTTGGGATATTGTGTGCAGTGGATATGAGCCTCCGGTGAACCCCAAGTCACCCACAAATGAAGAGATGATAGCAGCCCATCTCAATGGCCAAGCTACAAGCATCCTCCTAAGTGCTCTAGATGGAAATGAGTACAATAGGGTGATGAATGTGAATGTGGCAAAGAAGATTTGGGACACTTTGGTTCTTGCACATGAAGGTGTTGATAAAGTAAGAAAAGCAAAGATTGACTTGTTGAAGGCAAAGCTCAACCGGTTTGTGATAATTGAAGAGGAAGGTGCCCAAGAGATGTTTGACCGGTTGATGGTTCTAGTTGGAAAGATTAGAGGATATGAAGATGAAGAGCTTGATGATCACAAGGTGGTGAAGATCATGCTTGAAGCCTATGCACCTAGAAATGAGACCGTAGTCACCTTGATAAGAGACAAGAAAAGATTTGAGTACTTCACTCCTAATGATGTGCTTGGGAGATTGCTCACCTTTGACATGCAAAGGGAAGAGGCAAATGAGAGGAAGAAACTTGGTGAGTGTGGATATAGGATCACCTAAGAACTCTACCGAGTTGTACGCAGGGTTCTATCCAAGCCTGCGGCCCCAAACAACTCCCAGAAGGCAATGGAAGCATAGCTACGGTGACTTCTGTTGTAACTAGGATAGAACACTAGTCAGGTTACCTTGTAAAGGGTTTGGCTGTTCGGTTCCTCTACGGACAACCCTCTCTGTATCCGACTAGGATCGTAGTGAGTTCCTTGGCCCCTTGGACTATAAAAGGCGGCCAAGGAACACCTCGTAGAGGAGAGCGCAAGTACGCACGTACAGAACACAAGCTTGGCATCGACCAAGCGCTGTAAGCTTCACAGCCGATTCTCGGCTGACCCCATCAATCAAAAACAGGCTCACGCCGACTGGACGTAAAGGTCTTTACTCGATCCTTGATCGAGGGCCCGAACCGAAGATAAAAACCCCGCTCTCCATGTCACCGGCAAGAACAAACCGCCGGGCTCTAGGTTCGCCGAGGCCCGAACAAACCGCCCGGTTCACCCGCGGGCGTGCTCTCGATCGTAAAACATCGATACCGGGCGCGCCGGGTAGGCTCTCGTCGATTTCAGCATGAGGGTCCGGCGACCACGACATCATGAGTACGCCGACGAGGAAGACGATCATCTTCAGATCATGGGCTTTGCGAGATCGACGACAACGGCGAAACTCGGTTACACCATCATGGACTCCAAGACCGAAGAACCAGAACTCGTCGAGAAACTCCAGCAACTGACGATTGCCGAAGCCGCCTCGGAAACGGAGAACAAGTTCGAATCTTGCTCAGGAACTAGCACGGAAGGGCCCAAACCCGAAACCAACTCGGGGAAGGTGAACAACCGGGACCCGAATACGAACCCGAAGCAACTCGGCACGACTCCAACTCCGGCTTGAAGAGGGAAGCTACTCCAACTTGGAAACTCTTTTCAACCAATACTTTTCCAAATCAGAGAAAGAAGGCGAGTTCGGATATAACCCTGGACACCAGTCCAGATTACCTTTTCAATTTCCTACAGGATTACGCAATGCAGCACACGCGTATTCAAGGAGCGCCAGGACTACTCTGAAGAGAAGATTGGAGATTCCTTTGGAGGGCGCACAAAGAGGGCTCATATTGACGAGAACCCCAGAGGAGTGCATCATCCACTGGCCAAGAACCCTCAGCAAAGCCGATCGTCAAGCAACGGGGACGAACGGGGAGGTCCATCATCGTGAGGTCCATCCCAGGCGGAAGGAGTGGCGACCCAAAGCTACAGCTGCAAAGGAAGTCTTCATGGTGGCTACGACAGCATACTCCGCTTAACCGACCGGAGGTCCCCGACATCAGGTCCACTGACGAAGGCCTATCCAACATCTCGGCGGATGAAAGAACCCTCGACGACGAAGGAGAACTCCAACGTCAAGAAAGGCTAAGAAGAAACAAGCTGAAGGGAGGACGCCGAATCAGGGCGAACGCGCACATGCAAGCTCTGAACAAATATCAAGCCGATCTACACGAGTACGAGTTTGAAATCTGAAAGAGAAGTGAAGATGATCAAAAGGGCTACCGGGGAAAGACTACATGGGTTGATTGACCGCCTGAAGACTGCACTGCACCTGAATGACGAGGAGAGACTCATCAAGGAGGCATTGCAAAAGGCTGTCCGAGAAAGAGACCCCAGGACATCGCAGTCAAAGGCAAACAGCTCTCATGTTCCAAGAAGTCGATCCAACGTCTTTGAAAGGCTGGGAAGGCCAGAGGGTTCCAACAACTCCAGGAGGGATGGTAGACAATACCAGAGACCCCCAAGGGAAAGCCCCACACCAAGACTAAGCCGACGAGAAGAGGTCGTGGAGTCGACATATCGACCTACTAGGACTCATCCAAAAGGAGGAAGAACCTCAGGAGGATTTGAAGAAAGGACGACGAAAAGCTACGACAGGTTTCCTTGCTTTTTGAAAAGATTGCAGGAAGTCAAGCTACCCCCGAAGTTCAAGCCTTCAAACCACTCAAAATACGATGGGAAAATAGAGCCCAGACAATGGCTCAGAGTCTACTCACAATCCATTGAGCTGGCTGGAGGAGATGATGACGCAAAAGCCGTCTTCTTTCCCATGGCCCTAGAGGCTCTACCGCTCCAATGGTTCGACAAGATCGAAGAGGGCTCAATCCGATACTGGGAAGACTTACAGAAAGCATTCTGTAGCAACTTCGCAGGAATCATCACCCATCCTATTACTCAGGCTGAGTTGAAAAGCCTCAAGCAGAAGCCAGGAGAATCCCTGAGAGATTACTACCGAAGATTTGGGGAGATGAGATCCCAAGTGCATGACATCACCAAAAGGGAAGTGATAGACGCCTTCGGCAACGGGATTTTCTCAAGATGGCAGTTCTCAGATTTCTACAAGGACAACCCGAGGACAAATGAGCAGTTCAAGCTTACTGTTGAGAAGATGATCGGAGCTGAAGAAAGAACCCGAGATCGTTTTCCAGAAAGAAAGAACTCAGAGGCTCCGAAGAAAGATCAGAACAACTCTCAACAGCAAAAGAAGCGAGGACCAGACAATACTGTCGCAATGGCGGAGAAGTCAAAGAAACCTTACAAACAAAGGTTCAACAACAACAACAATGGCGACAGGAACAGAAGCAATATCAAGCTAGAAGACCTACCCTGCATCTACCATCCTGGAGCTCCGCACACGCTCGGAAATTGTACCACTTTCCAGGAAAAGTACAAGGGAGGGAACAACTCCGCTCGAAGGGGAACAATCAAGAAAAAGTAGAAGAAGCCATTGAAGAGCCTAAGACGGGGGATTTTCAGAAAGCAACAAGATCCCTAAACGTCATATTCTCTGGAGTACCCAGATCAAAGAGCAAAAGACAAGACAAACCTGGCACTCCGATCAATCATGGCAGCGAGAACCCAGCCAGCACGCGCTACCTCAATTGGTCCCAATATCCGATTCAGTTCACCGGGGAGGATCAATGGACAAGCATGGGCAACGCCGGCCTATACCCTTTGGTGCTGGAACCCACAATAGCCAGAGTAACTGTTACCAAGGTATTGATCGACGGAGGAGCCGGGTTGAATATCATATTCTCGTAAACACCGGACAAGATGGGACTAGACCTCTCCGGACTCATCGCCCCTTCAAGCACTCCTTTCTATGGAATAGTGCCCGGACGAAAGCAGCTATACCAATTGGACAAGTCACCTTGCGGTCACATTTGGATCTCCAACAAATTACCGGACAGAGTACATCAAGTTCGGAAGTAGCGGATCTCGAGTCACCATACCACGCCATCATGGGGAGACCTGCTATTGCAAAGTTCATGGCCATTCCACACTACCCGTATCTTCTACTAAAGATGCCGGCAGACCTTTTGGGGTTCTTTCCATCAAAGGAGACCTCAAGAAAGCTTTCGTGTGCGACGTACAAGCCGTGGAAATCGCAAAACAAGACAGAGGAGCTCTTGGAGAAAAAGGAACTCAACCGGATGGCAGAGGATACAAACCCGGAAGAAGAACTCGAGATACCGGCCAAGAAGCAAGCAATTCCGGTTCCGCCGTAAGAGGCCGACGTCAAGCACATTGATCTACAAACGGGCGATCCTTCCAAGACGGCGATCATCAAGTGCCCACCTATCTCAAAATAGAAATTCGGCTCACCCGGCTTCCTAAGGCAACATAAAGATATATTTGCACGAAACAGCCAGACATGCCCGGTGTACCAAGGGAGTCTGGCCGAGCTAATGTAATTGACATCAATATGGGATCCAAACCCATCAAGCAAAGACTAAGGAGGTTTTCACCGTAAAAAAGAAGGAAGCCATCAAAAAGGAGATTGCAAAACTACTTGCGGCGAGGGTTCATCGAGAAATCCTACATCCTGACTGGCTAGCCAACCCGGTTGGTTCAGAAGAAGAACACCTCGACCGGGCGAATGTGTGTGGACTACACAGACCTCAACAAGCATTGCCCAAAGGACCCTTTCAGGCTTCCAAGGATTGACCAAATAGTAGACTCAACAGTAGGATTAGCTTTACTATCGTTCTTGGACTGCTATTCAGGGTACCATCAGATTGCACTGAAGAAAGAAGATCAGAGCAAAACCTCTTTCATCACCCCCTTCGGTGCCTACTGCTACAAAACAATGTCCTTCGGATTGAAGAACGCCGGAGCAACGTATCAAAGAGCGATCTGAGACTTATTTGGGAGAGCAGATTGGCAAAAAAAATGCCGAAGCCTCCACGTAGATGATGTGGTGGTGAAGACAAGAGAACCGTAAAACTCTAATTCAAGACTTGGAAGAGACTTTTAAGAGTCTCAAAAAATGGAAGTGGAAGCTCAACCCAACAAAATGCGTCTTTGGAGTTCCTTCGGGATAGCTACTGGGATTCTTGGTCAGCAACAGAGGCATCGAAGCCAGCACCAAGCAGATCAAGGCCATCAACGAGATGACACAACCCTGAAGCGTCAAGGACGTCCAGAAACTCACAGGGTGCATGGCGGCACTCAACAGATTCATATCAAAGCTTGGAGAGAAAGGGCTACCCTTCTTCAAACTCATCAAGACAAAAGGAGAATTTAAATGGACAGAGGAGGCTGACAAAGCGTTTGAAGAGCTCAAGCAGTACCTTACAACAGCTCCGGTCCTAACACCTCCAAAGGATCAAGAAGAACTACTGCTATACATAGCAGCAACAAGTACAGTGGTCAGCTCAGCAATCATCGTGGAAAGAGAAGAGCCCGAGCAACCTAACAAGGTCCAGAGGCCAGTTTACTACGTGAGCGAAGTTCTATCTGAGTCCAAGGCTCGGTACCCTCACGTACAAAAACTACTCTACACCATACTGATCACATCAAGGAAGCTACGACACTACTTCGACAGTCACAAGATAACAGAGGTAACTGACTCACCACTGGGTGACATCCTGAGGAACAGAGATTCAACAGGCCGCATATCAAAATGGGCAGTAGAACTCGGAGCAATGAATCTAGAGTTCACCCCAAGAAGAGCAATCAAATCCCAGGCGCTACCAGGACTTCATAGCAGAGTGGACGGAGCTCCAACAACCCATATCCGATGACATCAAGAAGCATTGGAACATGTACTTTGATGGATCGTTGAAGCTAGGGGAGCAGGAGCCGAGATTTTATTCATATCTCCAGAAGGAAGACAACTCAAGTACGTGCTGCAAATCATGTGGCAGGCTACAAACAACGAGGCTGAGTATGAAGCACTCATCCATGGCCTCAAGATAGCAAGAACTCTGGGAATCAAGAGACTACAAGTATACGGCTGACGCGGTTGTCATCAATCAAGTCAACAAGGATTTGGGGACTGCACAAAGGACAATATGGGCCTCTATTGCGCAGAAGTACGCAAACTGGAAAAGAACTTCCAAGGCCTAGAGATCCTACATGTGCTCAGAGACACGAACGTGGCAGCAGACGTGCTAGCCAAACTCGGATCTGACAGAGCCCAAGTCCCACCAGGAGTATTCGTCGAAGAACTCTTGAAACCATCCATCAAGGAGAATCCAGAAGAATACAACATGGAGCAAGCAGCTCTAAACGGAGTAATGATAATCTCTCCAGGTCGAAGAACAACTCCCTGGATCGAAGACATCATAAACTTCATCAAGAACAAGACACTACCCGAAGACAAAGCTGAAGCAACCAGGATCTTGAGAAGAAGCAAGAACTACGTGCTCATCAAAGACAATCTTTACAAAAGAGCAGCATCATCAGGAGTACTACTCAAGTGCATAAGCTTTGAAGAACGAAAGGACATCCTCCAAGAAATCCACTCTGGATGCTGTGGAAACCACGCAGCGTCAAGAACCCTCGTGGGAAAAGTATTCAGAATAGGATACTACTGGCCAACAGCCCTCAAAGACGCAGAAGAACTCGTCAGAAAATGCAAAGGATGCCAGATGTTTGCAAGACAAGCACATGTGCCAGCACACAACCTGATCTGCATACCTCCATCATGGCCTTTCTCGTGCTGGGGACTGGATCAAGTCGGACCACTCAAGAGAGCAAAAGGAGGATATGAGTACATCTACGTCGCCATCGACAAATTCACCAAGTGGATAGAGTACAAGCCATTGGTCACCTTCAGCTCAACCAAAGCAGTCGAGTTCATCCAAGAGATCATGCACAGATTTGGGATGCCCAACAGAATCATTACTGACCTCGGATCACCGTTCACGGCAGCAGAATTTGAAGACTGGTGTCGTGGTCTAATACCACCGTCACAGTAATGTCTGGCTAATGCGTGCTCCGATGGCCTAGCTCTAGAGACAATGACACGAGATTTATACTGGTTCGGGGCTAATCGCGCTCCCTAGTCCAGTGTGATCACTATCCGAGCTCAAATGCTCATACCGGGGCTCAGTACAAGCAAGGCGAGAGAGGGAGAGGGCTCCCAAGTCTCTATGATTGAGGCTAGTGCCAATATCAAGTGGATGTGTGTGTGAGTTGAGAGTGAACCCTTGTTGTTCCCCCTCATCCCAGAGGCCTACCCCTCCTTTTATAGTCGCAAGGGGGGCAGGGGACATGAGCTCCCCTCGGGATGCGGACTTGAAGAAGTAAAACATATGTGAGGGTAGTGGAAGCGGTGAAGAGCTCTCGGATGAGCTCCCAATTCGGTGAGAGCTCCCTTCGAGCTCCCGAGTGCTTTGGGCGTCGAAATCGGTCGTCGTCGTACGCGGGAATCGCGGTTTGGGCAATGGTCAGGCGTCGCCCTGTCTCCAATCGTAGTTGGAAGACGTCTTCTCGGTATGGGGGTGTCCATACCGTCGATGGGAAGGCGTACCCCGTATGTACCTGCGCGACACTATGGCGGAGCTGTTGGAGCCGACGGGGTATGGCGCGGTGGTCGAATGACCTCTCCCCCGTAGCCGTAGTGCTACGTGGCAGCGGCATGTCGATAGTGGTTGAGCTTGTCGAGAGTCGTTGGCCAACCCCCGCACCCGCAGCTTCTTTTGAGAAGGCAGGCGGACGAGCTCTCGGCAGTTGTCGCCCCGAGGCCCATCGTGAGGGAGCTGGGGCGAGACGGAAAGAGGTCCCGGGACAAGGTTGAGCGCGTTGAAGACAAGGGAGCTCGTCGTCAAGAGATTCGAAAGCAAGAGCGGAACAACGGATCTCTGTCCGAGTAGCTCGTTTATGAGAGCCCGAGCGAGACGGAGGCTTGTCCCTGCGTGGAGAGCTCTTATGTGGTGAAGACTTCGTGTGCCACGGTAGGATGTCCTTGCTTTCTCATGATCGGGGTTCGGGATTATGTTTGGGCTGAGAGCTCGCTCACGGGTATCCCAAATATCGATCCCCCACAGTAGCCCCCGAGCATTTGGGGGAGAAGAGGTCTCTCCTGCATGATGCTGTCCGCGTGGCGGTCTTCTTTGTAGCGAGGGACCCTTGTTTGAGGAATGATGTTCGTTCGTGGGCGTGGCGGAAGCGCCCGCTGGGTGTAGCCCCCAGGCCCGCGTGGAGAATAGTAGATTCTCGCGGAGGCTTTTTTTAGAATTTTCGTGGGCTCATCGACCCGCTACTCTATGATTGTTCGCGGAGGTGGTGTTCGAGCTCGATCTTGCCTTGTTAGCCAAGATCGAGTGCTCGGTGAGCTGCCATCGGATAGTCCCGGTGAGGCTCGAGCTCGTCAGCTCGTTCGTCTGATCAGCTGGTGGATCAACCTCAGGTTCTGAGAGCCCGACTTCCGTGGTCCTTGAGCCCCCGAGCGTTGTCTCGGGCGAGGCGCTTCCTCATCGGAGAGGTTAGCTCGGAGTCGATCGTAGCCCTCAGTGACCCAGACGCGCGCAAGCAAAAGCCCCCGAGCCTTTTCGAGAGCTCGAGGCGCGGGCCGCCGATGCCGCCGCAAAGGCGCCCTCGCCCGTGGTATCTCCGGGTGGCTCTCAAAGCTCACGAGTTGAGCTAGCCTTCGGAACCCCGAGGCGGTGAGCTCGCGTTGCTGAGCTCTCGGATTTTACCCGTTGTGTAAAAAATAGCCGTTGAGATCTTACCGTTGGGATTTTTACCGTTGGCGGGGGGTTATCCCATTAATGCCGTGGCCGCCGGCTTCCGCCGTGTCGCCAAGACGCGTCGATCTCGCGGTGTCCGTTGCGGGCTTAACGCGGGCGTGTGGCGGGCCCCCAAGTTTCATTTGGCCGCCTCCGCCGCGCAAGAGCTCTATAAATAGGCGAGATCGGGAGCGGATTCGCCTTCCCGTTTCTTGCCTTCCCGCACACGAGAGAAAGAGAAAGTTCGATCGCCGCCACCTGCCCGTAGATCTGATCCTCCACCACCCCCTCGCTTCACCGGTGGCCTGTTCGGGACCGAGAGATGGGCTCGTGGTTGCGCTCGACGGTGACGGAGGCGTTGATCGAGCGGTGCAAGACCGTCGGGCGGGGTTGCCGCATGACCAGACGGGCGGCGGAGGAGTGGATCATCCCGACGAGGACGCACGAGACCCCCCGATCCGCCGGGCGGGTATGTCGCCCTCGTTCGCGGGCCTTCCACGAGCGTGGGCTTGGCATGCCCGCGGACGACTTTTTTCGGCGGCTCATCTCGCATGGGGCATCGAGCCCAAAGACTTGATGCCCAACGGAGTGCTGCTTCTTCGGCCTTCTCCATGCTCTGCGAGGGGTGGTTGGGGATTCCTCCCAACTGGGAGCTCTTCAAGCACTACGTCTTCGCGAAGATCCAGCCATTGCCGGGCAGGGGAGGCGGCCCGGCTCCGATCGCCTGCGTGCCGATGCAGCTGCGCGGGGGGAAGGTTCGGGAATCCTTCCCGGGAGGATCTACTTCCCGTCGCCCAACCCCGGGTGGAGGGAGGAGTGGTTCTATTCAAGAACGACCCTCCCACCCTCCGCCGTTCACCACCGCACCTTCGCCAAGGGGAGCCACCGCGGGCGCGAGGGTCCGCAAGACAACACCATGGAGGACGGAGGCGGCCGTGACCAAGATCAAGTCGCTTGCGGACGCCGGGCCGACGGTGAATCACATCATCGAGGCCTGGCTCAGCAAGGCGGGTGGTGCCCCTTCGCCGAATCCTCCTGATGTGGGAGATGGAGGAGAAGGGAGGCCCCGCTTGTGGGAATAGCCAATGCCCCCGGTCTCACCGTCGACCGTGCGCTTTTTGATGAAGCAAGTGACGAAGTCGGGGTGAGGGCACCGGGAGCTCCCCAGATCCTCCCTAATTCAGAGACCTCTGCGCTGGTAAGTGCTCGTCGTCTTGCCTTAGCTCATTCCTTTGCCGTCTTGGGTTTTCTAATGAGCTCGAGCTCTACAGGTCGGCGTGGTGCGCGTCCCTTTCCGCCTCCCAACCTCCTCTCCGCGGAGCTGAAAGGCCGACCCCCGCCGGCGTCAGTAAGGTCCCGTTCTCAAGCGAGGAGGCGGGGCTCATCCAAATGAGGGGCGGCGGCGGTCAGGCGAGGTGGAGCTCGGCGTCGAAGCTGCAGGGCGGCCTCGACGTCGACGGCGCTTTCAGCCGGAAGGTCGGGACCTCAATCGAGGGCTGACTCTCACCGCCCCGGTGGTAGCAGCCTTGAGGCGGCGGCGCCCGCTCGCCCACAGCCCGCCGCGGCGCCCAAGCCCCACAGTGTGCGGGCACTTCGATCGAGGGATGACTCAGGGCTCTGGCGTGGCCGAGGTGCAGAAGAAGAAAGAAGCAGAAGAAGGGGTGGCCGCTAGGTAAGCTCTCCACCCTTCGTGTTGTCGTTGGCGGTAGCGGTTGACCCGTAGGCATTGACTTTCGGTTGTGTTTAGGTGGCGACAGCATACCTGTGAAGCGTCTGAAGATGGGACGTGCTGGTGGCTGCCGGGCGCTGGCTCGAGGCTTAGAGATGACGAGCTCGGACGGGCGCCATTGACCATGAGCTCGGTGTCACCAGTCCTCGAAAGCGCGGCGCCGGTGAGTTCGGGATGGCGATGGCGGCCCGACAAATGAGCGGGACGACGACGGGCGAGCGAGGGAAGAGCTCGAAGATGATGGCGCTTTCTCCTTCAAGGGGACATTGTCACCAGCGCCCGCTGGTTTCGGGGCCTCTCATGTCTCCGGACTCCCCGCCGGCGCCGACCGCCCCCGTGGGTCAAGCATTGAGGACCGTGCTGGCCGACTCGGCCGAAGAGCTTCGTAGCCGATGGCCTCATCGGGGACCGCAGGGGCGTCGTGGTCGCTCAAGCCGCCGCGAGCTCCTCGGGCGAGGGAAACGGAGAAGGCGGTTCCGAGGAGATCCCGCCCCTCCGAGGAGCGCGTCCGGGAGCCCGCTGGAGGTCGAGGCCCATCCTCGGCCGAGGAGGTCGTCGACATCTCCGACGACGAGGACACCGACATGGTGGCTGTAAGACGGCGCGGATCGGCGATGAGGGCCTGGAGGATGAGGCCGCCGGCGGCGCCGCCACCAACGCCGCCGCCGATGGTGCCGTTCCTCGTGGGGCGATCAAGTCGACGGGCCAGGTCCGCGGTGCCGCGCAGCGACGCAGTGCCCTCCACCGGGCGTGGACATCGCCATTCCCCGCCTATGCCCGGGTCGCCCGCCGCCGCCACCGCTGCTGGAGGAAGCTGATCGTCGCCGGACCATCGGAGCCGGCGAGAAGTGCGCCGCCGCTCTTTCTAAGGTTTGTCGCCGCCGCAGTTAGCCGGGCTTCGCCTTGTGCCTTCTTCTTGTTTAACCGCTTGTGGTTCGCGAGAAGGGGGGCGGGAGGCCATCGGGGGATACAACCGACAAAGACCTCCCCTCGAGGGCCGGTGGTTTCGTTAGACTGGCCGACGACGTTGTCGCGCGGAGATGTGCAACGAGCTTGGCTCAAGGCAGCTCCAAAGACCGGTTTCGGAGGCCCGGGCGAGGAGGCGGCCGACCTTATTCAGGAGCGGAGGAGCCGGTGTTGACACTTGTTATCATATAAAATTTTTAATTAATTAAACATGAGAAAGGGGTATAAATAATAATAACAACCTAGAATAGGTGTCACTAACATAATTCCATCAGTTTTGGTAAAGTTGTGATTTGCGTGGACTTAATAGAAAAATCAGCAGAGATGACGTGGCATACGGCCGACGAACGCAACGCAATCCAACTCCGAAACAAGTCTAGAAGGCTTCGGATTAATCCCGACGTGAACTAACTTTGGAACCAAGAAATACATCATCTAGAAGACCCAAGAACACGCGACGCACGACGGGACCCGCAGGGGGAGACCCCCCGGGCCGATCGGCCCAATAGTTAGGCCGATCGCCCCCCCTGGCGCCGACTCGCCGCTTCGAAGCTTCCTCCACCGCCCTCTAAGACTCGATCTAAACCGGTTGATTTGAGTCGGTTTGATCCGAGGGCGACGGTAGAAGTGCGGGATTGATTCAAGGTTAATACCACATCGCCTAATGAAGATGGAGAGACGATCGAAGACCGATATATTAGGACCCCTAGACCCCCCCCCTTCTTAGATCATCAAGTTCTATAACAAAGATATTTCTAATTAAAATACCAAGTCATATTCAACGCTAGAGAAACATCGCTTTCGGAAGAGTAGCAATCAAGATTAGAACTAGTAGGAAGGGAGAAATCCGCTCCGGATCGCTGGAGGCCGCCTCAAGATCAGGCCTCGTTCTTGTAAGTTCTTCATTGTAAGTAGTTTTCAAGTTCCGCACACATGCTTAATATGAATATCTTGATCATGTTTATATTCGAGATTATTTGTTCTAGTATTTACTTTAATTACACATTTAGCATAGTTGAATTATGTTATGTTCATGCATGGATTCGTATATAGCTCATCATCTAGATCGGAAGGTGAGTGGTAGAGATGATGTAATCATGGTGATTAGATCTTATTTACCCGCGTTTGCACCCTATGTGCCGGGTCGTGTGGTAGATCGTGGTGGTGACAGCATCATTGAGTCCTTTGCAATCCACCCCGTATGTAGGCCTAGCGGATGTTAGATTTCGGGTTGTTCTAAGTTTCGCCTTAGTCTTCACGGATTCTCGCCCTCATGTCCGGATTTAATTAGTCTTTCTTCGATGATTGTTATTTGTATTGCATAATTAGGTAGATCCTAACATTTAGTTTAGAGTTACATATTGGAGTTTCTAATGCTAGCTAGCCTATGAATTGCTATCGTCCATTGTTAGACACTTTTCGCCAACCAACGTGATTTTTGGTCAAATCTGTTTATCTAGAACTTTATCATTATCTTTACTATGAACTTTGATCCTTGCTTAAGTAATTGATGAGATTAATGCTGATGTCTTGCACATGAGAGATGGTTAGATTAAGATCTATGCTTAGTTAATTCAAGATAACAGACTTCTTTCCCCGTGGTAGAATATAAATTCAAGACCTGGTTATTACTCCTGGTTAAAATGCTACAATGGTATATATTCATATCTGTGCGCTTGCGGATACCCAGTTATAATTGTTTATTTACTTATTAAGAAGTTATCAAGGCATAGTACGAATATTATATTCCTTGCATATTAGTAGTTTAACTATAGGGATGACAACCTTTTCAGATATGCTATGAACTCGCAATGAATATTTCTTTTAAGTTTTATCTCAAGCAACATCTCGATATTCTTTCTAGATGCCATTACTAGTTAGTGACATTAGAAATACCAACAAGCATTTTTGGCGATTCTTCGGGAAAGAAAGTCTATAGCCCAATAAAATAAAAACACATAGGATTAACATGCATGCATCTCTCATACGCATCGATTAATTTTATCAATTGCTTAAACAAGTATACCCTTGTTATTATTCTTCCTATCTTTTAGGGTAATGTATGAAAAGGAATCTTCCCCGAAAACTTCCAATCAGATCAAAGAAAAACTTTTGAAGGAGGCAAGATCCAAGTTGAAATCTCAACCCAAGAACACTACCTCGAAGACTCCTCCACCGTGCGTAGCTTAGCACCAATTTTTGAAGACATGGCAAACAAGACCCTTCGCGAATACTCAGACCGACCACGGCCAACATCCGCACTGGACCGACAACGATGTGGGAGACAAAGCTTTTGAGCTCAAGCCCGCACTCATCAACATGGTACAAGCTAGCCAATTTCGTGGAAAAGCTCATGAAGATGCCAATGCTCACCTACAACACTTCTTAGAGATTTGTGGCACCTTCACTATCAAAGATGTCTCAAGTGATGCAATCCTACTGCCTCTCTTCCCATTCTCACTCTTGGGACGAGCGAAGCAAAGGGTTCTACGCCAACAAAGACAAACTCACTACTTGGGCACTTTGCTCTACCGCCTTCCCCGGCAAAATTCTTCCCTATAGGCAAAACCAACGCCATTTACGAGGAAAATCTCAAGCTTTCAAAGAAGAACACGACGAACTGCTCCGCAGGCGTGGGAACGCTTTCAAGACTACATCACAGAATGCCCACACCATGGAATGGAGAATTGGTTACTCATGCAGAGACCTTCTACCACGGGCTTAATAACAACACCCGTGAGACCATGGACGCCGTGCCGGAGGTGCTTTCCTATCACTTACACCGAACCAAGCTACCGACCTTGTGGAAAAGATGGCATCAAACCAAGCTTGGAATGAGGACCGTCAACCCCGCAAGAAAGAGAGAGGAATGCACCAACTGAAAGAGGTAGATATGTCGCTCGCCAAAATGGACTTAATTATGAAGAAGCTTGAAGACAAAGCTCCCGAGAAGAAGGAAGTCATGCAACTCTTCGATTCCCGCATGACATGTGAAGAATGTGGCAACATCGACACTCGGGCAGCCACCGTCCCGAGCTAGAAGAGGACGCGGAACTACATCAACAATAACAACAACCAAGATCGCCCTCCGAATCAACAATGGAGTCAACAGAGACCCAACTACCAAGGTAACTATTCAGTAACTATCAAGGTAATAACTCTTTCAATAATTTCCCACCTTTAAGAGAGTTAGTACAAAACCAAGGTAGACTTATGGATAATCTATCTAAGAAGTTAGCTTCCAATGATAAAATGCTAGAAACTATTAGTACTAAAATGGAAAGCTTTTTTTCGCAATAAAGAACCAAAGATAGCTTTAATAAAATGATAGAATCACAATTATCCCAAACCGGGCTTTATCTCGCTCCTATGCCTAACCAGTAAGATTCCGGGTCAACCGAAGAATTAGAATCTGCAAATCTTGTCGATATTTACTATATGTGTATGCGGACCACCTACTCGGACAAGAAATTCAATTGTGTCGACCGGGAATGCCCGCTAAGAAAGAAGATCCGTGAAGACCAGCCGTCACCATCAACATAGGCGCCCGCACCTACAACGCACTCATCGACTTCGGCTCAAGTGTCAACATCATGCCTAAGGTAAACCTTGAGCCAGATTCGAATTAGTATACACAACCATGTGCCTACTACTTGCAGATCAATCGTTATGCTACCCTGAGGGTATTCTAGAGGACGTATGCCTTTACATCGGTAAGCTATACGTGGCCACCGACTTCGTGGTCCCCGATATGGGTAAAGGTAAGAACGCCCGATCATTCGGGCCGCCCTTTCCCCGGCTACCACTAAGGCAATCATCTACGCCGACACCGCCGAAGATCGCCTTCACGTTAATGGACGAGGGAGAGATTCAACCGCAAACACAAGACCTTAGCTCCCCTCGCTCCAACCGTATTCACTACCGCACCCCTACACACACACATACCACCGCCGAGAAGAGGATAAAAAAGAAGAAGCAGAACAAGAACAATCGCCAACCTCGACCACACGTAGAACGAGTCTTGATGATCAATCAAGTCAACTCAAAGACGCAAGACTCCGGCGCAATCAACCACCAAGAGAGAAGCTAGACGACCCTCGAGTTCAAGAATCCACCGCTCCATTAATCAATGGAACTTATACAACCGCCTCGCGACACGGATCGCATCAACCTAATGTCAAAGGTAACGTATAAATTAATCTATGGTAATCTGCCTTTGTGTTCCACCTATGTACTACCGCAGCGGTGGCGGATCAAACACACCGATTCCGGAAGGTATTGTGCGAAACGCACCGGTCAAGATCAAAGACAGCTATGTCCTCACCGACTTCTTAGTCATGGACACGGAGACGAAGAACAAGATCCTCCCATAATACTTGGAAGGCCGTTCTCGAATACTACAAGAGCAATCATTTACATCAGGGGGCCGGGCGAAATCAGCCCATATTCAAGGTAAAAAGGTGCGCCGCTTCTTTAATACTTATACTAACTATGAACAGCCCCGAAGAAGGACCAAGAGCCGAAGCGCCTCCAAAGACTACAAAGGAAGCTGGACTCAAAGATGGAGCACATTGAGAGGATAGAAAAAGACATCCAAGAAAAGTACACTCAGCTCCTACCAATCTTGAATGATGCACCAACTACACCGGAGAGGTCTCCACCAAAGAAGCAATCTTGAAGAAGAAAGAAGTCGCTAAGAAGAGCAACAAGAATACACCTTCGGAGACCCAACCAGCACCGGCATCAACAAATGAACAACCGACTTCTGCGGCTACTTCGCCTACGCCCACCTACGAGATCATTGAAGGAACCATACCAGGTACAACATTTTATACGGGGGCCCATAGACGACACCACGCCATGGGAGTAAGTGCTCTAAACTCTTGCCGAGAGGTAACTCGGTATTTATTTGCATCTTTAATTTTTCGCACAAAGATATTTCAATTAGCATGTTTACTTTAGCATATTTATTTTTTCCTAAACCTGCATTAGAAAAATCCCAAAAATATGTTTGCCGCATGTGCATCGTCTCTTAAGCCCCATGCAAGCACACCTTGCCGTGGTGGCATAAAAATATATAAAAATATAAAAATATTGCATTCATATGTTTTTGCATTATCATCCCTATTGCATAGAAAATTCCAAAAATATGTGGGCACATGAAGGTCCACACCTTTTTATATAAAAATCAAAAAAGACGTGAGCACATGAAGGCTCACATTAACATCCTAGAATTTGTTCCTTCGGGTATGTGCGAAATTAATATTAACAGGAGAACATTAAAAGGAGACCCCGAAAGAGGAGCAGATTCCAAGGATGAACGAAAAGGACTACTTCAAGATCTAGCTTGGGGAGAGCACCCCATTTATCACGATAAGTATTATTATCCTATGTCTTTAAATTTTAGCTAGTTATATTTGCTTAGAGCTAATGAGTCTTATTTAATGTGTCTTAGTTAAAGAGTCTTAGTGTTAAAGAGTCAAATAAATAAAGTGCTAGAACTTGTTAGACTACTTTCTTCCTATTAATTATGATCTTGATAATATGTGCTAAGGAAATGATGAATAGTTGCTCCGCCTTAATTCCTCTTAAAAAAGTACTTACACTTTGGACTTAGATTCTCCCGAAGCTTTAAATGTTTAATTTACTCTAAACCCAAAACACTGTGGGAAGCACATGCTTGATCTCGAGTCTTAGCATTAAAAGATAATAGTGCATAAAAAAGTTGAGCTACTGTTTATCATATTCTTAGAGATACTTGACTCCTCGGTTTTTATCTTTAAAAATTATAAAATTACATGATGAGTCCTTAGTTATGACCCTTAAGAGTATTCCATCAAGATCATCCCACTCCACCAATACGCCGCTTCTAACCTCGAAGTACGCATCCCCATATTTCACTTAGCCGTTAGCCATAAAAATATTTAATAAAGCTCTTGCAATCTTTAGATATGTCTCTCTCAATGTTTTATATAGGTGGGCTACATTCGAAAAAAAAAAAAAAAAAAAAAGAAAAAAATAAATATCTAGAAAAAGTGAGACGAGAGAGGGAGAGTAACGGACAAAAGTCATACTAGGCGAGAAGGGCCTACCTCCCTAATAATAAAAAATAATAAATTTAGAGATGAATAATGGACACGTGTCCGAGGGTGAGCAGGGGGCCCACATCTCTAAGGAGAGAGAAAATGGACACAAGTTCAGGGAAAAGCCCACCTCTCCAAGAATGGACAGCCCTGCATCCTAGCAATTTTTAGAAAGAGGGATATAGACTAGAGATGCTTGAGAAGAAAAATACTAGAAAAAGGCTAAAGGCTATTTACTACCTTTCATCCTCATCCACTTCACCACTATCATCCCACTATGTATGTCCTACCACTTGTGTAACTCCACTACGCACCATCTACTTAAGGGGGTCATACATAGGATCTCCGAAGTTTTCTTTTGAAAAATATTGCAAAACCCCGTGATGATAGTTGATCAAAGAATTTGAGACATGGTACTTAACTTGATTGTTTTATCTTGCTTATGATTCGTGAAAAGGCTACGCCCCATGGTAAAATGTGTAAGAGTAATCTGGTCAAGAGGAGAATTTATTTTTTTATAAACACAGTACTTTTTGAGGTATGAAAGCGTAGTAGCAACTCCCCGATCCTACTATAGCATGTAGCTTTGCTAGGGACTAGCAAAGGGTAAGCTTGGGGAGTTTGTTGACACTTGTTATCATATAAAATTTTTAATTAATTAAACATGAGAAAGGGGTATAAATAATAATAACAACCTAGAATAGGGTGTCACTAACATAATTCCATCAGTTTTGGTAAAGTTGTGATTTGCGGTGGACTTACCGTAAAAATCAGCAGAGATGACGTGGCATACAAACCGACGTAACGCAACGCAATCCAACCCGAAACAAGTCTAGAAGGCTTCGATTAATCCCGACGTGAACTAACTTCGAACCAAGAAATACATCATCTAGAAGACTCTGAGAACACGCGACGCACGACGGACCCAGAGGGGAGCACCCCCCCGGGCCGATCGGCCCAATAGTTAGGCCGATCGGCCCTGCTGGCGCGCCGACTCGCCTTCGCTGGGAAGCTTCCTCCACCGCTCTAAGACTCGATCTAAACCGGTTGATTTGAGTCGGTTTGATCCGAGGGCGACGGTAGAAGTGCGGGATTGATTCAAGGTTAATACCACATCGCCTAATGAAGATGGAGAGACAGGACGAAGACCGATATATTAGGACCCCTAGACCCCCTTCTTAGATCATCAAGTTCTATAACAAAGATATTTCTAATTAAAATACCAAGTCATATTCAACGCTAGAGAAACATCGCTTTCGGAAGAGTAGCAATCAAGATTAGAACTAGTAGGAAGGGAGAAATCCGCTCCGGATCGTCGGAGGCCACTCAAGATCAGGCCTCGTTCTTGTAAGTTCTTCATTGTAAGTAGTTTTCAAGTTCCGCACACATGCTTAATATGAATATCTTGATCATGTTTATATTCGAGATTATTTGTTCTAGTATTTACTTTAATTACACATTTAGCATAGTTGAATTATCGTTATGTTCATGCATGGATTCGTATAGCGCTCATCATCTAGATCGGAAGGTGAGTGGTAGAGATGATGTAATCATGGTGATTAGATCTTATTTACTGCGTTTGCACCCTATGTGCCGGGTCGTCGTGGTAGATCGTGGTGGTGACAAAGATCATTGAGTCCTTTGCAATCCACCCCCGTATGTAGGCCTAGCGGATGTTAGATTTCGGGTTGTTCTAAGTTTCGCCTTAGTCTTCACGGATTCTCGTCCTCATGTCCGATTTAATTAGTCTTTCTTCGATGATTGTTATTTGTATTGCATAATTAGGTAGATCCTAACATTTAGTTTAGAGTTACATATTGGAGTTTCTAATGCTAGCTAGCCTATGAATTGCTATCGTCCATTGTTAGACACTTTTCGCCAACCAACGTGATTTTTGGTCAAATCTGTTTTATCTAGAACTTTATCATTATCTTTACTATGAACTTTGATCCTTGCTTAAGTAATTGATGAGATTAATGCTGATGTCTTGCACATGAGAGATGGTTAGATTAAGATCTATGCTTAGTTAATTCAAGATAATGAGACTTCTTTCCCCGTGGTAGAATATAAATTCAAGACACGGTTATTACTCCCGGTTAAAATGCTACAATGGTATATATTCATATCTCGTGCGCTTATGGATACCCGATTATAATTGTTTATTTACTTATTAAGAAGTTATCAAGGCATAGTACGAATATTATATTCCTTGCATATTAGTAGTTTAACTATAGGGATGACAACCTTTTCAGATATGCTATGAACTGCAATGAATATTTCTTTTTTAAGTTTTATCTCGAAGCAACATCGATATTCTTTCTAGATGCCATTACTAGTTAGTGACATTAGAAATACCAACAGCGGGCTGCCAAGGAGGCCCAGCGAAGGTGGAGGCAGCTAGCAAGCAGAGGCGACCGGGCGGGAGGAGGAGCTCGAGCTTGCCCACAAGCGGCGTATTGAAGATGCGAGGAGGAACTCGACTCCCTTCGATGCGAAGCTTGACAACAAGGGAGCTTGAGCGCCGGGCGCTTGAGCCGAGGCCGAAGTCCCTACGGAAGGACAAGGGACGAGCTTGCGAGGAGCAACTCCGCCACCGTGGCCGCCGAGCTCGAGGGTGAGTGCTCTTGCCCTTGTCTTTCTTGTCTTGTTTGTTTGGCGTTCGAGGCTGATCATCCTCGTCGAGGGGACTTTAGCCTACAACCGTGAAGCTTCGAGTTGTGGTGCAACCTCCGCGCCTCGGAGGCAGGCGGGTTCGGTTTGAAGCCGAGAATTATGAGCTCGGGTACAACGAGCAAGAGCTCTACGATGAGCCGTGGAGTAGCGGGCGGCCGCCTCCCCCTTTTGTGTCCCCATGGCCTTGTGGCTCGTGTCTAATCCATTGTCTTTGTATGTACCGAGAAGTAGAAATCGAAGGCGACGGGAGGCCGAGGAGGGGTCGGGAGCTCGCCGCCTCCGAAGCTCTCTTTCAAAGACACGCAGCTCGCGGCTGCCCGCAGAGAAGGAGGCGGACTGAGAGGCAGCATCAGCGACCTTGTCGGCCCGCGAGGAAAGAGCTCGGAGCTTCCAAGAGTACGCTGCTAAGGCCGTGGAGGAGGCCGAGAGCTCGGCCGCTTTGTGAGGGCCTCAGCGCCCGAGGTTGAGGAGCCGTCAGCGCCCTCGGGGTGGCGGACTCGGCAAACCCGGTCGAGCGGGTGTCGCCCAACTCGCGCAAGGTGACGGAGGATGCAGCCGCGTGGTCCATAAGGTGATCGCCGTCTTCACCCACTACCCTTACTCACGAGGTCGACATCGTAAAGAGGTGGGTGCCGGCGATGACGATGCCGATGTGGAGCGGAAGGTCGCTGCCTGCCGAGGCCGCGATCGCGGAGTTATCTGGCCGAGCTCTTCAAGCTTTGCCCACCGCTGAGCTCCAAGTCTCGAGCCTCCCGCCGGTGGAGACGGAGCGGCGGGGAGGAGCCCGTCGAGGCGGAAGGCGTGCGGCAGGACGCACCCACCCCGGTGCCAATGGACCAAGACCGCTGCGCAAGGATAGGAACTTCGAGGCTAGGCCTCTTTTTAGTTGTGAGCTTGCTAAGTCCTCGTAGTCGGTGTAAATTGTAAAAACTTATGGAAGCTCGCGTGTTAACGAACATCGTCTTTCCTCTTATATCGTGTTCTTGTTTCTACTTCGACTTTTGGTGAGCTCATGATTCAAGAGCTGGATGGCGGGCCATTCCTGGCGGCCGCGAGGTGCGGGAGGTCGCTAAGCGTCGCGCCATGCTCTAAAGCAATGAGCTCACGACTTAGTCGCTTCGAACATTGTGCGAGCTAAGAAGAGAGTGTAAGTTCGTAAGTTTGAGCTCGTCGTTGAGCTCTAAACTTGTAAGTTTTGCTTAAAAAAAAAAAATGGTGCGTTAAAAACGTGGGGTGTGCACCCGCTCCTTGTAGCCCCCGAAGCAAGGGCGGGTCTTCACCGGGCGAAGGCCGGTCGTTGCTCGATGTGCTAAGGAAAGAATTCGAAATGCTTGCACATATTTTTGCATCGAATTTGTGCTTTTATTGAGCTCTCGCAGCTACAACGTTTTGAAATACACTTAGGGGTAGAAGCGACGTAGCTGTTCGATGTTCCATGCGTTGGTGAGGACTCGGCCTTGGTGGTCCTTGAGCTTGTATGTGCCCGACCTCAGCACTTGGTCGATGGTGAAGGGCCCTTCCCACGGCGCCGAGAGCTTGTGCTTGTCCTTTGAGCTCGACTCGACGCAGACGTAGTCACCAACGCCGAAAAGCTCGTCCCTTGACGTGGCGGTCGTGGTAGTGCCTCATGGACCGCGGTACTTGGAGGAGTGGATGAGGGCGATGTCACGGGCTTCGCCGAGCTGATCGGCGGCGTCTTCGAGCAGCTTCTCGGTTGTTGTGCTCGTTGAAGGCTGGACACGGGCGAGCCGTATTCGAGGTCGGTGGGGAGCACGGCCCGACCCAAAGATGAGGAAGAACGGGCGCGCCCTTCCCGTAGGGCTCGCTTGAGTTGTACGAAGACTCCATACGACCGGAGGGGAGCTCGGCGAGCCATCGGCGGGCGTATTTCGGAGCCTCTTAAAGATGCGTGACTTTACGCCTGCAGATCATGCCATTGGCTCTTTCTACCTGTCCGTTGGTCCTCGGGTGTGGCCGACGGAGGCCGTGTCGACGCGGATGCCATGATCGCCGCACTGGGGCCGATGAAGACCTCCCCCCACGGTTGGTGCCGTTGTCGGTGATGATAGAGTTCGGGACCCCGAATCGGTGGATGATGCCGGTGAAGAACTTGACAGTCTCCTCGGCTCGACATCCGTGCGATGGGCATGACCTCGATCCACTTGGAGAATTTGTCGATGGCGACGAGGAGGTGCGTGTAGCCCCCGGGCTGTTTTCTGAAGGGTCCTACCATATCGAGCCCCCAAACCGCGAACGGCCGTGTGAGGGATCGCTTTGAGGGACCGCGCCGGAGATGTGTATCGCATTTGGCGAAGAACCGGCAGCCCTCGCAGCGCCGGACGATTCGAATGGCATCGGCGACGGCGGCTGGCCGCGAGAAGCCTTGACGGAACGCTTCCGACGAGCTCGTGGCGCCGCATGATGGCCGCACCGCCGCCGGAGTGGATCTCCTTGATGAGCTCTTCCCCTTGCTCGAAGGTGATGCGTCCCGAGGAGGCCTGAGGCTCTCGCGGCTGTAAAGTTCTTCCCGACGAGGACGAACGACTGGCCCTTCGCCAGCGCCTTGACTCCTCCCCGGGGGGGAGTCCACCTTCCCGAACCACGTGAGGAGAGGGATCCGCCGGTCAGCTTGGGGACCGCCGTGGTCGAAGTTTGATGACCGGGCCCCGAGCGAGCCCCCCGAGCCGGCCGGGCTCGAGCTCGTCGCTAGCAGCCTTCGATGGGCGAGCTTGCGGAGCGTCCCTAATTCCATGTGGTCCGAACCCGGCGTGTTGGCGATCACCCGCGTCCGCCGCCGCTGGCTCACCCTTGAGCCGTATCGAGGGCTTGTGCCGCCGTGCATGAAGACGCCCGGCGGGGACCGAAAGCGGTCCGATGTGAGTTTGGCGAGGGCGTCGGCGTCGTTGTTGAGGTGGCGATGGGCGTGGTTGACCTCGAGCCCGTGGAAGTGCTCCTCGAGCTCTCGGACCTTCTGGTGGTACGCGATCATCTTTGGGTTGATGCAGTCGACCTCTTTCATGACTTGGTTCTTTACGAGCTCGGAGTCGCCCCGACCTCGAGGTGCCGGGATGCCGAGCTCGTGTGCGACATAAGCCATTCACGAGCCTCGTACTCGGCCACGTTATTGGGCCGAAGCGAGGCGGATCGAGTACTTCGCGGCGCACCTTGTTTGGGGAGGTGAAGACGAGCCCGACGCCGGCGCCATACTTCTTCACGGATCCATCAAATGCAGCGGCCCAAGACTCGATGTCGCCGGGTTACGGGTGGTCGCTCGACCTCGATCCACTCGGGCGATGAAGTCGGCCCGGGGCCCGAGACTTTATGGCGTCTCTCGGGGCGTAGGTGATGTCGGCCCCCATGAGCTCGACCGCCCACTTGGCCATGCGGCCCAGAACCCGGGGCTACGGATGATCTTGCCGAGCGGGTACTTGAGACGACCGCGGATCGGGTGGGAGTCGAAGTAGTGTCCGAAGTTTGCGCCGGTGATCGACAACGCGCGTACCACGAAGCTTCTCGAGCCGCAGATAACGAGTCTTGGTGTCGGTGAGGACTTCGGCCGATGAAGTACACCGGCGCCGTACCTTGAGCGCGTGCCCTTCCTCCACCCTCTCGACGACGAGCGCGGTGCTCACCACCTTCAAGGTGGCCGAGATGTAGAGGAGGACCGGTTCGTTGGGTGCGGGCGCGACGAGCACGGGCGGATTGGCAAGGAGTTGCTTCTGAGAGTCGAGGGCTTGCCGGGCCTCTCGGTCCGTGCAAAGCGCCGCCTTTTTCAAAGAACTTGTAGAGTGGGAGGCTCCGTTCCTCGAGTCGAGCTATGAAACGACTTAACGCGGCTAGGCACCCCGTGAGTCGCTGCACGCATTTGACGTTCGATCGGCCCCATGTTCGTGATGGCGGCGATTTTCCGGTTAGCCTCGATGCCATGCTCGGAGACGATGAAGCCAAGCAATTTCCCTGGGGACCCCAAAAATGCACTTTTCGGGGTTGAGCTTGACCCCGAACTCACGGAGCTTGGCGAAGACCTTTTCGAGGTCAGGGATGAGCTCTTTCGAGCGTTTCGTCTTGACAACGATGTCGTCGACATATGCTTCTACGAGCTTTCCGAGGAGCTCTTTGAAGACTTTTCGCATGCACCTTTGGAAGGTGGCGCCGGCGTTTTCAGACCGAGAAGGGCATTGTTATGTAAACGTATCGCGCCAAACGGAGTGATGAAGGAGGTGGCGAGCTGATCGAGCTCATTCATCGTGATCCGGGTGGTAGCCGGAGTAAGCGTCAAGAAAACAGAGTGTCTCGCACGGAGGTGGAGTCAACAATTTGGTCGATGCGCGCGGCAAAAGAAATGGATCCTTCGTGCATGCCTTGTTGAGACCCGTGTAATCAACACACATTCTCCATTTCCCATTCTTCTTCTTAACTAGTACAGGGTTGGCTATCCACACGGGATGATACACCTCCTTGATAAACCTAGCGGCTAAGAGCTTGTCTATCTCCTCGGCGATTGCACGGGCGCCGATCGTCGTCGAAACGTCGAGTTTTGCTTCACCGGCCGAGCCGGGTTTGATGTTCAAGGAGTGCTCGGCGACTTCCCTTGGTATGCCGAGGCATATCCGAGGCCCTCCACGCAAATACGCCGAGGTTCGGCGGAGGAAGTCGACGAGCTCGCTTCCTATTTGGGAGAGAGCTCGACCCCCACGCAGATAGTGCGCCCGTTCTTTGTCGATCTTGACCTCTTTGGCGTCTTTTCGGGCTCGAACGTGCGGTGACCTTGTCGGCCTCATTTGGGAGAGCTCGTGCTCCCGCCTTGCCGAGCTCGTCGGCCGTGCTCGTGACCGCCACCTTCTTGAGCTCGGGGGGAGTCCTCAGCCGCCGGCCCAGCCATCATCTTTGGTAGCATCTCTTTGATCTCGATTGTCGCGCCGGCGCATCGACGGCAGCGGCCAGAGCCGAAGGCGTGCTCGAAGGTGGAGTCGACGGTGATGACCCCTTCGCCCGGGATCTTGAGCTTGAGGTAGGTGTAGTTGGGGGACGGCCATGAACCGGCGTAGCATGGCCGCCCAAGCCGCGCGTGGTAGGGCGTTCTTGAAGGGGAGCACTCGAACGTGAGGACCTCCTTGCGGAAGTTGTCGGGGTGCCGAAGGTGACGGGAGATCGATCCGCCCGAAGCGGGACCATCTCGCTTCCCCGCACCACACCGTGGATTGGTTCCGCGAGGGGCGGAGTCGCGCTTTGGGAATGCCAAGGGCTTGGAGCACGTGGATGTAGAGGAGGTTGAGGCCGCTGCCGCCGTCCATCAGCACCTTGCCGAGGCGCTTGGTGCCGATGATGGGGTCGACGACAAGCGGGTACCTCCCCGGATATGGGATGTGCCGTGGGTGGTCCGCCTTGTCGAAGGTGATCGCCGAGCTTGACCACTTGAGGTAGGCGGGCGCCGCGGGCTGGGTGAAGAGGACCTCGCGGCGGGTGAGCTCCGCGACGCTTGACTCGTAGCCGGAGCTCCCCGAAGACTACGTTGACGGCGCCGCCCTCGATGTAGAGGTCACCATCGAACTCGTCGGGAGCCGGCTTGGCGCCCTTGTCGTTGTCGCCCTGCCTCCTCCTCGCAGCGTGCCCATCACATGCTTCTTCATGAGGCGGCAGATCCTTCATCTTGTGCTTGACCAGGGCCCTCGTGGTGCGGGCACGGCGCCGAGCATCTTGTCGGTGCTTTTGGGCACGGTTCGCGCCACCCTTGGGGCCAGCCTTTGCGTTTGTCCGCCATGGTGACGAACTCGTCGTCGCCGAGGGACGCTTTGTTCTTGTTCTTTTTTTTCTTGCGGCGGGGAGCCAGATCCCCTCGCCGACGCCGCCATTGACCTTTGGGTTTGCCCTTGCCCGTGACGGGCGGAGACGGCGCCCTTCCCTCTCGCGTGGCGGGTGGCAAGGTCGAGGAGCTCCTTCACGGTCTTGGGCTTCGGACGCCGAACTCGTGGATGAGGGTTTCGCAAGTGGTGCCGAACGTGAAGGCGGTGATGACCTCGAGTCGGAGGCCCCGGAGAGGTTATTGCGCAGCTTGAGAAGCGCCCCGATGTAGTGGCGCAGCCTTCCCCCTTCTTCTCGCTTGCACCCTGAGGTCCCACGCCGTGCTCGGCCTGGCGTAGGTGCCCCGGGAAGTTGCCGACGAAGACGTCGCGTAGGTCCTCCCGTTACGGATAGTGCCCCTCGAGGTGCTCGCCATGACCGTGCTAACTGCAAGGTAAAGTGGGAGGTTGCGGATGATGAAGTAGTTGTTGTCGGCGCCCCCCGACAGCCGAGGCGGTAATCCTCGAGCCAGTGGTGGCGTGGTCGGGTCTCCCCATTATACTTCGCACCGAGGTTGGAGCTCGAAATGAGAAGGAAATGGGGCGCCGTGAATGCGTGAGCCGAACACCCGGCCTCCTTGAGCTCGAGTCGAGGACCGGCGGTCTCGCTTTGGGAGACAGGCTCCGCGGGCGGCGCACCGTGTGGGGCTGCGGCTCTTGTCTTCTTCATCGTCGCGGGCGCCCACCGCGCCGCTTTTGCCGTAGGTGCGAGGACGCTTCGTGGTCGTCGCGGTGGTACTTGTCGCCGTCCCGGGGACGCTCTTCGGCCCGCCTCCGCTTGCGTCGGGCATTGATGGTGTCCCCCGGGCGTCGCGGTTCTCGCCGACCTGGCCGTCGCGGCGTGGACCTCGGGGTGGAGGAAGCCTCGCGCTCCTCTAGCAGTCGTCGGTGAGACGCTGGAGCTTGCCGCCCGCCGGACCGCGCTCCGCCAGTGAGTCTCTTGAGCCGCCAGGTCCTCGCGTGCCTCGGGTCCCTCGGGGCCGGCAACGACGAGGAGCAGCGCCGCCCGCCGTGCTCGGGATGCTCTCCCGAACACCGCCGGGAGCTGTTCCGGCCCTCGCCCCGTTTATGCGTCGCGGACTCACGGGCCCGAGCCCGTGCTCGCGATTGCCGCCCCCGCCGGGGTGAGGAGGGCTTCGCGCCTGGGCCGCCCCATGCTCGAGCTCCTCGAGTTTCCAATACCAGCCTTGATGCGGTCGACAGGCGCTCGCTACCGGGGCGCGGCAGTCCCGAGGCGTGTGTTCGAGGCGCCGCCGAGTGGACTTCTTCTACCGCACCCGGGTGTGGCACATGTAGCACCGACACGTGGGTCGCAATCCATGAGGCTCATCCCATCGAGGGCGAGCCCGAGCTCATGGACGCCGGTCCGCCGGCTCGCCGGCCTAGTAGAGTGGAAGGCCCGCCGCCCGCCGGGTACATCCCGGGCATAGGGCCGCCGTGGAATTGAGCCGACCGACAACGCCTCCTCTCCGTGAGTTGTAGGACGACGTTGGCGGTGGAGAAGGTCACATCGCGGGAACAGAGCTCGCGTAGGCTCACATCCCAGATGTTCGGGAGCAGGTCCTTGATAAGGACGAAGAAGCGATCCGCGGGGCGGCGCGGATGGGGCTAACCGGCGCGAAGTCGAATCCCGCCCCATGCTCGCCGGGACGAGTCGGTGACGCCCGGAGGCGGCCGGAATGTCCTCACGCCGCATTGGGCGGGTGAAGGTAGCTGAGGGAGGGACTCCCAAGACGGCGCCAGAGAAATCGATGGTGCCGGGCACATTGCTAGCGCCGGCCGCCGCCGGCGCAGGAAGCCATCGGAGTGGAGAACATCGCACTAGCGCCGCCCCTACCCGGGCGCGCCAACCGCCGTGGTCTAATACCACCGCCACAAGAATGTCCGGCTAATGCGTGTCCCGATGGCCTAGCTCTAGAGACAATGACATGAGATTTATACTGGTTCGGGGCTAATCGCGCTCCCTAGTCCAGTGTGATCACTATCCGAGCTCAAATGCTCATACCGGGGCTCAGTACAAGCAAGGCGAGGGAGGGAGAGGGCTCCCAAGTCTCTATGATTGAGGCTAGTGCCAATATCAAGTGGATGTGTGTGTGAGTTGAGAGTGAACCCTTGTTGTTCCCCCCTCATCCCAGAGGCCTGCCCCTCCTTTTATAGTCGCAAGGGGGGCAGGGGACATGAGCTCCCCTCGGGTTGCGGACTTGAAGAAGTAAAAACATATGCGCAGGGTAGTGGAAGCGGTGAAGAGCTCTCGGATGAGCTCCCGATTCGGGTGAGAGCTCCCTTCGAGCTCCCGAGTGCTTTGGGCGTCGAAATCGGTCGCCGCCGCACGCTGGAATCGCGGTTTGGGCAAAGTGGTCGCGCCGCCCGTCTCCAATCGTAGTTGGAAGACGCCTTCGGTATGGGGGTGTCCATACCGCCGATGGGAAGGCGCACCTCGTATGTACCGCGGCGACATCGCGTGGCGGAGCTGTTGGAGCCGACGGGTATGGCGCGGTGGTCGAATGACCTCTCCTCGTAGCTGTAGTGCTACGTGGCTACAGTGCATGTCAGAGAGTGGTTGAGCTTGTCAGAGAGTCGTTGGCCAACTCCCGTACCCGCAGGCTTCTTCGAGAAGGCAGGCGGACGAGCTCTCGGCAGTTGTCATCGTGAGGCCCATCGTGAGGGAGCTCGGGCGAGACGGAAAGAGGTCCCGGACGAGGTTGAGCGCGTTGAAGACAAGGGAGCTCGTCGTCAAGAGACTTTGAGCAGCAGCAAAACGACGGATCTCTGTCCGAGGAGCTCGTTTATGAGAGCCCGAGCGAGACGGAGGCTTGTCCTTGCGTGGAGAGCTCTTATGTGGTGAAGACTTCGTGTGCCACGGTAGGATGTCCTTGCTTTTCTCGTGATCGGGTTCGGGATTATGTTTGGCTGAGAGCTCGCCACGGGTATCCCAAATATCGATCCCCCACAACCGGGCATAAGATTGTGGCATACGGATAGACTACGCCCTCAGTAGCACACCCTCGGGCTAACGGACAAGTCGAAAGAGCAAACGGACTCATCCTTGCCGGACTGAAGCCAAGGTTATACGAAGAACTCAAAGACTACGGAGCCAAATGGATTGAAGAACTCCCAAAAGTCGTCTAGGGCCTAAGAACTTAGATCGCCAGCAGCAACAGCTACTCACCCTTCTTCCCGGCCTATGGATCCGAAGCCGCTCTAATCGCGAGATCTTATATGGAGCTCCCCAAGGATCGAGCAATTTGAAGAAGGAGAAGGAGAACAAACAAGAAGACTAGAAATCGACCGCGAGAAGAAGTCGAACAAGCGCCATCCTACAGAATGCAAGATATCTGCACGGACTTAGAAGGCACTACGATAAGAGCACACGTCCAAGAAAACTCAACCCAGAGATCAAGTACTCAAGAGAAGTCAAAAGACGTTAGGCAAGCACAAATTGCTCGGCCCATGGGAAGGACCATACATCATCAAAGGAGTATCGGGACCGGGAACCTACAAGCCGATGACAATGCAAGGAGAAGAAGTCAAAAACTCTTGGCACATAAACCAGCTCTCGAAGGTTCTATCCATAATCGAGGAACTCAAGGCAAATAGAAGAGAAGCGTAACGCAATAACAACTCTTCGATACTTCAAAGAAGAAAGAAGATCAAGCCTCGAGAAGAACTCGACCATCCAAAGAGGTCACAAAATACGCAGCCCACCGTGCACTTCAACGTAAAATGAGCCGCCAACAAAGTGAAGCCGCATGCCTCCTAAAGGGAGAAGAACAAGACAGCCCGAATTGGCACTTCGCAAGAAAGAAGTCAACCAAAAGAAGGCAAAACCCGACCACCAGAACGGAGGTCAAATTCCAAGGGTGGAACCACGCGAAGTCCTAGCTCGAATAGCGCCCACACCTTAAATCCTAGCGGAAGATCGTGAACTTCGACTCTTGAAAAAGAGGACGTTGGGATCGCCCCGCCTAGGTCGCAGAGGCCATCAAGGGTCCGTAAAGTGCCACTATGTCCAATGACGGCGGACGGCCTTTCGAATCGGGCGTGAACGGTGTAGTGTTGTGAAATAGAAACCCATCGTCTCACACAAGTCTCGCAGAAGCGAGCGGCCGAAACCGTGCAAGGTGGATTGTAGTGTTATGAAATAGGAACCCAACCATCTTGACCTTCAGTCCATGATGCACTTAAATGGGCCGGGACCGAGAACCCTTCAAGGGACGTCATGCGATAGTCCACCGGACTGCATGGGAGAGCCCTAGCCCAAAAAGAGGCAACCCCGAGTTAGAACAACTCTTTCAGAGCACGACTCCACCAAAATACACTAGCATGTTCAAGAAAGGGCAAATGCTAGAGGGCCTAAAAGGAGAAACCTAACGGTGCCGAGTAACCCTCCGAACAATCGTGACAAGTCTCGTAAGAAGACACAAGTCACATGCCGAGGAAAACAACCCCCGCAAAACGGGGGGGCGCCCCAACAACCATCGCAAGTCTACGGCAAAGACAGCCGATTCTTGTAAAGAACAACTCAAGATCAAGAGCAAGACTCTAGTACCTTCAAAGAAGTCTAAAAAAAAGGCAAGTCGATTCTTCGTAAGAACAACTCAAGACCGTGAGCAAGACTCCACAACTACTCTCGGCAAGCCTACGTAAAGGATGAGCTGAATATTCGAAGAACAACTCAAGACCGGAGTAAGACTCCACAACTACTCTCAAGAAGCCTACGAAAGGATGAGCTGAATATTTAAGAACAACTCAAGACCAAGAGCAAGACTCCACAACTACTCTCGGCAAGCCTACGTAAAGGATGAGCCGAATATTCAGAAGAACAACTCAAGACCGGAGCAAGACTCCACAACTACTCTCAAGCAAGCCCTACGAAAGGATGAGCTGAATATTCGTAAGAACAACTCAAGATCGGGAGCAAGACTCCACAACTACTCTCAACAAGCCTACGTAAAGGATGAGCTGAATATTTAGAAGAACAACTCAAGACCGTGAGCAAGACTCCACAACTACTCTCAAAGCAAGCCTACAGTAAAGGATGAGCTGAATATTCAAAAAGAACAACTCTAAAGACCAGGAGCAAGACTCCACAACTACTCAAAGAAGTTTCCGTAAAAGGATGAGCTGAATATTCGTAAGAACAACTCAAGACCAGGAGCAAGACTCCACAACTACTCTCAAGAAACCTACGGCAAAGAAAAGCTGAATCTTCGAAGAACAACTCAAGACCAGGAGCAAGCCCGAAGACCAGAGCAAGCCTCTACAACTATTATCAAGAAATCTACAGAGAAGACAAGCCGATACTCCGTAAAGAAGAACTCGAATTAAAGAACAAGCCTCCAATCATCATGACAAGTCTCGTAAAGAAGACATAAGTCATTTGTCGAAGAAAACAATCCCGACGAACTAGAGCTAGACTCGCAAATATCTCCAACCAAGTCTCAAGGAAAAGGCGGGTTGACACTCTAGGAAAGACAAGATTGGATCTCGGGGAGAACTTCGGGACTATCACCACCAAGTCTACAGAAATAGACAAGCTGATCTCTTTAGAAGAAAGAACTCAAGCAATCAAGCAAGACTCCAAACAACTATGGCAAGACTAAGCCGACGCGCCAAGGGAGAAAACAACCCAAAGACGCACAAGGACAAGAACCTACGCTATCACTCGGCAGATCTACAAGAAAACAAGTCGACCGGTCCGAGAACAACCCCGCAACTCAAAGCAAGACTTCAACACTACGAAACGACCAAGTCGTAGAGAAGGACAAGCTAGACTATCAACCGAGACAACAAAGTGGCACCACAAGAAGTGATCCCAAACAACTCGGCGCGAACCTACACAAAGGACATAAGAGCCAAAAGCCTAAGGAAGAACTCTAAAGGCGCAATCGCATCAAGTCATCCGAAAGAAGAAGAACTCGAAGACAACAACAATGACAAGCGAGAGGACAAATCGCATCAAAAACCGCACAAAGGCGTAACGCAGATACTTGAAACCGCACTAAGGCGGACACGAGCAAAGTATTCAAGGCCTACAACCAACAGGCCATCAGCAAAAGAATTGTTTTTACAAGATGGACGGCCGTCACACAAGCACTCGAGCCGCATCAAAGTCCCGCAAGATCACCCTCGGGGAAGGTCAAGGTCTATAGTATTCGAGAGTGGTAACAAGGTTGCATCTACCTCATGGCGCTCCTCCTCCATTATCTTGAGGTGCTCGTCGTCGGCAAACCCATCCACAACAACTGCGATGGGCAGTCCAGCACAAGATGATGGAAGTAGAAGAGCGAGCACTTCAACAAATTTTTGCAAGCGACGTCTCCGACAAAGAATCGAAAGCGATCGGGAGCCCGAGGAAGAAAGTCCCCTTCAGACACGCCGTGATCTTCAGAAGCCGAATAACCTCCAGCAGGGGATACACGATCGCCGAGGTCGAGAACTTGCCACGAAGCGCGAAAGAGCATCCTCTCCGACCGGGCTCGGCCGACAATTCAGCAATAGTGGCCGCCCGACCGTAATTGGTCACCCGAAGACCGAAACAAATGTAAGGACAAGTCGAAAAAGACTTGATAGCTAAAGCAAAAACAACTCAAGAGGATAAGCAAACACACCTTCAACCTCCCGAGTAACCTTGGCATAGGACTCGGCCAGCCCGTCAATGGTAGCGTAAGAGTCCCGAGCCGAGCACGAAGGTCCCTGCTCAACCCCCGAAGGCGAACAACAACCCCCACAAGGAGTCACATTCTTGGGCGGTGGAGGAAGACGGGAGGTCACGTACAAAAAGGACTACAAGCAAAGACAAAACCAGGATCGGGACATATCTCGAAGAAAGAAAGAGAAGTGTCAATAAAAAGAACTCGGGCGCACCTAGAACCGTTGATCAAAAGCGAGAGAAGGTGCCCGAAGTACTCCGAACGCCTCATGCAGCAAAGAACTCGAGAAGCAAGATCAAACCCGAAACAACAGAGTCCGCAAGAGGCTTCAGATCTAAGAGTGAAGGATCCGGAGGAGGATCAGCAAAGAACTCCACGAAAGAGAGAGGCGAAGAAGAAGACGGCCACCAAAGATGACGTTCGGAAGAACTCGGAGAAGTCATCTCGAGAGAACTTCACGTAAGGACGGCCGCACAACAACCCCGACAAAGATAAGAATCCTCAAAAATCAACAGAGAGAAAGAACTCGCAATAAGAGTACTCACCGAAAGTGAAGACGAGGACGAGGGGGCAAGCCGCCAGAAGAAGGGGGCTTCACATCAGCCCACAACAGAACCCGGCCGGAAGCCTCAGAAGGGTCAACTTGCGAGAGACGACAAACCGCAAACAACCCCAATAAAGACACAAGACAAAAAGAACCGGTATTCAAAGATTCAAGAGAGGAACTCACGGATTAGGGCAAGGGACTCCACCGCTCCTCAAAGATGCTCAAAAGCAAACGCGAAGCCCCATCCGAAAAACCAGAGAAACAAAGTTAGCTTATATGGAAAAAGAAAGGGATTGACGTAAGAACAACCCCTCACCTATAAGAATATTACCCGTGGGCTCCGGCAAAGAAGCTCGAGAGGCGTAAGAACAAGTCCTCTTGGGAGTCATAGTAGCAAAGAGAGGCAAAGTGGGCTCTTCAGCGAAGCGCTCCCGACGCTGCGACCTATAAGGGCAAGCACCCGTGGATCCGGAGTAAAGGGAACATATGGCACCCCCAACACCGATGCCCGGAAGGGATTCGGACTCACCGGAACAGAGACAAGAAGCGCCGCAAAGAACGATCACCACGGCAGCTCGTGAGTAGTTCCGGCCAAGATGCTAAAAAAAGATCAAGAGTCAAAAAGAACCCTAAAAGTGCAAGTACAAAGACAGAGAATACAAAACAACTCATACCTGGAGGAGGGTTGTCAAGAGAATATTCAACAACCCGAATCGAGTCAACAAAGACATCCTTCAAAGAAAGAGCAAAGGGACACCATCGCCTCCTCCTCGGGCAACTCTCGGGAGGCATCACCACCAACACGAGGGAGATCCTCGTGGCCAGAGTACTCAAAGCCGAAGCGCCTCCCTCGCCATCAAAGGTTGAACTCGACGGCGAAGGAAGCCGGCAACGACTCCAAAGACCACCGAGGCCACCCCGCTTCAAGATCTTAACGTGGTTGACAAGTTCGGCAACCTCGGACTCATCGGGAGAGTCAACCTTTAGATTCTTAGGGTCAACAGGACTCATCGAGTCATGATCCATCAAGGCGGGAGGAGGATTGTTCACATAAAACCACCCGTAACGCTAGCCAAATGTAATCCGGGAGCTCATACTCAAAGAAAGCGCCCTTTCGACCTCGGGCGGGCCTCGGATGGAAACACATCCAAGAGAGAAAAGATCGCCCCCATGACGTAGGCGAAAAGAAATAGCGAAAGAGTTTCAAAGAAGGAGGGATGCCTATGAAGGTCTCACAGGCATGAACAAAGATGGAAAGAAGAAGAACCCCATTGGGGGCAAGATGAGAAAGAGCAATCGAATAGGATTTGCAGAAACTCATGGAAGAAACCGGCAGCAAACAAAGACCAGCTTGGACAAAGGAGAGAAAAAGGACAACCTCAAGAGGGCCGGGGAGCGGGAAGATGATGGCCGATGGGGAGCCTCCAACCGGAGAGACTCGAGGAGGGAGAAGCCGGCGCCGCTCAAGATCCTCAAGGTCTCCAAAGATCGACGGAGGACTCGGCCAAACCTTCATGGCCGCCTCCACTTCGGGAACCATCTCCGCCTTCCCCTTCGCGCTCTTGGAGGAAGAACTCTTCACCATGATGAAACAGGCGAGGGACGGTAAAACTCAAGGGCGCAACGGCGGTGGCAGGGAACCGTGGCGGCGCAAGGATTAGGGCAAGAAAGATTGCTAATCGCGGATGCAAATGGCGGCGGAGGAAAAGAAACGGCCGTATCCAAGTATTTATGGAGAGGGATTTTCCCACCCGTTACTGAATAAAAAACTCTCGTAACGGAGCCTTTACAACTTCAAAATTAATTTGAAGTGACAACGACACTCCTTTTTATGCGAACATTGCAAAGACCGACACAACGGTCGGAAACCACGAAGGAGAAAACAACCCTTCAAAAAACGCCAAACAGCTAGCAAGCGCTGAAAACATCCCGGAGCGCAGTTCAAGACAAAGACAAGTCGATAAACCCGCCAAAAAAACAGAAGAACCCCCGGCAGTCCTCGCGAACAGCCCAATGAACGATATATCCGCACAAAAAAAAAAACCGTCAAAAACCCGGGTAAGACAAAGAACCTCTAAGAGCTCCATCCGCGAAAAGAGCTCTTAGACGCCGGGGGCTACAGGATACCCGGGCAAGATTTTTTCAAAAGGGCTCCGACAACAAGAAGAACTCGAAGACGGAGGAGAAGAACTCAAAGACCTTCCGGCTCTTTGTGCCAAAAAAGCGAGAAGCTCGGGGCTACACCCCACGGGTGCACTTTTTCAAAGCAAAGTGCACACCGAACGAAGACAACAAGGACCGCATCAAGGACGCACCCGAAGAGCAGCAGCTCTCTTGACTCAAACATGAGATACTCGGGGTTAGCGGAACAAGGCTCTCCTTTCAAGAAAGAAGAGCCCCGACGACAAGAAGAACTCGAAGACGGAGGAGAAGAACTCAAAGACCTTCCAGCTCTTTGTGCCAAAAAAAGCAAGAAGCTCGGGGCTACACCCTACGGGTGCACTTTTTTTCAAAATTGCACTCCGTAAGATGATCTTGAAGACCATATCAAGGCCTCGCCAGAGAAGAGCAAACAACCCTCAAGACTCGACCTTGAGATGCTCTGGGGCTTGTGGATACAGGATCACCTAAGAACTCTACCGAAGTTAAAACGCAGGGTTCTATCCAAGCTCGCGGCCACAAACAACTCCCGTAAGGCAATGGAAGCATAGCCACGGTGACTTTGTTGTAACTAGGATAGAACACTAGTCGTTACCTTGTAAAGGGTTTGGGTGTTCGGTTCCTCTACGGACAACCCTCTCTCAGATCCGACTAGGATCGTAGTGAGTTCCTTGGCCCCTTGGACTATAAAAGGCGGCCAAGGAACACCTCGTAGAGGAGAGCGCAAGTACGCACGCATGAGAACACAAGCTTGGCATCGACCAAGCGCCAGAAGCTTCACACGGCCGATTCTACCGACCCCATCAATCAAAAACAGCTCACGCCGACCGGACGTAATGGTCTTTACTCGATCCTTGATCGAGGGCCCGAGCAAATATAAAAACCCCGCTCTCCATGTCACCGCGCAACAAACCGCCCGGGCCCAGTTCGCCGAGGTTCGAACAACCGCCCGGTTCACCCCGTGGCGTGCTCTCGGTCGTGAAAACATCGACAGTGAGTTGCAAGCCAAGTTGGACGGCATCAAGATCAAAGATGTTGCTCTCAAAGCAAGCAAGTCAACCAAGTCAAACACCTCTAACAAGAACAAGGGCAGCAAGCAATCAATCTCAAATCAAGCCAAAGAAATGAAGAAAATGCAAGAGCACATTGATTCTACCTCCTCCTCAAGTGATGATGATGATGAGGGAGGTACCGACATCAATGACATGGCATTGTTCATCAAGAAATATCACAAGGCCATGAAGAGAAATGGGTGCAAGATGGTGCAAAGGAAGTTTCCAAACAAGAAGAAGAGAACATCCTACAATTGTGGAAGCACGAGCACTTTGTTTGGATTGTCCACATGAGAACAAGAACAACAAATACAAGATGGACAACCCCAACAATGACAAGAGGCAAGATTACAAGAGAAAGGGAAAGAACATGGGAGAAGCACACATTGGACATGAGTGGGACTCAACTAAAGAGTCAAGTGAGGAGGATGTGAAGATGGCAACATTTGCTAGACAAGAGTCAACCTCCACACCAAGGCTCTTCTCCAACATGTCCGATGATGATGAAGATGGCTCCCCTCACATTTGTCTCATGGCAAAGCGTGAGAAGGTACTTTCCAAAACTAAAGCCTCTCTAACCCTTAGTGATGAATCTAGTAACTTAGTGATAGTTCAAGTGATGATGGGTCTAGTGATGAAGAGTATGATACATTGACTAAGAACCTAGATCCAAAGACCAAGATGTTTATCACTAAGATGATGGAGGATTTAGAAAATGTCCAAGCCGAGTTGGAAACTAGAGAAAGTGAACTCACTAGACTTGAGAAGCTCTATGTTGACAACAAAGACGCTCTTGTGTTTGAAAGAAGTGAGGTGGCCTCTTTACAAAAGAAACTTGTAAAAGAAAAAGAGGACCATGCTCTCACAAAGAAAGCTACTATTACTCTCAATAAAAGTATTGTGACTTACAAGAAAAAGCACAAGCAACTTGAGGGGGAAATATAGTCTTCTTTGGGAGAGCAACTCACATCTCTCATCCACAAAGGACAACTCTACTCCCTCCACAAGCAATGGATGTGGTAAATGTTTCAACCTAGACTTGAAGAGTCATGCCACAAGCCTTGCAAACATGGAAGCCATGAAGAAGGAGATTGCTAGACTCAACACTTTGGTTTGCCAAGAAAGCAAAAAGAGGTGGCAAAGAGACTCAACCAAAGAAGCCACAATACATTGATGGAAGAAATTCAAGAATCAAGGATGGGTTAGGCCACACTAGAGGAGCCAAAACAAATGGAAGAAAAATGGTAAATGGCTATGAGTGTGTCCAGTTCTGGAGCAAAGGGAAGATGAGTACAGATACGCCAAAGACGCACAGACGCGACGCCGCGCCCGAGAAGCAAAAAAGCGGGCGGTCGCTAGGACGAAGCGGCGGTGCCGCTGAAGGAATATGGGATCGCTACGCTAGCTAGAAAACGAAAATTTTCTACCCATAAACCAAGGATCTACCGCTAGTTATAGATCACGGGATTACCACTAGACGCGCAGTGCGGTGGAAGCGTCGACCTCGGCGTAGATGTACGCGCCGCAGCAAGGCCGTGCAGTTGTGTGATCGTCCGTCACGCCCGGCCCTCCTCGTGCGGTTCATCCTTGTGCTCTCGGATGCAAAGACCTCCGAGGTATCCCACACGCATGGGGAGGAAGCGATGCGCCTCCGGACCGCTAGGTCCGCGAGATGCAAGAGGCGAGGGCGTGGGCGGCAAGGGGTACGCCAAAGTGGCGTGGCTTAGATTAGGTCACACAGCCCCGCGCCCACCTCTCATATATATAGGCGTCGCTAACAGCTCCCCGAGCCGGGAGGCCCATTAGTAACCCTAAGTCCTCGCCTAATTGGATCAAACCGAATTAGGCCTTCTTCCCCTTAAGCGTGCGACCCTATGGGCTCACGCACACATAGACATGGCCCGAGTACACCTACTCGGCCAATAGTTGACAACCGCCTCTAGCAAGACGTGCCAACTCCCCATGTGTACGCTTAATGATCATATCGCATTTAACCACCACAAACCATATACTCGTCATTCCTTGCCACACGATATTTGGTCCACCTCGTGGGTTAACACTTAACCCAAGCACGGCCATGCATTTCTTGATCCAATCAATCGAGTGGTCCAGTTATATCTCTCTCTCATGGAGAGGGGCAATTCCATCTTGATTGACTATGTCTCACAAAGCATGTTTCCCGACAAACCGAAGACCACCTTTATAGCTACCCAATTACGGAGTAACGTTTGATAGTCCCTAAGTAGGTCGTTTCACATCTTGAGTACATACGACAATCACAGGTCTAAGGACATAACGTACATGATGTATAAAGAGATAATAATAACATCTCATGTCGGGTCAATCCAAACCCCATGTCATACATGTGCCCACACTATTAGTTTGACATCTCCATGTCTATGACTTGTGAAACATAGTCATCAACTAATACGTGTGCTGATCTAATATTCATGTGTGTTCTCACATGAACTCCGATCGAGGACAATTATTGAATAACCAAACAAGTAAAAGAGTTTCACAAACAATTCACATAATTCTTTGATCAATACAAGTTGTCTTTAATGGATATTCATGAACACATAATATATCATGGATACATATGAAGGAATACAAATCATCTTTATGATTAGCTCTAGGGCATATTCCCAACAATCTCCCACTTGCACTAGAGTTAATCTTTAAGATATCTAATACCCATATCTCTCATGTGTGCCTCATGCTTAGGCCGTGGAAGAGCCTTTGTCAAAGGATCTCGCAACATTTAAATCCGTATGTATCTTGCATATCTTGATTTCACCACGTTTGATGAACTCTCGAATGAGGTGAAATTTCCGCTAAAGACGTGTTTGTTCTTATGGTGATCCCTCGGCTCCTTAGCCCGTGCAATCGCGCCACTATTGTCACAATGAAGGTTCAATGGGCGCTTGCATTTGAAACACACCAAGTTCAATGAGGAACTTCCTCATCCAAACACCTTCCTTTGCAGCTCGAAGGCGCAATGTACTCGGCTTCATTTGTAGAATCGGTCACCGTCTCACGCTTGGAACTTTTCCAACTAACAAGCACCACCATTTATTGTGAACAAATATCCCGATTGAGATTGTGAATCATCTCAGGTCGGTTTGGAAGCTAGCATCGGCGTAACAATTTACAACGAGCTCCTCCTCACCTCCATAGATTAGGAACATATCTTTAGTCCTTCTTAAGTACTTAAGAATATTTTTAACAAGTGTCCGGTGACTCTCACCCGGATCGCCTTGGTACCGCCGCAACACTTAGAGCATATGAGATATTCGGGCGTGTACATATCATGGCATACATGATGGAACCAAGCGCCGAGGCGTATGGAACCTTACTCATGCGCTCGCTCATCGGCAAATCGCCGCTTCTTGCTAAAACGCATACCATGTGACATAGGCAGGAACCCTTTCTTGGACTGTTCCATGTTGAACCGTTTCAACACCTTGTCAATGTACGTGTCTTGGCATAATCCTATTAGCCTCTTTGATCTATCTCTATAGATCTTTATGCCCAAAATATATGATGCTTCTCCCAAATCCTTCATAGAAAATATATTATTCAGTGAAGTCTTCACGGATTGCAACATTGGAATGTCATTCCCAATCAACAAAGTATGTCATCTACATACAAGATTAGAAACACAACAAAGCGCTCCCACTTTCCTTCTTGTATACACAAGGTTCACTACTAAATTTTGACCTTATTGCATCACGTCCCCTTGCATCAAACTAAAAATCTGATGTAATAGATGGCTCCTATTGCATTAATTTTTGGAATCCGATGCAATAATGATCACATATTGCATCAAAAAAAGAGTTGGATGTGATACTAATTCATATCGATGCAATAGGTGTTATCTATCACATCATTTGGAACAAGGGATGCAATAGGTACATACTATTGATTAGACACATTTGGTTGTGTTAGTATTGGATTTTTGATGCAATATGTAGGTGATATTGCACCCGATTTCGAATATGGATGCAATTATGAAGTACTATTGCAACGGATTTGTGTTTGATGCAACGTATTTTTGAAAAATATTGACTAATGGTGAAAACACCTCGTGGGTATCTAATAAGTGAATTGTTAATTTTTAAAAAATGGGCGTCTAATAAGTAAATTATTAATTATTTATTAAAAAGAATTGACAACTAGTATATTTTAACTTTTATACTATTATTATCTAATCATGTTTTTGACTGTATGTGCATAAGCTAACCCAGCCCATAAGCATATGTCATATACGCTTTAGGTAATGACGTGGCCCATCAGGTATTAGTAGTAGCAGAATACGGGCATTTGTTTCTGGAGGCAAGGACTTTGATCGTGGCCCATCAGACATCATACGACATTTGTTTCTAGATGACATAAGTATTTAGCACATATAATTTTGTATTTGGTATATAGTAAACCTTTTGGTTTAGAGGCCCATGACAATTGACAAACAAAACAGGCCAAGTTGATCATGGCCCATCAACCTATCAGTCGTAAAGTCAACTTTTGTCATATCATCATACCCATACAATGTGTATTTACTTAAATTTTAAAAGGTATAGATGCTACATGTGCCCTCCCAATTGTATTTTCATCATTTCACAACAACTTGAGTTGCTAATATTGACGGAACTCAAAGCATTCATATATTTCCATCACAAATTAGCGAACTAAAGTCCAGCACAACATAAAGTCACCAGACTCATCTATAATGCCCATGCTGCTCTGACCAGTAGGTTTTAGGGGTTTCTATCAAGCAAGAACTAGTTACTGGAATCTTTTTTTTTATGGACAGTGCATATTTCATTAAGAGTTTACAAAGTCTTCAACAAAGAGTTATAACCTTGGATTGCCTAGGAAAAACAACACAAGCCTTAAAGTTAAATTACTATTACAAAATTACTTTCTCAACCAGAACAACTCTCCTGAACTTGCCAGATACGAAGGCAGCTGCCAGCCATTGAATCGAAGTTCTGGCAGTCATGCATCATCAATCATGATAAAATCTTGAGCTTCCTCCATTAGGAAAAGCAAAATGGGAGCCCAAGCATATTCACCACCAAATTTGTTTAGTGAAAATGCAGCCCGAAATGTTTGTTTCTTCCAGCTATTTTCTGCATATTATGAGAATAAGTAATATTTAAGTCGGTATCGGTTTTATTCCAAGAAAGCTAACCAATTGATGCTAAATGAAGAAAATCAGATATCTAATGGGTACTACAAAACTAACAATCAGATATCATCATAGAGAAGAAACTTCTTCTGCGAAAGTTGAAAAGAAGATTGTAAATACAATTATTCAGACTTCATTAAGTTATTGTTCTTTGAAAAATAATGTGAACAATGTGCATCAATTTACTTACAGTAACAAAACTTTTTAATGTATAGAAGCCATATTCCATCATAATAAATAACAAGATAAAACTTGCATATATAAGGTACAAGATAATCAGTTGAACTGCACTAGCAATGTATTTACGCTAGAACTTCATGTCACTATATATATTGGAATTCTCTTGGAAGAGCTGGTGTATATTACTATTGTTTTACAAGATAGCTGACTGAAGCTGGGTATGCCCACTAAGTTCTGATGAAAGCTCTCTTATTACAAGCAGGCATAGCATGTTAATAACAAAAACAACAGTAACAAAAAATTTACCTGTATGTAATTGCAAGAACTTCACTAACATCTTCAGATTATAACCTCTCCACCATACTTGTCACTTTCAGTCGATCTGTAGAGAACATCTAGAATTAGTTTATATTAGTGAACTCTGAAACATTCTAATTCAGGTAAAATAAAAGGAAGGTAGTGAGCATGGTAGTCACTCAAGGTACCGAGCATGGTTGACGATCTCCCCTCAGTCTGCGTACTCACATTTTAAGACCTGCAATAGTACAGAGATAAGCATCATGTTTGACTCACACATCTAGATACAGGATGCAATAAACAAATCAAAGAAATCATCTCCATCCCATGTACTAGATCTGTCGGTGCGCTAGAAGAACTACAGAAAAAAAAAAACGGAGAACAATAGTACAAGGAGATAGGGACAGAAGAACATAAGTGGAGTATCCTCAATGGATTCGATCTTGTTATTAAGGCTCCAGGATTCACACGTCGCGGACATGAATTCACTTGCCCTCGCATCAATGCCTTCTCGGAGAGCTCATGCTGATCGTGCAGAAAACCGAGCGGACACGGTGAGCTCCCGCTCATGCCGAAAATAGAGCTGACCATAATAACTGCTCTTGAAAACAATACATGTATTAGAAGTACAATAAGCAGTCCTATAAACCAAGACAGTCAGTGTCACTGGTTCTTATATAGCAACAAATCGAAGCAACGAAACAACACTGAAATGAGTACCTATCAAAGTGAATTAATAGAGTTCCAGCTTCTTCAGTTCGTCATTCATGCTCAAATCGATGACATCAAATTAAAATAGCATGAAATCTGTACCCAACTAATAATGGAAACAAAATAGTATGACTAATGCAGTAGCATCGAGAATCGATTATGGAAATTAGTAGCTGTCTATCTCACAGATCTAATGAAATTCTCCCCACCCTAAGAACTGATTCACTTGTTTCACTGGACCGCCACAAAGAAAATCCTACAGCTGAATTAATATGGTGCTGACCAACCATATTTACAAAACATTGCTACTTGCTCCTCTAGAGACATGAAAGGTGTCCTCTAGTAACCTTTTCCACTAAGATGAGTAGACAGTTTGTAGAACAAGCTTGACACATCAGTGGTTTGGAAAGACCAGAGGATTTAAAACGCTCACACAGGAATCAGGTACTAAATTGACTTTTTTTTTTCACCTCAACACAAAATCTCAATTATCGACAGTGCATGTCACTGAAGAAAAATACCAAGTAAAAAGAATAGTAAGACAATACCTGAATCTCGTGTTCTTTCAACTCGAACTAGATTTGCGAGTTGATTCGCCGTTGCCCGACTCAATCACTTCTCCTTCCCTTTGCCAAACTCCAGCAGCTGAAAAAAAAAAAAACAGGAGAGGAAGGCAAGGCACTGTCACACGAGTAAAAGAGTGGACAAACCGATAGTGTGCCTTGTAGAGGTAGAGGTCGACGCCGCAGCGATTTGGGGAGGCGGCGGCTGCGGCACGGCCGATCTGGGAAGCCGAAAGCGTCGATGACTCCAAGGAGACAAAGCCAGGCGGTAACTGCTCACACGTGTGGCAAAGAGAGGAGATTAATCGGGATATTTATATTAGACTATATTTAGACTCCAACGCGGCGAAGCCAAAATCCGGCCGCTGATTTGCGCGCCCACGATTTGGCCCAAATTGATCTCCGCTTGCATTCGCGCCAAGTTGTCGCGGCCAAATTTTGCTCGGCATCTCCGGCGGCTGATTTGCGCGCCCACGATTTGGCCCAAATTGACGTCCATTTGTATTCGCGCCACGATGTCGCGACCAAATTTTGCTGGGCATCACCAGAGCCGCCAAACTCAACAAACAAAGGCGATCAAGGCAGGGACAAAATTTGACCAGGCACCTCATGGCCACTTTCCCAATACGCCATTTATATCTAGTAATATATTTTGTGAAACATCTACTAGAATTTACATATTGTTTCGTACTTTTATTGTTAATAGTCAAAGTTTTCTATAAATTTTTAAAATTTTAGACAATTCAGTAGTCAACTTTATAATTTTTACATAACAATTTAATGAAATTTAAATTTCGTTTTTCTGATCACCAAAATATTTATTTTTTTATATTAGAGTATATTTTTGTAATCGTTTGTTTTTTATAATAAAATTAAATTTAAAGGTTTGGAATGTCGATCAATGGGTGAAAATGGCACCTTCGAGCTAGTTTTTCGAGTCCCTAGCTGGTTTCAAATCGAAAAGTCATGAATACAAGTTTTGTAGATCTTTTCAGGGATCTACATTTGGTATTAGAGTCAACTTTTCATTTTTCGAACTATTGACGCCTCAAAATTTGAATTTTGAATTTTTTCTCGCCGGATCGGGTTTTCTAAGCCCTAGAGCGGTCTCTCCTTGAAGTCACGAATACCAAAAGTTTATAACTCATCAAGATCTACATTTGTTATTCAGTTCATTTTTGCATTTGAGAAAGCGTTCAAAAAGTGTAGTTCAAAATGGACAACTCCCCTCACACAGAGTTTCGTAGAGACTCTCTGTGAGAACCTTGGATTTGTGAGTAGAGTTTATTAACAATTTCTCAAATGGAAAAATGACTCATGTAAAAGTGTAGATCTTGACGAGTTCTAACAACCTCATATTCAAAAGTTTTCATTGAACGTCGTTTAGTGCTCCCTTTGACGAGGGGGTTTGACTAAGTCAAACTTTGGCCATTTTGAAAATGACACCTTCGAGCCAGTTTTTCGTGGCCCTAGCTGGTTTCAAATCGAAAAGCCATGAATACAAGTTTTGTAGATCTCTTCAGGATCTACATTTGGTATTAGAATCAACTTTTCATTTTTGAACTTTTGACGATCGAAATTTGAATTTTGAATTTTTTTATTTCGGGTCAGGTTTTCGGAGCCCTAGATGGTCTCTCCTTGAAAAGTCACGAATACCAAAAGTTCATAACTCATCAAGATCTACATTTGTTATTCAGATCATTTTGCATTTGAGGAAGCGTTCGGAAAGTGTAGTTCAAAATGGACAACTCCCTCACAGAGTTTTAGAGACTCTCTGTGAGAAACTTGGTTTTGTGAGTAGTGTTTATTAACACTTCCTCAAATGGAAAAATGGCCCATATAAAAAGTATAGATCTTGATGAGTTCTAAAAACCTCGTATTCAAAAAAGTGTTTCAGCGGGCGTCGTTTAGTGCTCCGTTTGACTAGGGTTTGACCAAGTCAAACTTTGGCCATTTTGAAAATGGTACCTTCGAGCTAGTTTTTCGAGGCCCTATCTGGTTTCAAATAGAAAATTCATGAATACGAGTTTTGTAGATGTCTTCGGGATCTACATTTGGTATTAGATTCAACTTTTCATTTTTCGAACTTTTCACGCCTCGAAATTTGAATTGATTTTTTTTTTGTCTCGGATCGGGTTTTCGGAGCCCTAGGCGGTCTCTCCTTGAAAAGTCACGAATACCAAAAGTTCATAACTCATCAAGATCTTCATTTATTATTCAAGTCATTTTTGCATTTTAGGAAGCGTTCGAAAAGTGTAGTTCAAAATGAACAACTCTCTCACAAAGTTCCATAGACTCTGTGAGAACCTTGGTTTTGTGAGTAGTGTTTATTAACATTTTCTCAAACGGAAAAATGGCCCATATAAAAAGTGTAGATCTTGATGAGTTCTAACAATCTCGTATTCAAAAGTTTTTGGTGGCGCCGTTTAGTGCTCCGTTTGACTAGGGTTTGACCAAGTCAAACTTTGGTCATTTTGAAAATGACACCTTCGAGCCGTTTTCGAGGCCCTAGCTGGTTTCAAATCGAAAAGTCATGAATATGAGTTTTGTAGTTCTCTTCGGGATCTACATTTGGTATTAGAGTTAACTTTTCATTTTTGAACTTTTGACGCCTCAAAATTTGAATTTTGAGTTTTTTTTCGCTCGGATCGGGTTTTTCGGAACCCTAGGCGGTCTCTCATTGAAAAGTCACGAATGCCAAAAGTCACGAAAATGCCCAAAAAACATCTATTCCGGGAATAAAAGTTTAGATTTACTTCCGTTTGGGGTTTCAACGGGAGTAGAGCTTTATTCGGTTTGGGTGAATAATGGGCCTGGTTAGAGTCCCGAGTAAAGGTCCTGGGCGCACGGGGGTAGCTGGCCGCGTGGCCTTATACTCGGCTAGAGACTACAACCGGGAATAAAGGTTCCTTTATTCCTCGTTCAATTTTCAACCAGGGGTAACCGTGTTTTTAGCCACGAGAAGAGAAGTCGTTTGTGTACTAATGAGTCGAGGAGGCCTGCGGTGCAAGCAAGCGATAGAAAAAGATGTTGAATATTAAAATTTAATAATTAAAATCCAATTTTTATTATTTATAATTATTTTACATGTTTAAGCTAGTTGATTATTCTATAGATTGATGAAAAGCTAATAAATGATTTTTTTTTGAAACCCTATTAAATTATTTTGTTCAATGATGACTCGTACGCATGGCTTCCTGTTTTTCTATTGTATTTTCCTTTTGCCCTTTTATAAGGGGAAAATGTAGTATATGACGTAAGCACAATGACATGCTGTCGACATGACTCCAAGGAACAGGGTTCGGTTGTCGCAAGGCCGGCACGGCGCCGCTGCGCGCGCGCGCTTGATCGCACAGCATCCGGGCAGGTACTCGGATTAATTTTGTTTTCGAGCTGAGGCACTCCTCGACGGTGGTCAAAAATAATTCGCAAAATTTATCCCCTGCTCCGCGCGCGCCTGCCTGCCCCCGCCAAAACCGTCCACGTTAACCCTCCCTCCAATTCCTTCCAAATAATCAGTTTCATTTAGATCCTAAAATCACGGACCTCTGGGTGAGAGGCGTCGTCGCCCACCTTGCGGTTCCTCCAAGGCAAGAAGAAGAACACCGCAGCACCGGCGCCTCCATCTCCTACCTCCAATAGGTCGTCGTCGCCTCCGCTGATCATAAGGGAGGCCGTCTAGAAGTATATTGCCGTCTCCTCCGTCTCCAGGAGGTCGCCTGATCGTCGGTCGTCCAAGAGACTGTCCAGACTGCGGCGTTCCCGTGAAGCCGACGTAGAGGTCGTTGACCTGACCGAGGACACACCTTGCACACAAGATCGATGAAAGCCAGAATGAAGACGAAGACGTACCAGGTACGCAGTCGATGGGCCTAGTTTTTTGCTAATAACCGTACCGCGTTCTGAATCTCTGCATGAATGCTCGTTTGCCATGCATAAGCATGACCAATCGGTGGAATTGGCATCTTACCATTGGCATGCAAATTGTGTTTTTAATCCAAAATGACGAGCTGATTGGTGCAGTGACGTGTTTCATGTGATATTCCTTCGGTGTTCTCATCTCCTGGTGTCGTTGGACAGTTTATTTTTACGATTTCTTATTCAGGTGAAAATAAATCTCATATGTACATGTGTTTTCTTGTCTAGGTATATCGATGCTAGATTCATTTTTCTTGGAGTTTTCATTGCTTTCTAGGAGAATTTAAAAGAACAGCTTACCATTCAAGCTGCTGAGAGGGATAGAGACAACGAAAAGATTCAACGGCTGGAACAACAACTAGAGAATGGAAGTAACAAGATTAGAGAAGAACCCAGTCTAGAGGTAATGTGTGCATCTCCTTTTCAATTTGCAGATTGGGATGCAAAACATAATGGTCACAAACACTAAAGCTTTTGATGGACCTGCTGTTGTTCCCACTTCCAGCCAAGAACATGTGCAAGAGGTAATATATTTCCAAAATATCACTTGCAGTAATATACTTCTTAGAGTTGATTGTTCATTCAAATCTCCTTGATTTTGTAGACTCTAACAGAAAGTGTATTGAGCACACAAAGCACAATTCAATTTTGTTGTGTCACTTGCCACACGGCCAACAGATAAGACACTACTAGGCACTATATTGCTCTGGAAGATAGATAGTGTTCTATCATTATATGCCAATAGAAAAAATGTATACTGAGATTAGATGAGACTAAACTTCATGTTAATGAGCTGTGTTTTTTTCTGCTGCCTGATCAAATTAGGCCGTTAGTTAGTCCTTGCACCCTCCGTGGCATGCATGTGTGGACTGAAGTGTCTGTGTGTTAACCCTTTCTCTACAACGTGTCTTTATGTGAATGCTAAACATTCTTATATGATATATGACTATATGAGCACATTGTTTATTGATTTATCAAATACACTTGTGATATATTTATCAACTAGTTTATGCATAATTGTTGGTCAATTAATTAATTACTATGTATCTACTGTTCTTAATAAACTACTGTTCAATCTTTAATATTTTTAATTACTAACTAATGAATATGTCATTTTGCACTGTTTCTATTGAGCAGGACTGCACCTAAAGAATATTGCTCAGACACTTGGGAAGGATGAGCTGAATCAAGAAATATGGAATGACAAAGAACTTTTAAATGATTTGTGCTAAGAGTCCTTAGTTTAATTGTTTAGTTCTGGAATTATCAAGCTTCTTTTAATTTCTTATTGTAAATGTTACTAAATGAATCTGGATGGTAGAAGTTATTATTAATGCATTTCCCTTGCATGCAATTGGATTTTCTCATTTTGTGCCATTGAATTTTGTAATTTTATATATTTATGTGCAATGAATTCGATGCAATAATTGGTTGTCCGTCAAATCTCATATCGGTGCAATAGTTTGTATTGCATCCAAGCTCATGTAGATGTGATAGTTCGAATTGCACTGAACCTCATGTCGATGCAATAGCTTCGAGTCACATCAAACCATAGCGTCAATGCAATAGCTTCGATTGCATCGAACATAGCATTGATGCAATAGTTCCTATTGCATCGAACCAAAATGGTGATGCAATAGAACCTCTTGCATCGGATCAACATGGTGATGCAACATAGTCTCTTGCATTGAGCGATGGCGTTGCAATAGATGTATTGCATCCACATGATTTCGATGCAATAAGCTATTGCATCTCTCAATTTTGATGCAAGAGACAATGGATGTAATGCGATGCAATAGTTGCTTCTTGCATCAACCACAAGTAACCGATGCGAAAGGCTATTGCATCAAGAGCACTTGCATCGGCTCGCATCAAACACAGAAATGATGCGACATCAAGCTATCACATCAATTTAGGCCCTATTACATCGAAAAATTGCGATGTAGCGAGGGTCAAAAATTAGTAGTGGTTCTTCTTCATTCGACGAAAGCCAAGAGCTTTGACCTCTTCATCAAAGCGAATGTTCCAACTCGAGATGCTTGCTTCAACCCATAAATGGATTTCTTAAGCTTGCATATTTTTTCTAGCATTCTTAGGATCAACAAAACCTTCGGGCTGTATCATATACACGTCCTCTTCCAAATTTCCATTTAGAAAGGCTGTTTTAACATCCATCGCCATATCTCATAATCGAAATGAGCAGCAATTGCTAGAATGATCGGATAGATTTAAGCATCGCATCTTGGCGAGAATGTCTCGTCGTAGTCAACTCCTTGAACTCGCGAGAAAACCCTTTGTGACAAGTCGTGCTTTATAGGCGTGAACATTTCCGTCCATATCTCTTTTCTTTTTATAGATCCATTTGCACTCAATGGGTCTAACCCCATCCGGGGAGTCAACCAAGTTCCAAACTTGATTGGCTCCCATGGAATCTATCTCGGATCTCATGGCACTTTGCCATTTCTCGAATCTGGGTCCATCATAGCTTCGCATATGTCATAGGTTCGTCATCGTCTAACAATAACACATCCCCATGCAACTCCACGAGTCTAGCTGATCTTCGTGGTAGTGGCGGTGTTACCTTTGCCCGAGGTATCTCAACTTGTTACGCTACACTAGCATCACTCGTAGAGTCTTGACCTATTGGCTCATCTGAACTTCTTCAAGATACACCCTTTGTCCACTCTTGTCTCTTTTGAGAAACTCTTTCTCTAAGAAAACACCGTTCGAGCAACAAACACTTTGCCCTCGATCGGTTGTAAAGTAATACCCCAAAGTTTCCTTTGGGTATCCCCTGAAAAAACACTTGTCCGACTTGGGTGTTAGTTTATCGATTGAAGTCGTTTGACATAAACTTCACAACCCCAAATCTTTAGAAAAAGACAAAAGCGGGACTCTTACCGGTCCACATCTCATATGGTGTCTTAACTACGGACTTAGATGGCACCCTATTTAATGTGAAAGCGGTCGTTTCTAGAGCGTATCCCCAAAACGATAAAGGTAGGTCTGACTGGCTCATCATAGACCGAACCATGTCCAACAAAGTCCGACATTACGCCGCTCGGACACACCGTTTCTCACGAGGTGTTCAGGCGGCGTAAGGCGTGGAACAATTCCGCAACTCTTTAGATGATTGCTAAATCCGTGACTCAAATATTCACCTCCACGATCAGATCGCGAAGGCCTTGATTTTTCTTGCCCGCGTTGATTCTCTACTTCATTACGAAACTCTTTGAACTTTTCAAAAGTCTCGGACTTATGCTTCATTAAGTAGACATAGCCATATCTACTAAAATCATCGATTGAAAGTAATAAAGTATTGGAATCGCCTCTAGCCGTCGTACTCATTGGTCCGCATATATCGGTATGTACAAGTTCCAACAAGTCTGCTGCCCTCTCGGGAAAACACGTGAAAGGGACCTTGGTCATTTTGCCTAGAAGGCAAGCCTCACATGTCTCGTATGATTCAAAATCAAACGAAGTTAGAAGCCCATCGAGAATGGAGCCTCTTCATGCGATTTTTCACTTATATGACCCAAAGCGACAATGCCACATATAGGTAGGACTTAACTCATTAAGCCGAGGCCTTTTTAGCGGTTATATTACGCACGGGTGCATCATCAAGATTTAAAATAAATAACCCATTCACAATGGATGCGAAGCCACAAACATGCCATCTTTAGAGATTACACAACCATTGTTTTCACTCTTAAAGAATAACCATCCTTCATCAAACATGAAGGTGACACAATGTTTCGACTTAAGCTAGGAACAAAATAACAATTATTCAATTCCAAAATAAATCGACGGGAGGTGGAGTTGCATCGTCTCCGACCTTCGAGGCAACAACTCTTGCATTATTATTGCGAAGTCAACTTCTCCCTTTCCAACGCTTCTACTTCTTATCATTCCTTGCATCGTATTGCAAATATGAGCAACCGATCCGGTATCAAATACCCAAGAATTAATATAAGAATCAGCGAGGAATATGTGCGTAACATAAACAACAAGTGTACAAGCGGAGGGAGTACCTTTACCACCGCTATCCTTCTTGGATGCTAAGTACTCCTTGCAGTTTCTTTTCTAGTGACCCGTTTTATGACAATGAAAGCACTCACTATCGTGATTGGTCAACCTTGGGCTCATATGGCTTTGGCTTGGAGGTCTCACCTTTAGCCTTTTCCTTCTTTTTCTTCCAATAAGGATTGCCCCTTTTCTTAAAATTAGGCTTGTTTTGGACCGCCATCACATAGCTCTTGCCCCAAAGACTTTCTTGATGTCGGCCTCTTTTGTCTTAAGCATACCACACAATTGGTCAAGCCTTTCTCCGCCCCATGCATATGGTAGTTCGAGATGAAGTTCCCATAGCTAGGCGCGAGATGCAAGAATGAAATCGATAGCCAACTCTTGGCCTATTGGGAAGCCTAGCTTCTCCAATCTCCGAGTGTAACCAACCATTTTGATTACATGTGGTCCAAGCTAGCCCGCCGCTGGCTTGCTCTCAACAAGAGCCTTTGAGACATTGAACCTTTCGGTTCTAGCTTGAGTTTGGAACATATCCTCAAAGCGCCTCGATCATATCGTACTATTTGCATGATTGTTATCGAGGCGCATCCGCAGATCGGGTTCCATGCTAGCAAGCATAAGGCAACTCACTTCAAGATCAGCATCACATGCTTTCTTGTAAGCGTTTTTTCTCGTGATAGGAGCATTATCGTGAGGCTCTTACGGTAAGGGGTTGTCTAGAACATCTTCCTTTTTTTCAGCCCCGAGAACAATTCTCAGGTTCTTGGATCCAATCCGCATAATTTGTTCCATTCAACTTATCTTTCTCAAGAACCGAACGCAAAGTAAATGGTTGATTGTTAGGCGCCATTTATCTACAACAAAAATAATGCAAAATACTATGACAATGTATCCAAGATAGAGTAAAACAAATTAACATTTAATTGAATGTACTCCCACTAAAATCAATATCCCTCAATTGAAACTTAGTGATTCAAGACCCACAACTAACACGTCAACTAGTGAGCTTTAGCATCACCGCTAGAAGACATGGTAGATCGGTAAGCAACTCTTTTGCTAATCATATCACATATGACTCTTGTTGTTGGGCAGCATCTCTATGCTCACGCCAACCTACCATGCTCCAAGATCCCTAACCGTTAGGATGATCTTGTTCAAGTAACCAAACCTTCCGCAGTAAGTATCCGATACGAACTTTGTCTAGTCAAGGAAAACCGGTGGCACCCTAATTTTATAGACCCACCACCGATTGTACAAGGCTTGTGACAGTCGCGAGGTTTGGGGAGCATCAAAACTTAAAACATTGCCGAGGGATCGTTCTACTTCACTATCGTATGTAGACAAAAACATAGTCGTAGCGTGAAAGTAGAACACGATAAGAACGACATTAAAGCGGTTGTGACTTGGTATGGCCTTATATCACTTTGGGGATCTCCATCTCCAATGAACGCTTTCATCATGATAATCTTCATCTCCATGATCCATGTATGCCATCCTCCGAGATGAATCTGCCAAGACTAGTCTATACTAAGCGAAAAAAATAACAATTACATTATCGCGTTCATCACAAGTTGGCACCTTGAGCCATTACATTAATGAGACAATATATAAGTGGCTCCAGCCATATTGTCATCCTCACGACATGCAAGTCATGGAATAATTACATACATACATGCATCTCATACATATAGAGGCCATACGGTCACATAATCCTACAAAAACAGCATTAACCGATTCCGGCGTCTAAAATTTGACGGGCGAAAACATTATTTTGTAAGCTGATTTTACGCCAATTCTAATTTCGTCGAAACAGGCAGTTGGATGTAACTTTTCGATTTCTCAGCGATTTTTCGTTTTAGAGTTCGTCTCAATCCGAGTTACGGATCAAAAGTTATGGCTGGTCAAACTCGGGCCGACGATCGGTGTAAGATCAAATCTACCACCACCGCAACTTCGCATCACATCGCCGGCGACCGGCCATGACCTAGGTTCGATTCGATCAATCTTATTGATCTCAAACTCGCCTTGACTGGGTTTACATGTATCACTTAACTCCGATGGCGGAATTTCGGCCGGTAGGAGTAGATCGAACAAGACCGTGCGGCAAGATCACGAACCGAGATCGAGACTCATCTACAACCGCGCATATCACCATATGCCCACATCCGAATCTATAACAAACACAAGCATCGGCTCGATACCACTGAAGGAATATGGGATCGCTACGCTAGCCGAAAAGCGAAAATTTTCTACCCATAAACCAAGGATCTGCATCGCTAGTTATAGATCACGGATTACCACTAGACGCCGAGGTGCGCGGAAGTGTCGACCCTCGGCGAGATATGCGCTGGCCGCAGCGGTGCCGCGGTTGCATGATCGTCCACGGCCACGTCCGGCCCTCCTCGCCAGGCGGTTCGTCCTTGTGCTCCAGATGCAGCACCTCCGAGGTATCCCACACGTCGGGGAGGAAGCGCGCCTCCCGACTGCTAGGTCCGCTGAGATGCAAGAGGCGAGGGCGTGGGCGGCGGCCGCCAAAGTGGCGTGGCTTAGATTAGGTCACAGCCCCCGCGCCCACCTCTCATATATATATAGGCGTCGCTAACAGGCTCCCGATTTGGAGGCCCATTAGTAACCCTAAGTCCTCGCCAATTGGATCAAATCCGAATTAGGCCTTCTTCCCTTAAGCGTCGCGACCCTATGGGCTCACGCACACATAGACATGGCCCGAGTACACCTATTCGGCCAATAGTTGACAGCGGCCTCTAGCAAGGCGTGCCAACTCCCATGTATGCCAATGATCATATCGGAGACGAACCACCACAAACCATATACTCGTCATTCCCTTGCCACACGATATTTGGTCCACCTCGTGGGTTAACACTTAACCCAAGCACGGCCATGCATTTCTTGATCCAATCAATCGAGTGGTCGGTTATATCTCTCTCTCATGGAGAGGGGCAATTCCATCTTGATTGACTATGTCTCACAAAGATGTTTCGACAAATCCGAAGACCACCTTTATAGCTACCCAATTCGGAGTAACGTTTGATAGTCCCTAAGTAGGTCGGTTTCACATCTTGAGTACATACGACAATCACAGGTCTAAGGACATAACGTACATGATGTATAAAAGATAATAATAACATCTCATGTCGGTCAATCCGCCCCATGTCATACATGTGCCCACACTATTAGTTTGACATCTCCATGTCTATGACTTGTGAAACATAGTCATCAACTAATACGTGTGTTGATCTAATATTCATATGTGTTCTCACATGAACTCCGATCAGGGGACAATTATTGAATAACCAAACAAGTAAAAGAGTTTCACAAACAATTCACATAATTGCTGATCAATACAAGTTGTCTTTAATGGATATTCATGAACACATAATATATCATGGATACATATGAAGGAATACAAATCATCTTTATGATTAGCTCTAGGGCATATTCCCAGCAAATTCTGCCCCTAAGAAAGGGAAGGCAACTCATCGACCTCCTGTCCGAAACAGCCCATCAAGAAGGTTGCTCGGTCAAAGCAAGGTTGTGCGTAAAACCGCGAGAAAACAATATGGGCCAACCCAAATAGGTTTGCACATCATCCCAAGGCTCAACCGACAAGACAAAGCTTGAGTTCTTGCTTTGTACTGAAAAACAACAGCAAGGGGAGGTTTATGCCAAATATGTTGGCAAGGACGAAATGTTTATTTGCATACTTCAATTTGGGTTCCCAAAATTCTTGTGACTAACATGAAAGGTCCCAAGGAGCTTGGGGACCTAAACTTGTGAACTAAATCTGTTTTTGCGAGGCATACTCCTCAGGTGGATCAAGTTGGGTGCTTGATAGTGGATGTACAAATCATATGACGGAGAAAGGAGTATGTTTTCATCATACTCTCCTAATACCGATCCAAATGACATCATTCGATTTGGAGATGACGCTAAGGGAAGTGTGATGGGTCTTGGTAAAATCGCTATCACAACTAATCATGATATATCTGATGTCTTGCATGTTGAATCCCTAGGATATAATTTGTTGTCAGTCTCACAACTTTGTGGGAAAGGCTACAATTGTCTCTTTACGGATGTTGGTGTGGAAGTCATTTGTAGGGAGGATTCCTCTATTGTCTTCACAAGCAAACTCAAGAATAAGCTCTACTTAGTTGATTTCAACAAAAGTGGAACTAAGCTTGAGACTTGTCTAATGGCAAAATCTAGCATGGGATGGCTTTGGCATCGCCGACTAGCTCATGTTGGGATGAGGAACTTGGCCAAACTACAAAAGGACAACCACATCATTGGACTAACAAATATTGATTTTGACAAAGACAGATTTGTAGCGCTTGCCAAGCCGGAAAAGCAAGTAGGCGTACCTCACCCACCAAAGAGCATCATGACCACTACACAACCTTTGGAGTTGATTCATATGGATCTCTTTGGACGGTTGCCTACCTTAGCATGGGGGGGTAATAAGTATGGACTTGTTATTGTTGATGATTATTCCCGCTTCACTTGGGTTTTCTTTGTCTTTGATAAGTGCAGTACAAGAGAAGGTGAAAACCTTCATTAGAAGGGCTCAAAGAGAATTCGAGCTTCCAATCAAGAAAGTGAGAAGTGACAATGGAAGTGAATTCAAGAACACCCAAGTTGAAGAACTCCTTGATGAAGAGGGCATCAAACATGAGTTTTCGGTTCCATACACCCCTCAACAAAATGGAGTTGTAGAGAGGAAGAATAGAACACTCATTGACATGGCAAGAACAATGCTAGATGAATACAAGACTTGGGACATCTTTTGGTGTGAAGCCATCAACACCGCTTGTCATGCAATCAACCATCTCTACCTCCACAAGAAACTCAAGAAGACCTCATATGAACTTCTAACGGTAACAAACCAAAAGTGTCTTACTTTAGGGTGTTTGGGTGCAAGTGTTTCATTCTTAACAAAAAGCCCTGAATCTCTAAGTTTGCACCTAAGGTTGATGAAGGTATTCTTCTTGGTTATGGATCAAATGAGCATGCCTATCGTGTCTTCAACAAAACCACCGGTAGGGTTGAAGTCACTATAGATGTGACATTTGATGAATCTAATGGCTCTCAAGTAGAGCAAGTTGATCAAAGTGTTGTAGGAAAGGAGGATCCACCTTGTGAAGCTATCAAGCAATTGGCTATTGGTGACATTCGACCACAAGAAGATAAAGCCAATGGACAAGAGGATCATCAAGATGTTCTTTGCACCAATTTCCGACGCACTCGATGACGGGGGGCAGCCCACTCCTGCTGAAATTCAGCGGAGGCGGCGGTGCCGCTCCCTCCACCTAGCAGAAAGCATCTACCCAACACCTACATCACCAGTTAGAGCACTTGATCTTGCTCCTATACTTGAAGCTGAGGATGACTATGAAGAAGAAGTTGAGGATGATGGAGTTGATCACCCACGGCTACGACAAACCATTGAACGGGATCACCCCGTAGAGAACATCCTTGGGAGTCTTGAAAGGGAGTAACTACTCGATCACATCTAGCTGCATTTTGTGAACATTACTCCTTTGTCTCTTCTTTGGAACCTACCAAGGTAGAAGATGCTCTCAAGGATGCCGATTGGTTGCTAGCCATGCAAGAAGAACTCAACAACTTCAAGAGAAACCAAGTTTGGGACTTGGTAGAAAGACCAAAGACAAACATTATTGGCACCAAGTGGGTCTTTCGAAACAAGCAAGATGAAAATGGTGGGGTTACAAGAAACAAGGCAAGATTGGTGGCTCAAGGCTTCACTCAAGTAGAGGGATTGGACTTTGACGAGACATATGCACCGGTGGCAAGACTAGAAGCAATTTCGCATTCTTCTAGCCTTCGCTGCTCATCATGACTTCAAGCTATATCAAATGGATGTCAAGAGTGCATTCCTCAATGGCCCTTTGCAAGAGGAAGTCTACGTTGAACAACCACCGGGTTTTGAAGACCCCAAGTATCCTAACCATGTTTACAAGCTTAAGAAGGCGCTCTATGGGCTCAAGCAAGCACCTAGAGCATGGTATGAATGCCTTAAGGAGTTCTTGCTTAAACAAGGTTTTGTCATAGGGAAGGCCGATCCTACTCTCTTTACACATAAAGTTAATGGTGATATATTTGTGTGCCAAATATATGTCGATGACATAATATTTGGTAGCTCTAATCATGTGTATGTTGAGCAATTTAGTAGGACTATGACAAAGAGGTTCGAGATGTCCATGATGGGTGAGCTCAAGTTCTTCCTTGGCTTTCAAGTCAAACAAATGAAGGAAGGGACTTTTGTTAGCCAAACCAAGTACACCCAAGACATGCTAAAGAAGTTTGATATGGCCAAGGCTAAGCCAATCAAAACTCAATGCCAAGCAATGGACATCTTGATCTTGATGAAGAAGGGGCTGTCGTAGACATAAAGGTATATCGTTCCATGATCGGCTCTCTTCTTTATCTTTGTGCATCTAGGCGATATTATGCTTAGTGTGTGCATGTGTGCTAGATTTCAAGCTAATCCAAAGAAATGTCACAATGTGGCGGTTAAGAGAATCTTGAGATATCTAGTTCACACTCCAAACCTTGGCTTGTGGTATCCCAAGGGTTCCAAGTTCAATCTACTTGGCTATTCGGATTCGATTATGCGGTTGTAAAGTAGATAGAAAAAGCACCTCGAGGGACGTGTCAATTCCTTTGGACGGTCCTTAGTGTCTTGGAGCTCTAAGAAGCAAAATTGTGTAGCCCTATCCACGGCGAGGCCGAGTATGTTGCGGTGGCGCATCTTTGTGCTCAACTACTTTGGATGAAGCAAATCTTAAAAGATTTCGGATGTCATTTTACAAAGATACCTCTTCTTTGTGACAACGAGAGTGCCATCAAACTCATAAAATAACCCGGTAGCACACTCTAGAACAAAACACATAGACATCCGTCATCACTTCTTGAGAGACCACGAACTTTAAAGGAGATATCGCAATTCGCCATGTGAGCACCGAAAAGCAACTAGCCGATATCTTCACTAGGCCTCTCGACGAGACAAGGTTTTGTGCTTTGCGTAGTGAACTAAATATACTTGATTCTCGCAACCTATCTTGAAATCTGCATGCCTCTGTTTGTGAGAACTAGTATGAGTAGGGAAAAGCTTTGAAAAGTTTACTTATGTCTTTCAAATCAATTTCAAAGCTAGACTCAAAGGCATGGTCCTTGTTTTTTGATTGATGATGCAGTGCGACCATGAAATTTGAGTCAATATGTCTATCTAGCATATGGCGAGAGTCACTTAGGAAGCAAGTTAATCTCGCTCTGTTCGGGGGGCGGCGGTGCCGGCTCGGCGTTCAGCGTTTTTCAGAAAAACGACTCATCTGATTAGGTTGTGGGGCCTATTTCACGGGCCCACGGCATCTTTCCTCTCCTCTCTCATTCTCTCTCACCCCGGTCCCTTTCTCTCTTCCGTTCGGCGACCAGGTGGGGGCGCCCGCCACCACAACCTCGCCGCGCCACGCCCCGGCACCGCCGCCTCCCGGCGAGTGCCGCTCGCGCCGTGCGCGGCACTGCTCCTCGTCGCCCGGTGCCACAAGCTGTGAGGGGGCCGCGATCTTCTCTTCTTCCCTCTTCAATCTTGGTGAGAAACCCTAACCGCCCTGATCTATGCCTAGGGATTAAATTGGTCATGGTTTTCCTGCAATTAGTAATAGAATAAAGGGTCTAGATCGTGAGAAAATTGTTGATTTGAGTTGGTTTGAAGGTTTAGAGATGAACCCCACCCATGGCATGCATGGGTTGACCAAGCGGCACCTGCCGGTTTTGGTTGAAAAGCAAGTATCTTGCTGGTCATCTCTAGTGCACTTTGAATCAACAAGTAGAGCAAATTGAATCAATACTCATGATCTAAGAAAATTTATTCAAAATCTAAAGCCATGGCAACTTTCATCGCTCTTTCAATTTGAGTCATGTTTCGAAATTACATTTGGAATAGTGGGTAGATATACATGAGTTTTAACTATTGCACAAGGTAGTTGTCAAAGTGGTTTTGAGGGCAACCGGCGGCGGTGCGCTGAGACTGATTCAAGCGGTCGGCCGACCAACCACTTAACCATCTATCTTATGCAATAACTAACACCCATATATATCTATCTATCACACCAGCATGTCAGTAACTGATTTAGATCCTTTGCATGCATAGATGGAGCATGGTCAAGGCAGTGGGGTCAAGAGGAAGGCTTTGGAGAAGAGGTTTCCTAAAAGGGGCAGAGGCAGAGGTTCTACCTCTTCTGGGAGACCTACAGCTGAGCAGCAGCAAGAGAGAGAGAGAGGCAGTACAGGCAAGAGCTGAGGCATGGCAGAAAGATCCCAGAGATTGGATGTCCAGCTACTCCTGTTGACATTTGGACCTATGATGACTCATACATAATGGACTATGAGGAGCAGATTGAGATAAGAAGACCTCCAGATGACGGTGTGGTTCGCGGGAGGATTGACTACTCCACAGGGGAGTAAGTTGAGCAATGAGGCTAGGAGGGTGAACCCATACACCACTCCTAAGGACCTAGAAGTTGACTACGGGTTCCGGAATGTGTTCCACTCAGATTTCTATGCCTCATCTGTCCTCAAGAAGAGGAAGCCCAAACATTAGAGAGATGCACTACATAGGCGGGAACTTCGAAGGCTAAGAGAGAGCCGAGAGATTACTTGGGGCCATCGGGCTTGTGAGAAGCATGAGGTGAGGAACTTGATGGAGTTCGGTATGATTGGAATCTTTGAGATACTTGGGCGGTTCCATGCTACCTACTTTACGGAGAATGAGGACACTATGCATTGGATGACCGAGGGTGTTCACTACTCGATTGACTTTGTCACCTTCTCCGGGATCCTTGGCTTTGGCGGTGAGCATAGGAAGTACACTCCCTATTCATGCTTTGAGAAGAAGCTTGATGCTACATTTTGTCGGCTACATGTGGAGGAATCGAAGAAGGAAGGAGATGGGTTGGTGAGAGGATTGAGCGGCTTCTACTATATTCTCAACAACCTTCTCGGGGAACACCATTGATCCCAAGGATGGTGCGACTTCAAACCTGCATGGTTGGGTGAAGAAAGCGCTAGCTAGACTTGCTCCGGGAGGTGAGAACTTTAATGTACCGCATATACGTGGATGGAGTTGGTCGATGCTATGGATGATGGTAGGAAGAGCTTGCCCTATGCTCCCTACATCATGTTTGTGATTGAGAGGGTATCCAGCTTGAGGTTCAACAAGACCAGATGTGCACAAGGCCTACAACCTCGAGCGGATCATGCCGGCAAAGCCAGCGGCGACTTTAGAGGCTCGGCTAGAGAGGACACTCCACCTTCTCCCTCGAAGTTCCAGGAGAGCTCTCATGCTAGAGCTAGGAGGGGCAGGAGCAGTTTCAAGAAGAAGATGACCACATGGATGAAGGCTATGTTTGAGACTTGCTCATACTCAGCAGCTTACGCTCCACGGGGGGTTGGCGTAGGCGAGAGAGAGGACGGGCGCGTGCAGGAGTCACACCACTTTCACTGTCCCTTCTCCACCTCGCTTTGTGCTTCCCGTTTCCGAGTCCGGAGGGTCGAGAGGACACTTCTTTAGAGGCGAGCTCAAGCGGGATGAGAAGATTGGCGACCGTGTCGGCGGAAGCGGCGGCAGCCTCGGGATCGGAGGATCCACCACCTCGGCGCTCTACATGCTTCACCTCTACTACACACACGCCCGGCCGGGGCTGTGATTTCCTCGACGGAGGGGAGGAGGAGGAGCGGGGTGGCGATGAGGAGGCCGAGGGCGAGGAGGGCGGTGCTTGAGTGACTTGATCCTTCTCTTTTCTTTTCTCCTTTTTGGTGCTTTGTGCCAAGGGGGGAGAAAATTAGAGGGGTCAAACTCTTTTTCGTGGCTTCAATTTGCTGTTTACTTTGTTTAGCATGTCCTAGAGAGTTAGAGCTTGAGAGTAGGTCTCTAAAACTATTTGTGAACTTGTAATAATGTGACTTATTTGACTCTCTTCGTATGGGTTATGGACATGTGTTTGATCTGTGATATTTAGCTTGTCATATTCATGCTGTCAATTCATATTTATATATGTTTCATCTTTGTGAAAATTATGTTGGCGGCAGCTCTATTTTTGACAGGAGCGGCGGTGGTGCCTTCGGCCGGCGGCGGTGCCGCTTCGAGTCAAAAACAAGACTGTTGCTCACGAGTGCTTAAATTGTCATGATGCATCACGTATACTCTTCTGACACAGTTGTTAGCACTTGGCACCCCACAGCAGGCATGGATGTAGGGGGAGGTCCCTACATCACCTAAATGTGTGAAATTTGACCTCTTATGTCAAATTTGAGAATTCAAATCTCACTCACACATTTAGGGGGAGGTCTCACTGCCTAAATATGTGAATCATGTTACAAGACATCATTTTGAGCATTCAAGGCTCGTTCACATATTTAGGGGGAGGTACCTACATCCATGGCTCGAAAAATCTCTATTATTTGATTATCTTTTGTAAGCTCTAATTAGGTTATCACCAATCACCAAAAAGGGAGAGATTGTAAGTGCAATCAACCTCTAATGTGGGTTTTAGCGTTGATGACAATCTAAATAGAGGACTAATGAGATTTATCGAGTTGACAAGCAGGCAATAAGCAAAGAGGACATTGCAAACCTTAAGGAGGAGTACCCCGATTCGATTTGCTGTTGGTACTTCAAGAAAGGAGGTTTATATTCTTTTTACATTTTGAATTTGAGTATAGGACACGCCGTACTATCAAGAGGGATTAGAACTACTGTGTTTCAAAGCGTGCAACCAAGTGCTCATATTCACACCACATAACCTCCGACTCCAAACTTAGTCAGCCATTCAAACACTTTCTATTTCCATCCGACTAAGGCTGCTTCGGGCGGTGCCTTCGGGACGGCGGCGATCTTGCCGCTTGGTCATGGCGGCGGTGCCGCTCGTGATCCCGGACCGTTGGGAGGGAGTATTTATACTTTCCCTTTCTACCCCCAACGGTGACCTTTCTTCTCCTCTGCTCACTTTTCGGCGAGAAAGGATCCAAGTGCTCGACTCTCTCTCCTCCATTGAAGCTCCTCACTCCCTCAAGCAAATCCATCGATTCCACCATCGATTCTTGAGTGTGAGGGCTGCAAACTTTTCGATTGGAAGGGAGCTCCACCGATCTTCATCGTTCTAGAGGCACTTAGTTCTCACTTTGGCCGGCGGTTTTGGTTCTTTACTCTTGGAGCTTGCTCCTAGCCGGCTAGTGCGTCGCCCTTGAGCTTGCCAACTTGTGTGGCAGCCTAGGGAGGTTTGTAACACCCTCTTGTATCTAATATATTACCCCCCACATCTCTAGGATTCGGTTCCTAGACTTGTGAACGAGGCAAAGAGGCAAACCTTTGTGGTGAGCTCATTCCTTTGTGGAACCTCAACAACGTGGACTTAGGCAAGCCTTTGTGGCGAACTGAACCACGGGATAAATCACCGTGTCACCATGTACTTGATTTACTTTACATTGCTTATATATCGTTGTTGTTGAGAGATTCTACGGTTTGAGGCCGATCTACTTGTATACCCTCGATCTGCTTGTTTCAGCTCTTGATCTCGCAATCCATACTGTCCGGGAACCAAGGAAAATTACTCGATCTACTTTTCATTGGACGGGTTTTGGCGTGAGTGATATTCTTTTGCATAGAGCGGCGGTGCGCTTAGTAGAGCGGCGGTGCCGCTTGGTAAAACCAGCGGCGTTTCGAGTTGATTTTTGAAACAGGCCTATTCACCCCCCCTCCCCCCTCTAGGCGCCCAAATGATCCTACAAGCCTGGAAATATATCATTAGTAGACCACATAGTAATGACACTTACAACCCACTTTAAGTTATGTAAATAATCTTGATGATAAAATTTGTAAGTCGTTGTATAAAAGATGTTTAAATATTTTTATCAAAACATTATGTCATAATATGAATATTAATAACTTAAGTTTTTTTTAAAAAAAAATGTTTAATTAAACAATAGTAATATGACACAAATAAATTGAAAATTATGGGTGTCATGGCGCATCTTTGAAAACAACTATTTATGATGACTTTGTAAAAACTAAGAGGATAGACTAGGACCTAGAATATTCTTTTTATGAAAATAGAACATGATTTTTTTTTGAATAAATGATAGAATAAGAATTAGAATTTTGAATTAATACATGTAAAAATATTAAAAAAACTAGACCAAAAGCTAAAAGTTAAAATACAGATTTTTAAAATATCACATAAATAGATGAAATATGATTTTATTCACTTTAAATTTATTTATGTTTTAGCTAAATACATATCTTGCTAGAAGATTAATCGTATAATGTTTTACTTACAAAAAGTGGTAGAAAAGGGTACATCCTAAAGTCCTTACAAAAATCTAAAAACTTTTTGCGATCAGGTCGGTTGACTATACTCAGCATTGTAAATAATAAATATTGTATCGAGGAATTAATAAGCTTAAATTTAAGGAAAAGAATCAAAATTTAGGTTTATGCCGTCAAAATAGTGATGGAAGCTAAAACTGTCATAGTTTAAGTTATATAAAGAAAAAAAAACATATGGATATGGTTGAGACAAACATTTAAATCAATATTTGATAGATTATCACAATTTAATATATACTATAGAGTACCTATTATAGCTATTGTATTACATGTTAGTATAGAGAAAAAGATATTTCATATAAGTAATTCTTATTGTCTACTCATAAGATTCTAACCCGTGCGAGAGCATGGGTTGGTGAACTAGTATATATAACACGTGTCACACATAACCAAACATGATTTTCATATATTCATAGAATTAAGCACTAAAAAAAGCACGCACGTCATCGTCATGGTACTACTATCTATGGTCAAGTAGATGCATGGGGCACACAAGAGAAACAATGCATTCCATATGTAACATATGCGAGCAGTGATTTTCATTCACGTGTGACGGATGTATGTATCACGAATGGCGAGGGCGAGGAGGACTGGTGGCCGTACGTGGTTGTTGGCAGGCACACAGTTGAGCGTTGTAACGGAACGGGACGACTTTTGCTGCAAGCCGTGCCGATTGCCCGACCCAACAGCGACGGCAGGCACTGGATTGCTTCTTCAGGCTGGGAGGAAAAAAAAAACAAGTGTGGGAAATGGTGGGGTCTTCTGTTTGACTGCTGGTGTGTCGGTTTCAACAGACAGACCGACGGACAGCTGTCGCTCTTAGCCAGGCCCAGCACCACCCCCATCTCCGTCTCCACCACGAGTCTGTTTCGGATTGAATTAACCTCCAATCTCCCACCGTCCGCCCGTTCCCCTCTCCGTCCTCCTCATTAAACTCCACACCCTCCTCCCTCCCGCCGCGTCCGGCAAAAGCAAGCTGCTGGGTATAAGGACTCTTGTAGCCTATTTCTTAACCCACCCGTCCAATAGTTAATCCTGTAACATTTAATACTGAGCTTGCTCTAAAGTTTTCCACCCCTGCCTCCTTCCGTTTCCCCTGCCTATATAAACCTAGTAGGACTAGCCCATTTACATGCAAGACGAACTAACGATTTGTGCTTGTTAATGGCAAAATATCTTCTAATTCCGGCGGCAATACTAGGGAGATGGAGGGAGGTTGAGGCTGCAATACATCATACGTAGTTCTATGTGGTGTTACGGTGGTGATTGGATGCAAACTTCACTGGGCATACAATGGGTGTGTCCCCCATGCAATGGGAGACTTCCTCCTGGCTCCCTGGGTTTCCCCATTATTGGCGAGATCCCTCCAATACATGAAACTTAGCCCTTCTATCGACGTCCCGAGCTTCTTCCGCCAACGACTGAATAGGCAAAATTGAAGAACCCAGACTTTATTAATTTTCTCAATCACTCTGCCATGTCTTACACAATTGCACAAATTTTTTTACAGTCGCCTCCATTTATTTTAGTGACAACATATTCATCATATAGTAAACAGTCTGTACAAATATCTTGCTTCAAACTTCCGAGCTACACTTACAAATTAATTGATTTTCAGCAGTGGTTCACTCAACTGCCATTAAAAATACACCTACGTTTAGGGCCAATTGATTAATTGATTTTCAGCAGTGGTTCACTCAACTGCCATTAAAAATACACCTACGTTTAGGGCCAATTGATTAATTGATTTTCAGCAGTGGTTCACTCAACTGCCATTAAAAATACACCTACGTTTAGGGCCAATTGATTATTCTCATGAAAATTATTATGCCAAGTGTCCTGGTAGTTGAAAATAGCTATTGAGCAAACAAATTTATAACCTTTTCAAAATAAATTGGATGAAGACAAATGTTGTATGAAAATGGTACAGCTCAACAATATCATTATTTAAAATTTGAATTCAAACCTTCAGACAACCGTGATAAAAAAAAATAACTCCCAATTTTAAATTTTAGTACTTTTATGATATCATAAATTTGTAGTTTGAAACATTTTTTTATTTAAGGTTGTTTAAGTGCTAAAATATTGAATACAAAATTTATAAAAGTTAATGCAAAACGATAACATCTTGTATTTGGTCACAAGTGACTTTTTGGTGCGTAGCTAGTAGGCTTGCATGAGTCAAGAGGTCACTCTTTAAATGTGAAATTAGCTTGAAAAAATGCAATGATGATTTTTCCGTGCGGCATAATTATTAGGATCAGACCGGACCAGTGGTTCGATCGATAAAAGACATAACCAGGGCCTCGCGAATCTGGTCTATCTAAAAACCAGTAAGCAACCAAACCATTAATAGAGAGGAAAAACATCACCACTGAGCTAGACACATGTCGTGTCTTTGGTATAGATCATGCGATATTTGAACCGCATTACTGACGGTTGAACCGGTTGAACCAATTAGAATGTCAACCGAGACTTTGGCCTATTCGATGTCTGATCTGGTCCTAAAACTGTGGTAGCTGCTCGCTTGGCAAACGAAAAATGAGGCACACTTTTCAAATTTGTGACATTTAAAATAAACTTAGGGCAGTTGTAGGGCAATTTATAGGAAAAACATCTATATCGTACCCCCACCTATAGGTTAAGACTACATTAATCTCTAACCTATAAAACAGTCTACATCATGGGTGTGTCCCCATGAAATGGGAGTCAAATAACCCCTAAAGAAGTTTTATAAAATCATATTAAATCATAGAAAAATCATAAAATGGAAAATCTAATTGTGTTAGATTCTAGATGAGTAGATATACACAATGAACATATAATATGATATGCCTTAGTACATTTTTTTTCAGCAATGAAGAAAAACATAGATCTAAAGCTACAACAAAAAAATTTGAACTAAAGCATACCATATATTTCATTGACAACATATTCATGTATAGTCCAAACAGTCTTTTCATTTTATCTTTTTTCAAATCCGATTTACATTTTTCAAAAACTGATTTCAGCAGTGGTTAATTCAACTGTTTTTAAAAATATACCTACGTTTAGGCCAATTGATTAGGTTAGATGAAAATTATGGTCCACCTCCCATAGGTGGAATTGAAAATAGCTATTTTCAAACAAATCTACTACACCTATATAGACAAACTCCACTGAAGCTAATTCTCTCAACATGCAAATTATCCACCTCATCATTCCACTAAGATTTAAAATTAGCTAATTCTCTCAACATGCAAGTTATCCACATCATCATTCCACTAACATCCCCACTAGCTAAATTCTCTCAACATTTATGCTTTTCACCTCATCATTCCACTAACAATTGCATTTATGGTTGTTAACGTTTAAAATTATAATCTACATCCAAGCAAGACACATCATCCACTAGCATTTATGCCACCCTATCCACTAACATTGACTTATAATTGGTTATCCCTTTATATAAATAATCTTATTCCAAACTATCAACAGTTTTTTTGCGGCAATGCATGGGGTATCAGAAGGTTTTTGTGTTGAAAATTCTCATTAAATAACTTGCATGTTTATATCTTTCTTTCCATCATCAAATAATCAACTCACATGTTTATATATTTTTTTCCATCATCAAATGATCACTAAAAACTAAGTTTAAATACCAACCCCCACCTATAGGGGGAATCCACATAGGTATTGCTTTCTTGATCCTTGAGACCTTAAGGTTTTGTGTTGGAAATTCTCATTAAATAATTTACATGTTTATATCTTTTTCATATTTCATAGAAAATCAAATGATGAACTCACATGTTTATATCTTTCTTTTAGATATCAAATGATCACTAAAAAATTAACCTTAAATTTTTTTTTACAGCAGCGTCTAGATTTTTTTATATTACATATATTACTAACATTGAAGGTATGTTGGACTTGGATCATTATTAGGTTAGTACTTTCTCAAATCTATTCTTGTGGAGTAAACTGATAATATTTTTGTGATTTTGTACATTAAGTTCTAAAAATTATCCTCCACAAGTTAGTGACCTATGTTTTCTTTGAAGTTGAAGATCCAAGATTAAGATGATGTCTTTTTTTCTTTGGTTCATTATTGAAAATATTTGTAATTTTCTTATAGCTAGATTAAATTTACTTTTGCATTTGCAAAGATTTCTGGGAGTTCACCTAGTTTATATATGTAAATGTCTCATTTTTATACTAATCAATTGCATAAAAACGGTATTTAAACTGCCATTGAAAATAGATTTTTGACCGTATGAAACAATAGTTTAAGCTGAAGTGTTGTTGTTTGTACTTATTACGTTCTTACCTTAATTAGGCACATCTAACGAGCTAATGCTATCTTTGAAAACAAAAATATCGGTTGCTGCCGTTGCTACAAATATATAGGTACGGCCCAATGTTCAAGACCTGCCTGGTTGGGCAACGTATCGTGGTTTCCCTTGATCCAGAGTTGAACCGGTTCATCACTCAGCAAGAGGGCAAGTTATTCAGACTTTGGTACCCGCAGACAGCAAGCACCATATTCGGCAAGAAGAGCCTCATCACATACACTGGCGCCGTCCACAAGTTCGTCCGCAGCTTTGGGTCCAAGCTCTTTGGCCATGAAAACCTGAAGGAATCGCTCATCCAAGAGCTAGAGAATGCCATCAAGCAGCACTTCACAAAGTGGGCTGCCAATCCTAGCATCCAGGTGAACGATGGCATCGCAGATGTTAGTGTGTATACCATTGTCCAGGTATAACCGATGGCCTATAACGTAATAATTCGACAATGACGTTTAATTTGCTACCATGATTTGATCGCAGATGATATTTGATCTTATGGCCAAGAAGATGATCGGCATAGCTCCTGAGGAGTCAAGAGAGTTGAGGAAGAATTACCAAGACTTCTTCAATGGGTTGGTATGTTTCCCGATATACTTTCCTGGGACGACATTTTACAAGTGCATGAAGGTACACTACTACATATATTTGAACTTTGTTTAATACTCAGAATGTGTAATAGAAATCCCGCAGCAGAAATCATGATGAGTATCTTTTTGCTCACAGGGGAAGAGAAATGTGGAAGAAAAATTGACTCAGCTCCTGAAACACAGGCTAAGTACACCTGAGAAAAAACACGGCGACCTTCTTGACCTCCTTGTTGAAGAACTACGAAGTGAAAAACCACTGATAGATGAGGTTTTTGCTATAGACCTACTATCTGGGCTCCTGTTTGGCAGCTTTGCACCGATATCATCAACCCTCACCGTAGGTCTTAAATATCTCAAAGACAACCCCAAAGTTGTCAAAACTCTCAAGGTTGTGACTTTTTCTATCTTTTCGAATATATATTATCTCGTCTCATCTACAGGATAGATACAGAGTCATCTATGCTAGCATAAAGCTGTTGAACTTCTCCCTTTTCCAGGAGGAGCATGAAGCAATACTGAAGAAACGAGAGGACAGGAATTCTGGGCTCACATGGGAGGAGTACAAGTCCATGACATTCACTACTCAGGTGACTGAACTCCCAAAACGTGCACTACGCGTTGCATACTTTTCAGCACTTCTCCTTTGAGATGACTATTGTGTTTGTTCCACCTGAAGGTTATGAATGAGATTACACGGATCAGTAATGTTGCACCTGGAATTTTCAGGAAAACTCTGACAGATGTGCAAGTGAATGGTACATTTTTGTCCGCTATAACTAACTCTAGGGCACCCCTAGCTTACTCTTTATATATGATAAAACATATAGTTGCATGGATCGGATATATGATGATGACTCATTAATCATGCAGGCTATACAATCCCTGAGGGGTGGCTTGTTATGATTAGCCCCATGATGGGTCATCTAAACCCAGCGCTGTACGAGGATCCACTCAAATTCAATCCATGGAGGTGGACGGTTAGTAGTATCAAAACTCAGCATTATGTTGCTTGCAAGCTCGAAGCTTTAACATTATATGATTGTCATAAATCTTTCGTTTTATTACACTTGTTGCATATATATAGATACTACATACATAGTGCTCTGTCTCTACAGACAAAGGACAAGGAAAAGCAAAGCATTCAGCAGAGGAATTTGATGCCATTTGGTGGAGGCACAAGGCAATGTCTCGGGGCAGATTTTGGCAAGCTTTTTTTATTTCGCTTTTTCCTCCACGTTTTAGTGGCAAACTACAGGTACAGTATTTGTTGTGTGTCTATGCGGATATGGTGATATAAGCTGACCTAGGTACTAATCCAGCCCACTGATAATTTGGAATTTGGTTGTTTGCAGCTGGATTGAGATAAAACGAGGAGAAGTAGCACGCGTTGGGGACATGGTGATTCCTGACAACAGCTATCATATCCAACTCGTTCCTATGACCTCATAAGAAATTTATCTGTATAATTTATCTGGGCATTCGAACTATCATCCATCCAACAACTAGTAGTGTCACAAGAGAGTGTGAACTTCAACACTTTCTTGCCGTCTATCAAGTGTCCCAGAACACATATTGTTGTATGCCTTTTGTTTCCGGAATTTGTGTGTATGTCTAAATAAGAAGGGGAAGGCTAATGCAAGGCTAGCCGTACTACTATATCATCCATTCAGAAAGCATATAAATCTTCACCGGTTAATTAGCAATCTTTCCCATTTTGGTAAATTTGTTTTTCACTTTTTTCTGCGCCCTTCTCGTTGTGTCAGGACGTTTTTTTCTTCGCTTCGACATACGCCAACACATCTGACTGGACTCATTGTATCCCTTCACCTGTACACCAAATTTTATTGTTCAACCAATAAATTCAGAATCAAATACAAACATAATCATCAACTATGTCAAGCTTCGTTCAGCGCAATTTAAAATTATTTTGTTATGAAAATTCGAATTTAAATTTGAAAATTTTAAAATTCGAATTTTTCAAAATGACATCGGATGGAGAAATGACCAAAATAAACTTTTAAACCTCAAAAAGTTATGAAACTTTGTAGTTGACAACTTTTTATTTTGAAATCATCTTGCCATCGCGAAAACTACGTTTGAATTTAAAATTTTGAAATCATCTTGGCCTACTGGGCTTAGACTTTTGCCGCAGCGGTGCTAGGCGTTGACGCAAGCAGGCCCGAGCCGGCGACTTCCTCTTGGTCCTCGTCTTCCCCTGCCGGTAGCGGCTGCTGCTGCCTTCTGACGCATCCATGCCGCCGGGCGCGGGGCGACCTCCGATGAGCCGTAGAGGAGGCTTGGGGGGGCAGCCGGGAAGGCGAGGCGGCGGCCGGTCAAGGGCGGGCGTGGGGAGGGGGGACTGGGCGGCGCACACGTCTCTATCGCGTGATAAGGGAGAGCGGGTGGGGTTTTGGCTAGGTGAGCGCGTAGTAGCAAGTAGATAAAATGGGTTGGCGTCTGGCGGGCTCAAATTTTTTTCCGGATAGGTGGGTCCATATCTGCGGCGTCGGGGGGGTGTCATTAAAACTTTGATAAAACGATCAACATTCGAAGTTAAAGTAAAATAGATTGAACAACCGACTGACTATACTTAAAACAAGATATAACGAGCGACCACCCACTATAAATCTTTAACGTCTAACCGTTCGATGTTAAATTGAGACTTGTAGCGTCCCCCACCCGGCGTTAATTTTGGGATGTGGTATAGCTTAAAAATATATTAGCATGGGCGGCTAGAAAACCACCCCTACATATGGTTTGTTTTTAAAAATGGCGGCTTAGGGCAGCTCTTGAATCCGCCCCTACAGAGCATCTGGAACCGCTCTTACAAACGGTGGTTGTAGTAGTGAAAACTCTATCTTTTTTTGTAATATAAATATTCAACAACAAAAATTACTACTTTCCTCCTATACTTCCATGTGGACGTACGTGTAGTTTTTATACTTCATCCCTTTTAGGTTGCCTTGATGTTAGGAATGATGTTTACTTCAATTTGTCGTCTATAGGTCTTGATGAACCAGTTACCCACAAACAAGGCTTCATCTGGGAATGAGAGTGAAGAGACAAAGGCACTCCAACAGGCACCATGAAGGAGTGGAAGACACCAACACTAGTATTTATTTATGCTATTCAAAAAAGGCTATTCTAGATAATGGAACTACCTTTCTATATATATATGAACCTTGCACACGTAGGTGATAGTGAGAAAACACACAGACAAAGAACTCCCAAATAAATTGAACAGTCACAAAACCGACCGACGACGCTTGTTCGTGATGGGGCGAAGCCAGGACGCTGTCGTACTATCTCTAGTCTTCTTTGGGTGCTTCGTGGTTCTTTCACAGTGTAAGTACACAGTAATCAATCAGTGAATTGAAATGCAAATATATTATGTTTGATGTACATGCACAAGTGTTTTGTGCTACTTTATAAACACCGCATACGAATGGCAACACTCACCATGCTGTACACGACAAGCACTCAATCATAACACCAGCACCACGCAGCTGCTCTCTTCTTTTCTTCAGCTGGCCAACGGCCTTGATACGTACTGTGTGATGGAGAGTACGTAATGCTAACTACAATTCTTATTTATGGAATAAAAAGATGAGTTTTGTTTAACCATTTAAAAGAGAAAAAAAAACGGTCTTCAAATGCTGATTCAGCTCACCTTTTTTTTTTTTTTTTTTTTTGAGTGACGCTTATTCAGCTCACCTGAACAGTGGGCTTTGATAGGAATAGGATCGACCGGTGGCTAGCCGGGCCCGTGCGCGGTGCGGCCCGCACACGGCCTGGTATAAGACTTGCACGGCCTGCTGCACGGACGAGCGGCGCCCCTCCCCGTCCCTGCGGCACCCCTCCCCTTCCCAGCAGCACGGGCGAGGGATCGGGTTCCACGGCAGTGGATCTGCCGCGGCGGCGCCCCAACTCATCCACCGCCACCAGCGCATCGCAGTCCGCCGTGACCGCGTCGACGTCGGCGGCGAGGAAGGCGCAGAACCCGCTCGAGGAGTTCATCAAGGTTGAGCGGAGCACCGGGGAGGACAAGCCCCCTTGATCCCCTGTTCTTCTCCCCTCCCTTCTCGGCTCCTCCTGGTCATCTTCCTTTGCCGGCCACGCTAAGGTACGTCGCCTCTAGGATATGTTTGTTCAGTTTGAGCACAGGTGCACACAGCTAGTGTTCGATGCATTGCCTGTTTCGATTTGCCATATTGATTTACACCACTGCTGAAGCACTAACTAATCCTTGGATAACCGTATGCCCACCAAGTGTTTGCAAAAATGCCAACAACATGCTCCAGCTTAGAAACTGCATTTTCTCATATCTTTTGTGACCAAACTCCACCTTAAAAAAGGCTTAACTGCAACTTAATAGACTTAATTGAATTTAACCCAGTGGTTTACTTGTATTAGATTGTGCTTTTTGCTGTCCGTCTCTAAACCAGAGCTCAAGAACGGCATGGACAATTTATGTGCAGATTTTTTATCCAAGTCTGTTTGCTACAATAGTTACCGTCAATGTGCCTTAGTGTATGACATACATAAATTCCCAAATTAAAAAGAATGTGATCTGTCTATCAAGTTCTTTTTCTTGCATTCTTATACATCTGTCTATGTATATGCATATTATTGTTCTCTCACTTTCCTCTGTGTTTTCTCAGCGTCCATGACAGCTGGGCCTCGCCCCACTATTCCTTGTGGCCAGCAACAGCAACAGCAACCGTCGGATTCTTGATCCATCACGCGCATCGCTGATTTGTCGCGGATCCATCCTTTCCTCACCCCATGTAAGGTACATTTGTGCTTCTCTGTACGTTGACGACTTGCACAACCGGCACAAGGTATTGGCACTGGCCCAGCACGACGTCACAGCACGTGGAATGCCACGCCGCCCAATCCCAAATCCTGCCGGCCTTTTGTTGCATGCGGAGTGGAGATAGTATTTTCTTCAGACCACGTATTTTGTCTCACACGCCCTCCACTCTTATCCAAAGTAATTAAGATATGCTTTCATGATTAAAAGCTCATTTGATGCCTCGCCTCGCCTCACTGATGGCTTTGTCTCTCCAGCACTCAAGTTGAATGCTTCTAATTTCTATACAGCCAACGATGATTCCAATATGACCCTATATATAACTGTCACACGTCCCCGATGTAAGCTCGATCGTCTTCGCTCTCCTCATTGGCTCATTCCTCGTGCAGCCCTCCTCGCTCTCCCGTGTCACGTCGCGCTCCTCCCCCGTCGACGGTGAGTTCGGCTCGCCGGCCTCTTCCTCCACCCATAAAGTCTCTGCCGGCACAACACCGACCGTACGTATCTTACTCCTTCGTACGTGATGGGGCGAAGCACGCACGTCATCGTCATTATACTACTATCTCTGGTGTTCCTCGTGTTTCTTGGGACGTCAGCGTACTATCTCTGTAAGTGCACACCAATCAATCAGTTAATTGATTTGGAACAATTTATGTTTGACGTATACATGCACAAGTGTTTTGAGGGATTCATTATCTGGACATGCATATATATATTTGCACTTGCAGCGGAAATGAACAGTGAGATGGCAAGAGGCGAGAAGAGGCCTCATATATGCTTGAACCTGAATAAGCTTTTTGGACTCCAAGAGAGGAAGTCTATCTTCTGCTACGCATCAAGGGAATACTTCAGTACACTGGAAGAATGCAAACGCTCATGCTGTAGACGAGAAGCACTCATCAATCATAACCACCAGCAACCCGCGCTGGTCTCTGCTTCTCTTGAGCTGGCCAACAAAGGGCTTGATACAGCTGTTTGATAACAGTAAGTTATTGACAATAATTGCATTGCAAGTAGTGACTAGTGAGATTAGCGGTGGGTGCACTATGCAAAGTTTAATATTGCTCCTTCATTTCTTCCAGATCGCTCATTTGGCCAAGAATGATATCCTACAGGCAACTAACACGACAACAGAGTTTGTTGTTCATCTAGGATCGACATTTGTTGGTCCTTGTCTGTGCCCTTGCTACAAGTACATTGGTCTATCTAGTTGCAGTAGAGTTCTTCCAGTGTCTAGCTGTTTTATTTTCCTAGTTCTCCTAGTTGAGCATGTGTTAGTTCGGTAATAGGGGGTGAGTGGACAGTGGTGTATTCTCTAGTTTGTACTTTGTTTTCCTTTTTACTTGTCTGATTTGCAGTTTCCCTTGAAAAGGTATGCAGTTTTCTTAATGAACTAATGATCCGCTTTTCCCTGAAAAGATATATTTGAGCGCCGGCAAAGGAATATTTTTACAAAACTGCATAAATCATTGGGGATACTATGGTTGCCAATTCAATCTTGTTTTCTCCAATTTGTAAGCGAATATCCAGAATTACCCAGTGGTACAGCGTACTGATCCAGTAGGACAGCATCATTATACTTGTGTGCTCTCCTATTCAAAAGGAAAAAAGTCTACATCACCCCTTCAACTATGGATGTTAGACTACATAACCCCCAACCTATGAAGCAGTCTATATCACCCCCACGAACTTTTGAAAACCGATCAAATTACCCTCTATAGCAGTTTTGAAAAATCATAGTAAATCATAGAAAAAAATCGTAAAATAAAAAATCAAATCGTGTTAGACTCGAATGAGTAGATCTACACAATGAACATATATTATGGTATGCTTTAGTTCATTTTTTTTGCCGCAGCTTTTAAATTTCTGTTTTTTTTCTCATAGCTGTAAAAAATGTACTAAAGCATACCATATTATATGTTCATCGTGTTGATCTACTCATTTAGAGTCTAACACAATTTGATTTTTCCATTTTATGATTTTTTTATGATTTACTATGATATTTAAAAAACTGCTTTAGGGGGGTAATTTGACCGATTTTGGAAAGTTTAGGGGGTGATATAGACCGTTTCATAGGTTGGGGTTATATATGTAGTCTACCACCCATAGTTGAGGGGTGATGTAGACTTTTACCCTATTCAAAACATGCAAAGCTTCTTGTGCCTTCGGATGCGTTCATTTATCAGGATGGACCAACATTACAACTGTCAACACACAAGAGAGACGAATCAACAAAAAGTTTTCAGTAGAAATCAAACCCATGTTTTCATATACCTTCGTATATTGCTTCGTTCTTAACCTCAGAGACAAATCAAAACAAGCAAGCTGCTCGAAGAAGGGTTTTAACATTAAACAACCAAGGCCTATTTAGATGTCGAGAGAAAAATTTACAAAAATCACTGTTAGAACTCCTATAGCACACTTTGTAACTAGGCTCAAAAGAATCGTCTCGCAATGTATATCTAAACTGTGTAATTAGTTATTTTTTTACCTACATTTTATACCCGAATATATGTCTTTTGGTCTATTTAATGTGATGTGATGGGAGAGAGTGAAAAAAATTGAAAGTTGGGTTAGAAATTTTAGCCATCTAAACAAGGCACAAGTATTAATTCGAAACTGCTGAATTTAGTGCTGAAAACTAAATATGTGTTTGGGGGCTGCGACAGTGTTACTATAAATTGTTAAAGATATTGTTAGTTAGATAGATATGATTGTACACATGATATATTCGGTTGTGTGCGGTAGAGGTCAAGCATGACTTGACGTGTAAACTAGGCAAGTAGTTAGATGTACTTGTATCACAAGATGATGTAACAAACCCCTTGTACAAGCCACGCTAGGGGCATTTCCTAGCCTATTTAACATGTAACCGAGAGAGCGGGGAGGCCATCTCGTTCAACCATCTTTCACATGGTATCGGAGCCGTTTTCTCCACAGAGTTTTTCCATGGCTTTCGCTGCATCTTCCTCCGCGCTATCTGCAGCCGTTTCCCTCACCACTTTCCTCCCTCCGGTGACGGAGAAGCTAAGCCGTGCCAACCATCAATCCTGGAAGGCACAAGTGTTGTCCCCTTGAGGCGCTCGGCTGGATTGGCTGGAGGCACGAAAGGTCCTAATGGCTAGAGGGGGAGGGTGAATAGCCTATTAAAAAATCTTGCAACAACACTAAGCACCGGATTAGTAAATAAGATGGCGAAGCTAAATAAAAGCGGTGCTACGAGCTATCTAAGCAAGCCACAAGTCAATTGTAATATCTCTAATCACAACAAGGTCTAGGTCGCTAGTTTACTCCTAGGTGAACAAGCAAGACTAACTAATTTACCACTAAGAGCTAAACTATTCTAAACAAGCTAACAACTTAAGCAAAGCTACACAAGATATATCAATGTAAATACACGAGGAGGAGTGATCGATATACCGACGTCGATGTGTAGAGGTGGAAGCCAATCACCGTGATCAACAAGAAATCTCCAACGAGCACAACAAGGTTGACACGATGATTTTTACCGAGGTTCACGTGCTTTGCCGCACGCTAGTCCTCGTTGTGGCGACACACACTCACTTGACGGTTGCTAAGTTTAATGGCCGATGCCAAATCGGTGGGAGCTCAAGCAAACGATCACAAGAGAGGGTACAACAAGCCACGAGCAATCCACTAGTGATGCCTTTTCGCGTACCTCCCGCGGGTAAGGCTCAACCCCTCACAAGTCCACCGGTGTGGCCTCGAACAAGCTCCAATCGAGCTCAACACTGCCTCTTCCTCCAAGCCGCTAGGGAACCAAGCAAATTTCCAAGAGAAACGAAATCCCGCTGGCTTCTCCAAGGATGAAGTGCCTCTAGAATGCAACCGACGATGCAATGCACTTCTATCACTCTCAATCTCACCAAGAATTCGAGTTATGGATGGAGAGATGAGTGGAGGGGAGTCTCACTTTCTCACAAGTGTGTTGGAGTGTTCAAATGTTCAAGAGAGACAGCTAGAACCCGGCCATCCAAGTATTTAAAGGCCCCCTCTCGAAATAGAGCCGTTGAGGTGTTTTACTGCGCCTTGGCCGGACTCGCCGACCGGACGCACCTGGCCGGGTCCGGTCTAGCTTTCGATCGCCGCGACCCGACCATGCGTCCCGGTCAGAGCGGACAAACACCTTGTGTAACATCCCGATATTAAAAAGTAATTAAAATTTAAAACATGATCATCATCATATGTAATTAACAAGTATCATATGAATGTTGCATATGCCATGTTTCATTTATTTCATGAAATGCTTTTATGTTAATAATTAAGGTTTTGGTGAATTAATAAATTTACTCTTCATGATGAATAAACTTTCCAAATTTTTATTCCATGAAGTGGTGTGATGCTTGAGCTTTAAAATAATGTTAATGGTTGTGGTGTTTGAATAATGTTTGTTTACTAATTAAATACCGAATTTAGAATGAAATAAGTATTAATCCTAATTTTAAATTTAAATTTGGAAAACCTACTTTCAAAATTATTGAGAATTTGGTGATGGTCCAAAAAGCAAATTTGTAGCTTTTATTATTTTGAACAACTTTTATTTTGGGAGTTTTGCAAGTTACAATATGGAATTGGGAGAAACAAGCAAGCAGAAGGAGGAGAAGGACCCTGCTACAGTAACTTCGGCAGCAGCATCTTGCCTGTCTGCTTCACCGTCCCCGTCGACGCTCTTCTGGCCACCTCTACTTCTTCTTGATCCTTCTCCATGCCACCTTCCCTCACATGTGTTATGCTTGGATTGGTTGGAGTGGAGAAATTGATTTTCTTCTCTTCCACTCTTGCTCTGCCTCCTCTCTGGCTCTCTATCTCTGTTTTCTTTTTGTTTTCAGCGCAGGGGCACAGCAGCAGCAGCAGCAGAGGCAGCGTCGGCGCCCAACCTCCTCCCTTTCCCTTCCCTGCCGGCGCCCTAGCCCCCTTCCTCCCGGCTGCCACCCCTCTCCACAGCTGCAGCGCCCCTAGCTCCCTTCCTAGCTGAGCACAGCAACAGCAGTGCAGCTGGCCGCCGCGGCAGACGGCAGCCGGCCGCTGGCTAGCTGCGCTGCGGGCCGAAGCCGGCTGCGAGCAAGCCACCGGCCGCCCCTTCCCTCTGCTCCCTCGTCGCCAGGAACAGCCGCAGCAGCAGCACCATGAGCAGAACCGCCGGCTCACGTGGTCGGGCTGCCACGGGCTATCTCGAGCCACGCCGCGACCACCATCGAGTGGGCCCGAGCATGGTGAGGCTTCCTGCCACTCTATTGCCGTCGGCAAGCATCACAGTGGCAGGAATCGACGCTTCCCCGAGCTCCTCTGTTTCCAATTTGCGACCAGGGTCTTACGCTTAGAAGATAAGTTTTTCCAGGGGCCTAACTGCACAGCCATAGACTCAGGTGAATAGTGCTGCATAGTGTTTTCCTTTTTCTTTTTTCAAGAAACAGGCTGAAACTTTAGAAAAATCATAGCAATTCATAGAAAAATCGTAAAATAGCAAATGAAGATGTTTTGGAGTCCTTGTGAGTACCTCTATGCAGTAGATATATAAAATCATGTGCTTTAGTATAAATTGTTGATGCATGTTTAATCTAGTCTTTGTGTTATTTAATAGGGCATGTTTTCTTAGTCCAAATGCAAAGAAAACTTTTTAAAGTAAGCTTAGGTTGATGTGCATGTGCTGTGGTATAAGTTTCATGTATAATAGATGCTTATTTCTTGAGTTACTAATTTATCTTGTAATATGCTTATTCCATGATTTTTGTAGGTTAAAATAAATATCCAATGATTATGAAACTTTACGTGTATCTATTTTATTCTAGTTGATCTTTTGAATAATACATATATGATCTCTTAGTGATAAAATGATTGGTGAGTGTGTTGGTTATGCAAGATGGTTAGTGAATAGAATACCCACATATAAACTCCATGTGTATGTGTTGCTTTCTTGATAACCACGTGATGGAGTTGTTGTTCAAGTGATTAGAATACTTTATGAAACATAGCCTAGTTGTACCGTGAAGGAAAGTTGTGTTCAGCTTTCGTAAGTTGTTTTAACTTCCTTTGTGCATTTGTATGCCTTTCATCATGCGTGGCATGCATTCCATCATGTTAAGCAATCCATCATTTATTACATGTAGTAAACAAGAAAGAGAAAGGTTGGAAGCTACAACCAAGCCTGTGATTCTTTGGTCTCGTCGTAATTAAGGCAAGTGCATGACGAATCTTTTGCTTCGACTTTACGCCTATTATTTGAGTTTTCTTGCTTTCCAATGTTCAAGTATTATATTTCGTTCAAGTTTAAGTTTCTTGTTCATGGTATTCCAGTTTCAAGCTTTCATTTACATTCAATTCGAGTGCCGGTTTAAAGCGGAGGTGCAATTTGGTTCTTATATTCAAGTGCACGTGAGTAAGTCTTTGGCCCCACTTGCTCGGTTTTACCGGTAAATGCTAAGGAGTATTCAAGTCTTTGTCCGTTTCGACGGAAACTACTATTTAATTGGAGTTCCATGAATTCATTCATGAGTTCTCATGAGTTGATTGTTCTTTCGATTCTGAATGTACTTGCCGAAAGTGTTTTCACTCACCCTTGTGTTCATTTGTTTTTAGGTGCTTAACCATCACGACTTGCATGGGAACTGGGAGTAGCACCATCATCACAAGTACTCACTTTTCGTTTACAAACGCGTAATCTTTTACATAGCGGCTGTAATTGGTTTGTTTTAGTCTTAGTGAATGTGTTGAGGGGTAGCCCCGGTGGTGTTTCTAGCCGGGCGTTACACCTTGGCCCCACGGTGACAAGCTCCTCCATGCTTCCGGTCCACGGGGTCCGGTGACCACCGGAAGCATCCGGTTGGCGTCCGGCAAGAATGTCGAAAACATGCTCTGCCGCCGGACTCACTAACCGGACCGTCCGGCCAAGGCGTCCGGTCAGCCTCCAGCGTCGCGTCCGGTCACCTTTTTCTACGAAATCTTCATCTTTGTTGTCGCCTTTGCTTCAACCTCGCTTTGCCTCTTGCCATGAGTTGCCAACACGTCGAGGATGATCACGTTATCACTTATGTTAGCATGTCAATCGGTTAGGCAAGAACGAAGTTAGTGCTCTCATGTCCTAAATGCATCATGCAAGTCAATTGGACCTAGAAGCACTTCACCAAAGGATTGTCACGACATCCCCTCTTGATAGTCGGCTATCTATCCTATAATGTGATGACACGCTCTATCGTGTCTTGATCACCGAAAGGAAAACCCTATCAAGATACCTTTGCCTTGATCTCCCGGGTTCCTCTCAAGCTGATCACCGAGCTTGACGATCCACCATGTCCATCATCATCATCCATGTTCATGATCATCGTGCTCCTCGTCATCCATCTAATCCTATCTCATAAGTCACACTTAGAGCAAAGGATTAGTCCGACAAGTGTGTCATCAATTTCCAAAACCAAACATAGAGATTTCAAGGCCACTGCCACGCCGCCGGCGAAACACCTCCCGAAGAAGAAGCCAGATGATGAGGAGGAGGCGCCGGTGGCCAACCCCGACTACGCCCCCTGGGTGGCGAAAGATCAGATGGTGCTCAGTTATCTCCTAACCAATCTATCTAAGGAGATACTGGGGCACGTGAACACGGAGGTCACCGCGAGGGGCGCCTGGGCGTTCATTGAGGCGTTGTTCGCGTCGCAGTCCCGGGCAAAGATCATCAGTACCAGAATGGCGCTGGCAACGGCGTCTAAAGGTACATCTACTATAAGTGAATATTTTGCCAAGATGAAGAGTTTGGCAGATGAGATGGCGGCGGCTGGACGTCTTCTTGAAGATGAGGAACTCGTTTCCTATGTGCTGACTGGACTAGATCTGGATTTCGATCCGGTCGTGTCTGTGGTCGCGGCTCGAGTTGAGCCGATATCGGTGGCCGAGCTGTTCACACAGCTCGTGAGTCACGAGCAACGCCTGGAGCTACGCAATGGGGGCGGCCAGTCCTCGGTGAACTCAGCGGTCAAGGGGAACCGCAATGCTCCTAGCAATGCGTCCCGAGGAGGGCGTGGCAATGGTGGCCGCAATGGTGGCGGCCGTGGTGGACGCGGCGGCTTCGGCGCGGTTGAGCGAGAGCCGACCAATTTATAAGAAATCATGTATAATTCGCAATTACCGAAGCAATCACAGTCTACACTTGAGTCCATATAAACCCGGTATTCCGGAAATCTCAGAGTGATTTCAAACTCATCAACAATACAACCAAGATCGTTGAGCTCAGTAGTTCCAATCCGCAGGTATCTCAAACCAAATTCAAAATATTTTAATCAGAGTGTGATGTACACATTTATTTCAAAATAGATCAGAGTGCGGAAGCAATAGCTTTCGAAAGCAAAATAGTTGTACAGCGGAAATTAAAATAAATAGTGCCAACATGATGTCACCCCTGTAATAGCAAGAGACAGGGAAATATGGAAGCTGCCATGCCCTAGGCATTACTCTTCAACCAAAGCACATCACATCCGGATAGAAACATGCTAAGCGCGAGTCACACCGCAACATCGGGAATTAACCCGTGAGTACTCAATTGTACTCATAAGACTTACCCGTCTTAAACGAGGAAAATAAGGAAAAGACTCCAAGGATTATGCTCGGCTTTATCCGGAATTCGGGTGACTCACATTTAAATTTCAGAAAATAAGGTTGATTAGTGCGCCTACACATACTACTCAGGTTCCTCCAAGTTAAAAGGTTATTATTATATACATAACCATAAGTCTTGTATAGTCAAGATCAAAACATATGCTCAGCGATATATAGATAACAGCATAAGTAACTTGATCAACATTTTAACATCGGCAGCATGAATATAGTAACCATTATTGTAATATTAAGACTACGATGTCGTGGAAGCATCCCGGGTTCTCACTATCCAGGAGAGATGGCGATTCGAATCGATTACTGACCAGCTGGCGAATACCCTGTCATAAACCAGGTCTCTTTGGATCGAGTAAACACGATCACTCCCAAGGCGTTAGGGGGCGTAAAGTCTCGGACACATCGGCAACCCCCTCCTCTCGAGCCACCAAGTGAGCGGGGCAACGAAGACGACGCTTCGTGTGCCTCTGCTTGCGCCCGATCAAACCCAACCGACCACGCCAAGGAGGGACGTTAAGCGTACAAGTACCGGCCCCTAGCATTCTCACGAGCTTCATGGCTCACGACTCCGCGGAGCCTACTATATGAACAGGTACGTTCAACTTCTGACCGCCTTCCGACAAAGGGATTAGTCCTTAACTAATCAGATGGAAGACCACAATATCCATCCGATCTCACATGTTTTATTATTCAGGTTCTCAGCAGCAGCCTGTTAACCACCAACGTGATTAACCCAACAACAATCCTCACAAGTGACCGGAAATCACTGTCTACTGCAATCATCATAACTGAGCATTTATTTAACCTAGACTCCTAAATAGGATAGGACAACAACTTCAGCAAGGATATCTGTGCAGCAACGGTTTCACTCGTATCCTACACTTAATGCAGCATTCATAAAAGAACTCAACAAATTAATTCAGAAAGCATAGGGAAGTTCAGCATGCACCGGGGCTTGCCTTTAGAAAAGTGGTAGGAAGAAGAAGTCAGGGCACTCTGGAAGCTTGAGTCACGGTCCTCCTTCTCCTGTGGGGTCTTTTGGCTGCACTCCGGGACGATGAAGGTTGACCTCCTGCTCCTTGATCTCCTCCCGAACTAACTCCTCCGATCCTGAGATGATACATGCATATGCACAAGTGAATAATACGAATGCCCAAAGATATACTTGCATATAAATAAACTAGAATGATGGATGAATGCATTATGATGAATGATACTAGTAAGTACATATCTCTTTTTGTAGAAACACGATTAGAACTACATAAAGCAACCATACTAACCTACATCACTCATGCATACTAGCACTACACTAAAAACAGGGCAGCAAGACATGTCTGCACTAAAACAGTCACACAGGGAGTTCTATAACTCCAAATGCAGCAAACAAATACTCGTTGGAAAGCTGACGAAATTATCTACAAAACATTCCATATTACCCTGACCTAATTCTGACACTAACAGCCTCGAAAACAGAGAAAACAGAGGCTCTGTTTTCCCCACAACTCATCACTTAGGGCATTCCAAAAAACTCATTCAAGCATGCACTTTATCTAGAACTTTTCCAGCAAGCATGGCAAGTTATAAACTACCAAATATACCTACTGGACATTTTAAAAGATAATCTGAAGCACATAAAATGATATGCCCTAGCAATCACTACACATGCACACTATAAATCATATAAATGCTAGGAATAAAAAAAATCTGCCAAACTGCCAAGCTTATCCAACCAAGCATACCAACAGGTCCTATCCATGCTAGGAACCACTAATAAAATTATCAACTCACAATACTCTACTATAAACATGCATTTTTAGGCTAATTTCCATGCAACATAAATATGATAAATATGCAAACACCTTAGAAAAATCTACAAAAATTACCAGAGCATCCTACCGGTCTAACATGCCTACCATAAAAAATTTCATGGCAAACTCATGCATATACTGTCCTATACAAAAATGGCAAGCTAGCATGAAAACTAGGCATGAAAATACTTTGTACTATGAAATATATGAAACTGCCTAACCATGAACATGAAAAGCTACATAACAGTAACAAATGCATGTACAAAAATTATTATGGCAAAAACCCTAGTAAATATTTTTCTATGAATTTCCTAAGAAAGCATGGTAAATAGCACATAAATCAAAAATCACACTTCTACCATAGAACATAGCATATATGATATTTTTCCTGCACTCTGCATGCAAAACATGAACATTTTGTACAGGGACCACTATTTTATCATGCACCAAGAATTAGATATGCATTTACCTAGAAACATGGCAATTAAAGCAATAAATCTAGATAAATATAAAAACTACTAGAAAAACCTAATCTCATATTTTTATATCATAGATCAGAGCATAACAAACATGGCAAAATTTGTCTCACTCAATTCTGAGCTAAAACGAGGGAGTTATGAATTTTCTAAGCATGCATGTCATTCTGGAAAAAGAAAAAACAGAAAAACAAATTCGACTGACGGCCGGGGCCCACCCGTCAGCGAGACAAGGCAGGGAGCGGCGCTGCTCTGGCGGATCTTCGCCGGCGTTCGTCCTCCGGCGAATCTGAGCACACCTACGGATTCCTCTCTTCAAGATCTATCGATCTATGCCCATATCCTGCTTCGAGGCGGGCGGCGCGGGCGGTCGACGGCATGCGGCGGCGAACGGTGGCGCGGCCGACGGCGATGCGGCGGTTTTCCGGTGAGGCGAGGCGAGCAAGGGCGTGTTCGAGCTTCTAGACACCCATGCAAAGTTTCGATGGGCACTCGAATGGGCGGTTGGCGCGTGGTTACGAGCTCGACGACGCATGCCCGGGCGGGCCGCGGACAAGGTGGCGTCGACGCCGCGGTCCGGCGAGCAGGCGGCTCCTCGGCTCGATTCGTCCTAGGACAAAGTAGAGCATGTCAAGGCGACCATAGAACACAAGGAAGTGCAAGACAAAGGGGATTGGGGAGCGCGGTGGCGAGCTTGCCCGTGGCGGCGGTCACGGGCGGCGGCAACACGCGCGCCAAGACGGCGGCGACGCCGCCGTTCCGGCGAACTCGGATCTCCATGGGCTCAACCGGCTAGGGTTATACCTCCAGGACTTCGAGGCGGACCCGCACGCACGATTGTGGGGCAAGAAGAGGTCGGGAACGGGCTGTCCACGGAGGACCGTGAGCTTGCCGGAGTTCCGGCGGTGTAGGGTCGAGATGGGGACTAGAGGGAGGGGCTGAATAGTCCTTTCTAAAACTAATTGCGCCCGGCTAAACAAATATAATGCGGAATTGAAACTATTTGTTTAGCCAAGACTTCACCCCTCTAGCTATGACTCTAAATCACCTCACAAAAGATCCTACACAAAGCAAATGAGGTGATAAGCCTAGCTTGAGCTCCTAACCGTTTCTATTGCAAGGTCACACAAACCTATGCATTAGTACTTCAAACAAGGGTGAGCTCCTACACAATTCTAATGAGCAAAAGCACAAAGCCAATCCTAAGCTCACTAGATGCACTAAGGACAAGGCGACACACGCCTAACCCAAAGGCTCAAATTACTTAGCTACACAAACTAAGCAAAGCAACTAATAAGCTACACAAGCTAGTAATTGCAAGAGCTACTCCACAAGCACAAGCACAAGGTATATATGAACGTAAATACGAAGCTTGTGATTTGGAGAATGCAAACCACCGAGATGAGTAGACAAGTTGACACCGGTGATTTTTACCGAGGTATCGGAAAGCTTGCCAACTTCCCCTACTCCCTCGTTGTGTCGACCAACACCTTGGGTGGTTCCTTTGGTGTTTCACCTAGATGGTTCTTCGGTGTGATTCTCCGATCACTTGCCCCTCAAGGCACGCCCCGCAAGGCACCGCAAGACACCACTCTCAAGTGAGCCTCTCAAGGCACCGCAAGACACCACACGCACAAGGGAGGTACTCACCGACACGCCTAGTAGTGTCGCTCTTCGCGATCCCCGCGAGGTGAGCACGGACCTCTCACAAATCCTCCCCGGAGCACCGCACAAGCTTCCTTGCATGCTTCACGAAGTCTCTTGCCACCAAGCCGTCTAGGAGGTGGCAACCTCCAAGAGAAACAAGCACACCGGCTTGCAACACGATCACCTAGTGCCACGAATGCGATCTCTCAACGCGAATGCACTAGAATCACTCATCACTTTGATTTGGATGAACACTATCAATCACAAGTGAGTGTGAGGGCTCTCAAGCACTCTCAAGCATGGACAAAAAGTCCCCAAGGTGCTAAGCACCTGCCATGGCCGACCACATCCTCTATTTATAGCCCCCAAGCCAAATAGAGCCGTTGGGGTCCAAACCACAGCTTCTGCGCGTTGACCGGACGCGCCGACCGGACTCACCAGCGAGTCCGGTCATAGCGGCTCGGTCGACGCGTCCGGCAAAATTCAGGCTGCGAGCTCTCGCCGGACGCATCGACCGGAGCCTCCGGCCGGTGCGTCGATCCGCGCCATCGTGCGTCCGGTCACCGCGTCCGGTCGGACCACCTGCTCGTAAAACGGCGATATCTCCTTCATCCGAACTCCGTTTTCGATGATCTTGGACTCTATGGAACGCTTACTCAGAGGGCTACACAACCCACATGGTTACTTGATCCAACTCACAATTGATCAAAGCAGTATTTCACTCTAAGAGCAGTCCAAGTGTCCGAGAAACATCGAAACAACTTCTCTTTTGCAAATGTGCCAACACCACCAAGTGTACATCACCATGTGCATGTGTGTGTTGGTATACCTTATAGCATAAAATATAGAGGTTTTTAAAATGAAAATAAGGGCTTAAAATAAATATTAACATAGTATAGGGGCTTGACTAACATGATTCCACTAGTTTTAGTGATTTATATATTTTTCAGGGATTAAACAGAAAATACCCAAGAGATTGCAAGCCCTACGACATAAAGACGTATCCGTGACGTAACCCAACGTGGAACCTACACTAGAACATTCCAGAAGAGACCGAGAGAGCACCGGAAGGAAGGTGGGACCCACCGGCAGCCAGCGGACGGCCGGTGGGGGTGGGCCCCCCGTCGACCTCCCATTCAAGGTCGGTTCAGCACCGCCTATGAGGAGCAATCTAGTCCATCCATCAAGGTCGGTTTGATCCAAGGGCTGTCGTGCATCCTCTGGGGCTATATAACAAGACCCCTAGACCCCCCTGGGTGAAACCCTAATTCATTCTCATTCATTCGAAGTCATCCAACTCCAAGTCAAGACCCTAAGCCCTAGTTCCACCATAACCGAGCAATAGCTATCTAGGCTAGTTCTAGAGGAAGTCAAGTATTGTCTTGAATTTCGATCGTCAAGAAGTAGCGGAAGCAAGAGCTTCTCGTGGCTTCTCTCTTGTATTCATCATTGTAAGTATTTAGTTAGAATACAATTACTATGACTTTATTCTATTTAATGATTATATTCTTATTTATATGTTTCCATGCTTATTATGATTATATATTTAGTTTAGTATGTTTGTCCTTATATTCAAGCATGGAGTCGTATAGCGCTCATGTAGAGAGCTACTATGTGGGTGGTCGACAATGTGTAAACATGGTGTTTATACAACGTTTACTGCGACATCACCCTATATTCTCGGAAAGTGTGGTAGATCGTGGATGTGATACTCCCATTGAGTCCTTTGGAGTCCACCCCCGAATGTAGGGCTAGTTGAACTTTGTTACTATGGTAGGTTGGTTTTGTTCCTAATCTTCCTTAGTAATATTCACCATGTGTAGATATAATGCTTTCATACGATGATAACTAGATGTATTGCACTAATTGTAGTATCCATTGACATGTATTTAGGAGTAACTTAGGAATATTCCATCCTATTCTACCTATACCATGATATTTAGCTTTGTTATGATACTTTCTAGTGGCACACTATTATCTTTGACTTGGATGTTATTATTATTATTATTATTATTATTATTATTATTATTATTATTATTATTATTTATCATTATTTATCTTTACCTTGTGACTTACCTAGTTTGAGTTTAGTATGATGCATATGGTTTACTCTACATTACACCACTTTGCAAGTGAATCAATATTAAATCATCAACCTACCCATAGCCTACCCCTCTCCTTTCGGGTAGAATATAAATACGATACCGGATAGACTCACGGGTGAAGTGCTACAATTGGGTAATTCTATTGTGCGCTTGCGGATACCAGAATTATATTATCATTGCAAGAGTTTCAAGTGTCATATAAAGAATATCCGTTCACGCATTTCTTTAGCGTTGTGAGCTAGGGTGACAGACTAGTTTAAGTAGGCAATGCTAGAATGTGTGGTACAACTTTTGTGCCTATCATGGTGAGATTAACTCCACCATCGATAATGTTACAAAGTCATAAACCATAACTAATTCCGTCTAACTTTATTAACTCTCCGATCTGACTTTTATTGGAATGTGAGATTAACTCCACATCCAAGCTAACTTATTAGATAGATACCATTTATACATTTCTGGCGCCGTCCTAAATGTGGATCGCGTTAAAGATGTCAACAAGCATTTCTGGCGCCGTTGCCGGGGAAAGGAAGGGTGCTAGCCAAACCTAAACACACATACATGGATAGATTGATATCACTTGCATCACGTAATGTATCGAGGACCCATTATCAACTACTCAAACAGGCTTACCCTTGTTTGTCTACTTGTTTTTGATCTTATGCAGGGTAAATGAATGAATTGGAGTAACCGTCCGGATAATTATATAGATGATCCAGAAGTATTAATCAGAAGGGCAAGATCCAAACTTAGAAGGACACCAACACCCCCTCGATTCGGACGTTGATCGATCAGGGCGGGACCTATCACCTGTGTTTGAGGCTATGGTCGATAAGGCGCTTCGCGGTTTTTTACGCTCCAACTACGGCCAATGTTCGCCTTTGGACCGGAAGTTGAGATTGGAGATCGTAACCGAACTCAAGCCTGGACTTATTAACATGGTGCAAGCCCGACCCAGTTTTCGGAAAGGCACACGAAGATGCTAGTGCTCATCTCCAACACTTCACGGAGATTTGCAGCACTTTCACCATCAAAGATATACCAAGAGATGCAATCCTACTTCGCCTTTTCCCATTCTCACTTTTGGGGAAAGCGGCAAAGGGTTCTACGCCAATAAAGAGAAGAATACATCATGGTCACTTTGCTCCACTGCCTTCCTAGCAAAATTCTTCCCAATTGGCAAGACCAATGCCTTGAGGGGAAAGAATTCAAATTTTCAACAACAACACGATGAGTCTGTCCCAGAAGCGTGGGAGCGCTTTCAAGAATATATCTCAGAATGTCCACACCACGGGATGGAGAAGTGGTTACTCATGCAGACTTTCTATCATGGGCTCACTACGAGTACCCGTGAGACAATGGATGCTGCAGCAGGAGGTGCTTTCCTTTCACTTACAATTTCCAAAGCTACAGAACTTGTGGAAAAGATGGCTTCCAACCACAGTTGGAGTGAAGATCGTCCAACCCGCAAGAGAACAAGTGGAACGCACCAGTTGAAAAGAGGTAGACATTCATGCGCCAAAATGGACCTTATAATGAAGAAACTTGAGGATAGAGATCCTGAGTCAAGGACTGTCATGCAATTCGACTCTCGCATGACTTGTGAAGAATGTGGCAACACTGGCCACATGGGCAAGAATTGTCTAGGAAATAGAGAGGAGGTACATTATATCAATAACAACAACAACTACCGTCCTCCACAGAATCTTGGATGGAACCAACAGAGGCCAAGCTTCCAAGGTAACTTCCAAGGTAATTATCAAGGTAATAACTACACTAATTTTAATCAACCTTCTTTAAGAGATTTAGTTTTAAATCAAGGTAAAGCTATGGAAAATTTAACTAGAAAATTAGCTTCCAATGATAAAATGTTAGAAACCATAAATAATAGAATGGATAGTTTTTCTTCAGCAATTAAAACTCAACATAGCTTTAACAAAATGATAGAGGATCAGCTTTCTAGATTGGCAAATTCTATGGAACTAACCTTACCAGGTGAGATACCGGGCCAACCGAAGGAAGTAGAAACCGCAAATCTTGTCGATATATATAATGCAGGTCATTTTCACACGGACTACCTCAGGAGTGATTGGTTAGATGACTCTCTACCACCTAAGAAAGGAGATCCAGGGAGACCGATCATCACCATCCAGATAGGACCACATGAATTCAAGAATGCACTTTGTGATTTTGGTTTAAGCGTCAACCTAATGCCTAAGGTAATTTATGAGAAAATTCATGGTAGGCCATTATTATATACATCTATGTGCTTGCAGCTTGCAGACCAGTCACTATGCTACCCAATGGGTATACTTAGAGATGTTTGCATTAGTTTTGGAAATGCATATGTGCTGCAGATTTTTGCGAGAATTGAAACAGGGGAAGATGAGAAGGCTCCAATTATATTGGGCCGACCCTTCTTGAACACAACCAAGGCAATCCCTCGCCCACAAGTGCAAAGATTTGTTTTCGACGTTCAGGGGAGAAAGAGAACATTTTATTTTAGGAACAAGAAACTTTCCTCTCCTGCTCAACCAAAAACACCATACATCTATGAGATGCCAGCAGGACCGATGGTTAAGGCCAAGAAGAACAAGAACAGAAATAAGAAGGCACAGCCTACTACAAAGGTAATGATGATTAATCAGGTACGCTCAGAAAATGACCATTCACTTAAATCCCCAATGCTACAAAAGTTAGATGATCCAGGAGTCCCTACCATACATTGCTCTATTAACCAATAGAATTTCTATAACACTTATTGTGACACGGGCTCCGGCACCAACTTAATGGGAAAGGTAACATATGAAATGATATTTGGTAAGATGCCTTTGCACCCAACATATTTACAGCTGCAGATGGCGGACCAGTCTTTCCGATACCCAAAAGGAATTGCAAAAGATGTACCTGTGAAGATAAATGATCACTATGTCCCAACTGACTTTTTAGTCATGGACATGGGGGAAGAACAGGATCCACCAATAGTCCTGGGGAGACCATTCCTCAACACTACATGCGCCATCATGTACATAAGAATGGGGGAGATCTACTTCCAATTCCCTAAAGAGAAGGTACGCTTGTATTTCAACAGTTATACCACTTATGAATATCCAAAGAAGAACAGGTCAGCACGAAGACGCCATCAACAGAGGCAATGGATCATGAATCCAGAAAATCACACCAAGGTACCAGCAGATTCAATAATGGGGCATCATATCAAGGCACACAAAGAAGCCATGAAGGCATTGAATATGAAAGTTAAGAAAGATTCAAAGATACATCAAGGAAAAGCTTGCTCGACTTTCACGGAAAAGACGGTTTGTCTCTCGCGGTGAGAGTTCTCACGAAGAACTAGGACAATCATGGGAAGATTATGAAGAAGCACGCAATGAGTACTGGTGGAACAGAGACCAACAAGTTTTTCTCCTTGCTAGAAGAAGTTTAAAAGAATTAAAAGCCAAAAAGGTAAAGTCCCTTGCACCTGAATCATCCTTAGAAGAAGTAGAAGAACCTACCACTCCGGACAACAAGGAACAATGGAGTGAGAAAGAGGTGACTCAAGTACACCATCGGAAGAAATATCAATCAAATCACCAGAACCCCCAATTGTAACTATTGATATACCCCCGGGAGTAATGAGCAAAACAAGAAAGTCTTGTTCGGGAGGACTTTAATCTCCGAACCTTCGCAAAAAGGTAATTCGGTAAGTTATCCATATTTAATTCCCAAAGCATTGCATATTTACTTTCATCATTGCATAGCATATTTCCCTTTTTAAATTGCATTAGAAAAGATAACAAAAATATTTAGTGCTTTGCATGTTTAAAAAGCTTAAAGCCCCATGTGAGTAAATCTAAGGCTTAACACCCTCGAGAGATACTTTTGTGGTGGCATAAAAATAAAATAAAGATGCATTCATCTTTTCTTGCATACAAAATAAGAAAATCCAAAAAATATATATTTTTGCTAAGAATCCTAAGCAACAAAAGCAATGTGGCTAACTCTAATCCATAATCAAGTTCCACTAGCTTTGTTGTCTATTTGAGTTTAGCAGGATTTCAAAGGAGAAGAGACATGATGAGCCGACACTATTGTCATCACCTACCTCAACTTCCACATTATCAACCCGACATTCCAATCTAGCTTGGGGGAGAGCACCCCCAGTTATCCCGATAAGTATCTCTACCACTACTATTATTATTAGCTAGATATTTGGTTTGCTTAGTTTGCTTTAGTTTGTTTAGAGTGAGTCTATATAATTTTTAAAGAGTCTTTGCTATAGTATAAATAAATGATCAAGAGAGAGTGTACACCTTTATGCTTTTGCTCAATTAGAAAAAATAATAAAGGAGATGATGAATAGTTGCTCGTCGTAATGTCTTTCAAGTACCTAGCTTTCAAGCTTAATTTCTCTCAAAGCTTTAAATGCAAACACTTTGACTTGAGATTTACCCTAAACCTAAAATCGTGGACTGCAAATGCTTGCTCTGGAGTCTAGGTAATTGACGGATATGATATATGAAAGTTTTGAGCTGCTATTTCTCTTGCTCCTAGTGACACTAGATTTTGGGAGATTTATCTTTTGAAAATTATAAAAATATACATGATAAGTTCCGTATGATGAGAGTGTTGAAACTGCTACCACAGACCATATAGATATGCTCCATATATTAGGAAAACCCTTTGATATATATATAGGCTGTTTGCTTTGCATTGAGTTTGTTCAACCTTTGTTGACCCTTAGAAGCTTGTCATGCTGATGTACACTCCATCCATCCACCACATATATTTTATTCCACTAGACTCCACTCATATATCTTTGCTTCGTCACGGAAGTACGCACCCACCATACATTTCCATTATACATCCACTAAATATGTTCCACTCCTGTATCCGGGAGAAGAACAACCAAAAATATTCCATTCCAGTCAACAATTTTATAAAAGCTCTAATCTATCTCCAAAAAGGTTTATTGCAAAAAAACAGACTTGGGTTGTTATATATATAAAAAAAAGAGGGAGATGAAAAATGGACAAGTGTCTGGGCGAGTAGAGCCTACCTCCCTAGAAGAAAAAGAGAATAAAGGAGAGTTAAAAAAATGGATAAGTGTCCGCTGAAAACAATGGGTACTTAGATGCCCGTCTCTCCATAAAAGAAAAAAAGAAAGAAGAAATACAACCCAGGTTCTCTCAAGTGTTTTCAAGTTTCAAAAAAGAGATTATTTTTCAGAGAGCTAGAAAAAAGTAGACTTTTTCCTATCATATTCATTCCATTCACACCTATTATCATATTTATATTCATTCCATCATGCACATGCATCAGTGTGACTCGTGACTTTGGATCCATTGTTTGAACTTACAATATATGCTTAGTAAGTAGATTTAGTTTTCTCCCCACCTATGAACTCGGATATAAGCTTTAGATATAGGATGAGAGAGAAGAAGGCATAGTGTCCTTGCTTTAGTCCAAAAAATACCACATACTATGAGAGAAAGGCAAAATAACCTTATTGCCTTAGTAAGGATCCACCAGTACCACAAATGAGAGACTTGAAAGGGTCATCTTGAAGGAACTTTGAGTTTTATTTCAAAAAATCGCAAAAAACTCCGGAATGAAGGTTAAACAAAGAGTTCGAGACCTAGTGCTTGACTTGATTGTTCTATCTTTCAATTACCCAAGATCACAAGAAAAAGCTACAAGCTCCATGATTAAAGGTAATATGGGTAAGTTGAAGGTTGAAATAGTTTATCCGGAGATGAAAATTTGTTTGAAAGCATGTGTACTTTTGAGGTGTGAAAGCGTTGCAGCAACTCCTGATCCAACAACATGGTCTTGCTAGGGACTAGCAAGAGGTAAGCTTGGGGGAGCTTGTTGGTATACCTTATAGCATAAAATATAGAGGTTTTTAAAACAAAAATAAGGGCTTAAAATGAATATTAACATAGTATAGGGGCTTGACTAACATGATTCCACTAGTTTTGGTGATTTATATATTTTTAGGGGATTAAACGTAAAAATACCCAAGAGATTGCAAGCCCTACGACATAAAGACGTATCCGTGACGTAACCCAACGTGGAACCTACACTAGAACATTCCAGAAGAGACCAGAGAGCACCGGAAGGAAGGTGGGACCCACCTAGCAGAGCCAGGCGGCGGCCGCCTTCAGGCCAGGCGGCGGCCGCCCTGGTGGGGCCCCCTGTCAGCCTCCCATTCAAGGTCGGTTCAGCACCGCCTATGAGGAGCAATCTAGTCCATCCATCAAGGTCGGTTTGATCCAAGGGCTGTCGTGCATCCCCCGAGGCTATATAACAAGACCCCCTGGACCCCACAGGTGAAACCCTAATTCATTCTCATTCATTCGAAGTCATCCAACTCCAAGTCAAGACCCTAAGCCCTAGTTCCACCATAACCGAGAGCAATAGCTATCTAGGCTAGTTCTAGAGGAAGTCAAGTATTGTCTTGAATTCCCGATCGTCAAGAAGTAGCGGAAGCAAGAGCTTCTCGTGGCTTCTCTCTTGTATTCATCATTGTAAGTATTTAGTTAGAATACAATTGCTATGACTTTATTCTATTTATTGATTATATTCTTATTTATATGTTTCCATGCTTATTATGATTATATATTTAGTTTAGTATGTTTGTCCTTATATTCAAGCATGGAGTCGTATAGCGCTCATGTAGAGAGCTACTATGTGGGTGGTCGACAATGTGTAAACGTGGTGTTTATACAACGTTTGCTTGCGACATCACCCTATATTTCAGGAAGTGTGGTAGATCGTGGATGTGATACTCCCATTGAGTCCTTTGGAGTCCACCCCCGAATGTAGGGCTAGTTGAACTTTGTTACTATGGTAGGTTGGTTTTGTTCCTAATCTTCCGTAGTAATATTCACCATGTGTAGATATAATGCTTTCATACGATGATAACTAGATGTATTGCACTAATTGTAGTATCCATTGACATGTATTTAGGAGTAACTTAGGAATATTCCATCCTATTCTACCTATACCATGATATTTAGCCTATTATGATACTTTCTAGTGGCACACTATTATCTTTGACTTGGATGTTATTATTATTATTATTATTATTATTATTTATCATTATTTATCTTTACCTTGTGACTTACCTAGTTTGAGTTTAGTATGATGCATATGGTTTACTCTACATTACACCACTTTGCAAGTGAATCAATATTAAATCATCAACCTACCCATAGCCTACCCCCTCTCCTTTTTCGGTAGAATATAAATACGATACCGGATAGACTCCGGTGAAGTGCTACAATTGGGTAATTCTATGCGGCGCTTGCGGATACCGTAATTATATTATCATTGCAAGATTTTCAAGTGTCATATAAAGAATATCCGTTCACGCATTTCTTTAGCATTGTGAGCTAGGGTGTGAGACTAGTTTAAGTAGGCAATGCTAGAATGTGTGGTACGACTTTTGTGCCTATCATGGTGAGATTAACTCCACCATCGATAATGTTACAAAGTCATAAACCATAACTAATTCCGTCTAACTTTATTAATTCTCCGATCGACTTTTATTGGAATGTGAGATTAACTCCACATCCAAGCTAACTTATTAGATAGATACCATTTATACATTTTCGCGCGCGTCCTAAATGTGGATCGCGTTAGAGATGTCAACGGTGTGTTAGCATTTTCACAATCATTTTCAAAGGATTTTCTCTTGCTCTTACCACGCCACTCGATCCTAACACATCGCAAAGTTAGATCGCTCAAGTGGCACTAGATGACCGATATGCAAACAAGTTTGCCCCTCTTGATAGTACGGCCATCTATCCTAAACCCGGTCATAAACTTCTCTAAGCACCAATGGCCGCGAAAAATGAAATGCCCTATAGGTTATACCTTTACCTTGTGCATTTCCATTCCTCTCCATCTCCAAGTGTCGATGCAACACATGCACCAACACGATCACCAAATGATATGATCCACTTCATATCATCACGTGACACTATTGGTCCATCGATCTTGACCTCACTTTGCTCTTCACCGTTGCGTCGGTCCGTCGGCGCCAAGTCTTGCCCAAGCTTCACCGCCTCGCGGTCCATCGCTTCACTACCTCGACTTGCCCTTCACACTTGTAACGGTCCATCAAGCCAAGCCTTGTCTTGATCTTCACCACCTTGGTCACATGACTCCATGTCATGTTTCATATGCAATAAAGCTCCTTCATTGCGTCACCACACGTGAACTAATCTCACGTGTATTATCTCAATCACATATATTAGTTCACCTAATGTTGACACTCAATTACCAAAAACCACAAGGGACCTTTCAATCTCCCCCCCGTTTTGGTAATTGATGGCAACACTACAAAGATATGGAATTGAAGATTAAATTCCAAGCTAGCACTTCATATCAGTATCAATTGCTAACTTGGTTTGGATTTTTTATGTCACTTATCCAACATTTAAGCTCAAAGTCAAGATTTGGATAAGCACCATAAAACCCGACTTGGTAGTGGTAACTCCCCTATATGTGTGCCCAATTGATTTGAATTCAAGGTTTGCACACATACATAAATATGGAAATTTTGGGAGGGTTAACACTACAAAGTGATGCTAAGGTATATAGGATAAACCTTTGAAGCGTGATACCAATCGGAGTTGCAAATTTGAAGTTCATCCTTAGCATCATCCATGTAACTAGACATACATCAAAACTCAAGATACCATGTGAGATCAACATTATATGTAATGGCACTTGATTTTCATGAAGCATATATATGTCTAGCTACAACCTATGCATGCTAGTTACCATATCATCAAGCAAGTTCTATAACTAGCATACATCACACAAGCATTGCATATAAAATTTAAAAACTTATGCAAATGCAAGCAAGCACATGAATATGCACATATCAAATGCAATCAAACAAGTTCATGAGCTTGCTCCCCGACTTTGTGTGCTTCTCATATGTCCAAGAATTTTGATCCTCCTCTAATCTTCAATCTTTCTCCCTCATGGTCCATGTCCATGTTCCATTCTCCCCATGTTCATATCTTTGTTCCAATCTCTCCCCTTTGTCATCAATTTCCATAAAAAAGATATGCCTCTTTTTGATACAAAGGGTGTGACCAGGATAGATGGTTGAGTCTTGAATCTTTATTTTTGATGGACATCACCATATGTTGGAATGACACCACTTGTAACTCTCACATGTGGAAGCATGAAAACCACCTAGAAATGCCACATGTAGGTCACTCGTAGGATCCTTGACCTTGATCTTGAGGTGGGGCACCTCCCCTATGTCAAAGCATATGTCAATCCACTTGAATGCTTGAGGGTAGCTCTCTTGAGTTGAATTGATCACTTAAAGTTGAGGATCACTTGTGGAACCACCATTTTTTTTTTTTTTGACAACAATGGAACCACCATTGATACGCTATACCACTTGTAGGAATATGATATATCTTTCAATGTGGATGCCACTTAGAAAAGATTTGTCAATTGTAACCAATTCTTGAATAACCAATTCTTGAACTCGATTGTTTCCATGAGCCTCTTCTTGTTGACTTGAACTAAAATGATTTGCCCATAGCTTCCAAGTCCGGTTTGATCCAATGACAAGCTTCTTCACACCTCATAAAGTATAAGGGTTATCTTGCCAATGTTGTACTTGTCACTTGTGAGCAATCCAAAATAGATCAAGTACTTGGGATCACTAGCTCATGAACAAATTCATATATAAACCACTAGATCATGTAAACATTCAAGCAATAGTGGTAGCAATGAATTCAAAACTTTCATTTATCATGCATGATCCTAATAAGTATGTACTATATGCACTAACCGCATACTAGTAAGGGATGAAATGATCATGCACAATACAATGATACCTTTGCTATCATGGAGTAGAGGATAGTCAATATGATTTCAATTTCTCTCCATAATAGCAATGTGAAGTCCATTTGTATAACTTGGTGAAGTCACAATATACTAATTTGAATTCCATGCTTCACCCATATGAATTGAGAACCACTAATGATCAAGTGCACTTTCTTCATGTTGTGGTTGGCTTGCTTCTTCTATTCATCTTTGCTTGCATGAGAGACATCAAAGAGTATCACTTGAATTTTGGGTGTTGCTTGCTTCTTCTTGATCAACCCTTTTGATTTTTTTTTCAACTAAGTATCTTGAATATTCCTAGATCATCACTTCCATGTTGGCCCCTCCAAGCATCCCAACTTGTCAATCCCACTCATGGGCTGCACGCCCCTCTCTAGGGAGAAGTGATCTCACCAAGAACTATCGCGACACTCACTTGAATTGAATTTGATTGATTGATCCAAGTGATGGACTTGATATGATGAGTAAACTTGAGATCTTTTTTAAGTCCTTTTCTTTCTTCTTGAAGAGATATGATGATCATTTGAACTCAACCTTGTCTCTCCATCTTGAGCTTGGTCTTGATCTCCAACTTGAGTACCAAAGGTGTACAATGTAAACTCCCCCAAATCATTGGATTTTGTACTCATTGCTTGTCATGCTTCTAACTCAATCCAAAACCAAACTTAGGTGCCTCAAACACTTATAATTATGATTCCAACTTAAGGACCTTTCAATCAAAGTGACTCTTGATCAATCCAATGTTTGTCACTTTTCTGGCAGATTTTGTACATCTCAAAGAATAGTCCATAACTCTCAATGTACATGTTGAAATGCCATGAAATTTGGTGGAGATGTGCAACACTAAGTCATTTAGCAGCCATAAAAATTTGAGCTTCAAAGTCCTTATGGATTGCTACCAGATTTCACATCTTCCCACACTACTACATGCTGAAAACTGCTGCACCATGGTTGACAAGTTTCACTCCAAAACCGAAGTATCCCTTATCTTTTCATCACGAAATTTTTACAGCAACTTCTACCATAAGTATTGAGCATGCATACCAAATTTCAAGCCATTCCAAAAAGATTTGGTCTTCCAAACATGGCTATCATCACAGTTCACACAGATTTTGCAATAGTGGACAGATTTGAGCAAATGAGCTATGCTTCACCAATTTGAATCAAACTTGATGCTAACTTGTTTGAATACTTTCACAGGACATATATGCATTCAAACCACCTACTAAATGTCATCTCATGATCATATCCATTCAAACCAACTCAAATTTGACTACTAAGCATTTAATCCATTCAATCATCTCATAGCAAGCAACATATGCATATATATCCAATTCAATCATCTCATATGCATTCAAATGTGTATGATCAACTAGAAGTATACCTTTGTATCTCATGATCATCCAATAGCAAGCTTCAATTCAAATTATCTTGTAAGCCTTCGAATATTCCAATAAATCACCACAACTAGGATTATTGCACTTGTATGTTGTAGCTCATTTGGACTTCAATCATCATGACTTGGCATTGGGATGAGATAGCAATAAGCTTCAATACTTGACTCAATGAAGTGATGAACAATATGAATTCAATCGAATCAAGCCTCCAATGTCATGGTACCTACAAACAATCATCCACTTTTTGATGGTACCCAAACTTGTTTGGGTCCTCTCAAGTTAGGTGCAACATACTTAGGCAAAGCCTTAGTATAAATAGCGGGATGTTTTGCAATAGCAACCGAAGAGGTACCATTGTCATCCTTTCTAAGCTCATTATCATCATCAATTGAAATAGGCTTAGAATCGTTACCTAGGGGACATGAATGAGCCATGTGTCCCCTTTCCCGGCATAAGTAGCATCTTCTCTTTTGTTGAGCCCATTCTTTCTTGCTCATTTGATGCTTCTTCTTGCCTTGCCTCTCATGAATTGCTTGATCCTTCTTCTCAAGCTTGTTAAGACACTCCGAGGCAAAGTGTCCCATGTCTCCACATTCACGGCACTTGATGTGAGCCAAATCTTTCTTCTCAACTTGATTCTTGCTCATCATCTTGGCATCTTGGATATGAGTTGGATGCCTTGCATAAGCTCTTCCACCCCTTCTTGTTTTCTTCTTCATCTTCAAGTCATCAACTTTAACTTCATGGTTGGTCTTGACTTGATCATGGGGATTTTGTTGATGTTCTTTTTGTTGCTTCAACTTGAGCTTTTCTTCATTTGGGCAAGCCTTAGCAAGATGTCCCATTTCATGGCATCGATAGCACATGACATGAGATAGCTTTTCCATCTTCTTAGCTTCTTTTGATTTGCCCTTTCTTTCCTCCTTGGTTAATCCACCTTTGAAGCCAAGTCCATGCCTCTTGCCATAGCTTCTTTGAGTCTTCAATATGTGCTCAAAGGTGACTTTTGAGTTGTAGCACCTTTGTAGCTTGGCAAGCAAATTCTTCAATTCTCTTTTGACCTTATTGTTCTCCTTCAAAAGGTTAGTCTCACAAGACATGGAAGTAGAACAAGCATCTAAATTTGAAGAACATGGCATAGCAAGTAAATCATCACAATAGGTGGATACATGCTTCTTGCCTACATCACAAGGGTTAGCACAAATATGTGATTGATCATTTGACCCAAGTGATGAGCTCTCACTAGTTTTAGATTTTTCATTTGAAAGCATCTTAGTGAGTAAAGCATGGTCTTGTACCAAGTTATCATGAGTAACACTAAGTTCCTCATGAGCCAATTTTAGCACCTCATGTGAACAAGTAGTAACATAAAGTAGATGTTCTTGTTGTTCACATGTTGTCTTAAGCAAAGAGTTTTCATTTTTCAATTTCTTGTTTTTAGCATACTCTTTGTTTAAACCATGGATGAGACTACATATGAGCTCAAAGTTTGGATCATCACAATCGACAACTACATCACCACAAGATACCTTGGTGTCACCATGTGACATGGAGCAATCGGTGATGTAGATGAGCATGTAGAATCATCACCTTCATTGCCATCATTCTTGTCAAGTGATCTTGGGGTAGAATGATCATCATCATCACTTGACCATGAGGTGGAGCAAGCTTCCACAATCACCGACTTATGGCTATGCTCATCACCCTCATGAACCACCACCTTTGATGCCTCATCCTCAAACTTGCCATCATCCCATGTGGAGGCATCACCAAAGGTGCTCTTGATGGATTCCCATAACATATGTGCGGAACTCTTGATGTTCACCTTGTCATGCAACTCAAAACTCAAAGCATCGAAAGTAAATAACTATAAGCATTGAAATCAAGATCAAATAGGATCTTTTGAGTTTTGGATAGATTTCTATGGTCCATGACAAGATTGAGACCACAAGTGATAACCCACCAAACCTTAGGTCCCATGGCACGAAAATGATCAAGCATATGGTGTTTCCACCGTGCAAAGTGTATGCCATCAAAAAAATATGTGTGTCACTCAAACAAGCATGATCTAGCCCACTAGTCGCCATCCTCTCGGGTCGGTAAAGACCACTAAATGAGAGACCACGGCTCCGATACCACTTGTAGGGTCGAGATGGGGACTAGAAGGGGGGTGAATAGTACTTTCTAAAACTAATTGCGCCGGCTAAACAAATATAATGCGGAATTGAAACTATTCGTTTAGCCAAGACTTCACCCCTCTAGCTATGACTCTAAATCACCTCACAAAAGATCCTACACAAAGCAAATGAGGTGATAAGCCTAGCTTGAGCTCCTAACCGTTTCTATTGCAAGGTCACACAAACCTATGCACTAGTACTTCAAACAAAGGTGAGCTCCTACAGAATTCTAATGAGCAAAAGCACAAAGCCAATCCTAAGCTCACTAGATGCACTAAGGACAAGGCGACACACGCCTAACCCAAAGGCTCAAATTACTTAGCTACACAAACTAAGCAAAGCAACTAATAAGCTACACAAGCTAGTAATTGCAAGAGCTACTCCACAAGCACAAGCACAAGGTATATATGAATGTAAATACGAAGCTTGTGATTTGGAGAATGCAAACCACCGAGAAGAGTAGACAAGTTGACACCGGTGATTTTTTCGAGGTATCGGGAAGCTTGCCAACTTCCCCTACTCCTCGTTGTGTCGACCAACACCTTGGGTGGTTCCTTTGGTGTTTCACCTAGATGGTTCTTCGGTGTGATTCTCCGATCACTTGCCCCTCAAGGCACGCCCCGCAAGGCACCGCAAGATACCACTCTCAAGTGAGCCTCTCAGGGCACCGCAAGAAGACACCACACGCACAAGGGAGGTACTCACCGACACGCTCTAGTAGTGTCGCTCAGCGATCCCCGCGAGGTGAGCACGGACCTCTCACAAATCCTCCTTCGGAGCACCGCACAAGCTTCCTTGCGTGCTTCACGAAGTCTCTTGCCGCCAAGCCGTCTAGGAGGTGGCAACCTCCAGAAGAAACAAGCACACCGCTTGCAACACGATCACCTAGTGCCCACGAATGCGATCTCTCAACGCGAATGCACTAGAATCACTCCTCACTTTGATTTGGATGAACACTATAAATCACAAGTGAGTGGGAGAACTCTCAAGCACTCTCAAGCATGGACACAAAGTCCCCAAGGTGCTAAGCACCTGCCATGGCCGACCACATCCTCTATTTAAAGCCCCCAAGCCAAATAGAGCCGTTGGGGTCCAAACCCACGGCTTCGCTGGCCCGGCCCGGCGTGCCGACCGGACTCACCGGCGAGTCCGGTTGAGTCCGGTCATAGCGTCGGCCGATGCGCGCGGCAAAATTCAGGCTGCAGAGCTCTCTGCCGGACGCACCGGCCGGAGCCTCGGTCGGTGCGCCCGTCGCGCTCTATCGTGCGTCCGGTCACCGCGTCGGTCGGACCCATCGCCGGTAAAACGGCGATATCTCCTTCATCCGAACTCCGTTTTTGATGATCTTGGACTCTATGGAAAGCTTACTCAGAGGGCTACACAACCCATATGGTTACTTGATCCAACTCACAATGGATCAAAGCAGTATTCCACTCTAAGTGCAGTTTAAGTGTCCGAGAAACACCGAAACAACTTCTCCTTTGCAAATGTGCCAACACCACCAAGTGTACATCACCATGTGCATGTGTGTTAGCATTTTCACAATCATTTTCAAAGGATTTTCTCTTGCTCTTACCATGCCACTCGATCCTAACACATCGCAAAGTTAGATCGCTCAAGTGGTACTAGATGACCGATATGCAAACAAGTTTGCCCCTCTTGATAGTACGGCCATCTATCCTAAACCCGGTCAACTTCTCTAAGCACCAATGACCGGCGAAATGAAATGCCCTATAGGTTATACCTTTGCCTTGCGCATTTCCATTCCTCTCCATCTTCAAGTGTCGATGCAACACATGCACCAACACGATCACCAAATGATATGATCCACTTCATATCATCACGTGACACTATTGGTCCATCGATCTTGACCTCACTTGCTCTTCACCGTTGCGTCGGTCCGTCGCCGCCAAGTCTTGCCCAAGCTTCACCGCCTCGCGGTCCATCGCTTCACTGCCTCGACTTGCCCTTCACACTTTGCAACCGGTCCATCAAGCCAAGCCTTGTCTTGATCTTCACCACCTTGGTCACATGACTACATGTCATGTTTCATATGCAATAAAGCTCCTTCATTGCGTCACCACACGTGAACTAATCTCCTATGTATTATCTCAATCACACATATTAGTTCACCTAATGTTGACGATCAATTACCAAAAACCACAAAGGGACCTTTCAGGCGGGCGGCGGTGGGAAAGGTGGCCGGTTTTGGCCCCTTTTCTTGCTCGGTTCGGTGCTCTGGCGGGTCGGGGAGGTAGCTGACGAGGTGGCGAAGTATTTTGGCTCGCGAATTCGGGCGGAGCTTGGGCGGGGATGGCGCTAGACGAGGGCAGCGGCGCCGGGCACGGCAATGGCAGGCGGCGCTGGGCCGCCGCTGTTCCGTTGCTTGACGACGAAGGAGAGGAGGGATGGCTTGAGTGCAAGGGGACGCGGCTCGTCCCCCTTTGAAGGCGTGGGCGCGGACAGGAGGGGGAGCGCGGACACGTGGCACGGGCGGGCACATCGCGACAATGTGGCCGGCCGGTGATTAGAGACGGAGAAAAGGGAAGTGTCACTAAAGATCACGTTTTAACCCTAATCAATCTGTTTTTGGGCTGTGCATCGAGATACATGCCGAATTAGCAAAAACTCTAATAGAACGAAATGTTCCTCGCGAAATTCTAAACATTTCACCTATACAAACTTTTTCCTGGTTCGGCCTAGATTTGAAACTACGGTTGATCAAAAGCACGGCGACTCCGGGATCAAAGGAAACCCTAATTTGCATCGAATTCAAACGAACTTCGACTTTTTCGAACATGCTCCACTCATTTTCATGCAACCGCCTATGACATCTTTTTGTTCTACATAAAATTAGCTACACATCTCATGAAGGGTGCACACACATGCAAAACCTCTAGCCAGGACTTTTGAACAAAAAGAGATAAATTACTTTCAAATTCAAACAAGGCCAAACTAAGTCAAACTATCATTATAAAATCTAATTAGCACGCATGACCAACATCAAATATGCTCTAACACCTTCTCTAAACATGACTAAGAATAAATAAATATTAAACAACTAATTATGCAAGCATTTCATACATAAAATGACGAGGCAAAGCATGATCAAGCAAATTGAATGCATTTAAACATACAAATGACATCTATCATTTCATGTGCATGAATGCATGTAACTAAATGATGATTATGCTCATGAAATGCAGATGCTAAGGACATGCTTAAAACCGGGGTGTTACAGCGGTGGCGGTGGCCGGACCACTTTTAGCCTGGCATGTCTTTGCCAGTTTTGGCAAAGAGGGACATCGCCCTCGATGCTTCAAGCGCTTCGACAACAACTACACCGGGCCACCGCAGAAGCAGGCATCATCGGCGCTGACTGGCTATGGCGTCGATTCGAACTAGTACATGTACACGGGGGCGACCGACCACATCACCAGTGAGCTAGATAAGCTCACCACACGTGAGAAGTACCTTGGTGGTGATCAAGTCCACACCGCGTCCGGTTCGGGTATGGAAATCCAAAGACGTTGGTCATGGTGTTTTGCATTCCCCATCTAGAAATTTGCGGTCGAATAAAAGGGTGCTTGGAGTATCCAAGCCATCATCGCCCTTGTGGCATCATCGGTTAGGGCATCCCGCATCGTCCCGTCATCCAAATAGCGTGCTCAACCACCACAAGCTTCCTTTTTTACCAGAGTCGAATAAAAGTAGTGTGTGTGACGCTTGTCAAATGGGCAAGAGCCACCAACTCCCATACCCTAGATCTTCCGGTGTATCTACCGGGTGTTTTAGATCTTATTTTTTCGGATGTATGGGGACTGCCCAGTTCAAGAGGTCGGAATAAATACTATGTTAGTTTCATCGATGATTATAGCAAGTTTACATGGATTTTCTTGCTTCGTCAAAAATCTAAGGTGTTTCAGTGTTTTAGGGATTTTCAATCTCTTGTTGAACGACAATTTGATCGCAAAATCCGCTCTATTCAGACGGATTGGGGAGGGGAGTATAGAGCTCTTACTCCCTTCTTCACACGCATGGGCATCTCACATCTTGTGTCGTGTCCACATGCACATCAACAAAACGGAACGAGAACATAAACACCGCCATATAGTTGAAGTAGGTCTTACCCTACTTGCCCATGCGTGTATGCCTTTGAAATTTTGGGACGAGGCATTCTTGACAGCTATTTTTTGATTAATCGACCGCCATCCAAAGTAATAGATAATGAAACACCGTTCTTTCTCGTATGTTTGGCAAACACCCGGATTATGGCTTCCTAAAATCTTTTCGGTTGTGCTTGTTGGCCTAACATGCCAGTATAACACCGAGGAAACTAGCGTTTTCGCTCCCAAAAGTGTGTTTTCCTCGGTTATAGCCACCATCATAAAGGTTATAAATGTCTTGATCCCAAAATTTGGGCGTGTTTACATTTCTCATGATGTTGTTTTTTTGATGAGCACGCGTTTTCCCGTTTGCCTCCATGCATCCTAACGCCTGGTGCTCAACTCGGGTATGAAATCGCTCTTCTTCCCGATCTCCTCAAAAATTCATCCACCACCTCAGGGGATTTGCATTCATCTGGCGGCGCTGCTGTTTTTCCTAATGTTACTAATGATCCTTCGAGTTCTACTCGAGATTTGGTGGTTGCGAGGACAAAATTTGGATGAATTTGGTGCACAAAACAATGAATCCGGAGGTGATTTTATGTGTCTCTTCCCGGAGACAGCTCCGGTGTCCGCGCCCACCGAGGTTGCTTCGCCGCTCGCTCCTGCGTCTTTGGGACGGCATCGCAATCTACCTTGGGATCGAGGTGAGATTCAGCGGGTGGTGCGCCACCGTGTGATGAGACGGGCGCGCGCAGGATCTTCGCGGGTCGATGGCGTGTCGACTCCGCGGCTTCTTCTACGCGTGTGGCGGCACACAGCATGATCCCTTACCGGGGTCACCTCTGTTCGGATCGGTGGGATCTGGTGCGGCTGTAGCTTCATCCGGCCGCGGCGTCCCCTGCTGCTTCCCCTGCGGCTCCTTCTCCGGTACCGCAGCAAGGGCCGGTGACTCGACTTCAACGAGGTATTTCAAGCCCAAAACATTTACCGATGGCATGGTGCGATGGGGTATGGTCTCTAGCTTTGCCGCTGTAAGAACCCGTCACCATTGAGCGTGCACTTGGTGAGAGCAAATGGGTAGAAGCTATGAATTGTGAACATCAAGCTCTACTTAATAATCACACATGGAAGCCGGTTCCAAGACCGAAAGGGAAGAATATCATCGGGTGCAAATGGGTATATAAAGTCAAAAGAAAGTCTGATGGATCAATTGATAGGTATAAAGCACGTTTAGTTGCTAAAGGTTACAAGCAACGGTATGGTATTGACTATGAGGACACCTTCAGTCCTGTAGTCAAGGCAGCAACTATTCGTCTTATACTCTCACTTGCTGTTTCCAAAGATTGGTGTCTTCGACAGCTTGATGTACAGAATGCTTTCCTCCATGGTGAACTTGAAGAGGAGGTCTACATGAGTCACCACCGGGATACATTGATCCAAAGACATCCGATTACGTTTGTAAGTTGGAAAAGGCGATATATGGTCTAAAACAAGCTCCCCGTGCATGGTATGCAAGATTATGTGGCAAGTTGATATCCCTTGGTTTTACTCCATCCAAAGCTGATACTTCCTTGTTTTATTATAACAAAGGAAACCAAACTATCTTTGTGTTAGTCTATGTTGATGATATAATAGTTGCAAGCTCATCACAAGAAGCGGTCAATGCTCTTCTAGCTGATCTTAAACAAGCTTTTGCACTGAAAGACTTGGGAAATTTGCATTACTTCTTGGGCATAGAAGTGTCACGGAGCAAGGAAGGGTTGTTGATGACTCAAGCTAGATATGCTCTTGATGTTTTGAAGAGGTCAGGGATGGACAAAAGTCGGCCGATGAGCACACCAATGTCAAGTGTTGAGAAGCTTAGTATCAATTCAGGTACCAAGCTTGGAGCGGATGACTCAACGAGGTATGAAGTGTTGTAGGGGCACTTCAATACTTGACCTTGACAAGAGACGACATATCGTTTTTGCTGTAAACAAGGCTTGTCAATTTCTACATGCCCCTACCACAGTCCATTGGAGTGCGGTTAAAAGAATTTTTTGCGTTATCTGCGTGGGGACGGTGAGACTAGGACTCAAGATTGGAAGATCACCGTCGATGATGGTGAGTGCATTCTCCGATGCTGATTGGGCTGGCTGTGTTGATGACGGGGAGATCTACCGGCGGGTTTGCTGTGTTCTTGGGTAATAATCTTGTCTCCCGGACAGCGAGAAAGCAAGCTACTGTGTCTCGATCAAGCACGAAGTTGAGTACAAAGCCTTGGCCAATGCTACGGCTGAGGTATTGTGGATACAGAAATTGCTTAATGAACTCAAGATTCAACATCCTCCCAAGGCTCGATTGTGGTGTGATAATATAGGTGCTACATACCTTGCGGCTAATCCGTGTTTCATGCGAGGACTAAGCATATTGAGATTGACTTTCATTTTGTCCATGAAAGGGTAGCACATAAGTTATTAGAGATAAGATTCATAAACTCCGGTGATCAAGTTGCAGATGGTTTTACTAAGCCTTTGCCGGTTGCTAAGCTCGAAGCTTTCAGAAGCAATCTTAACCTCCAAAGTGGCTAAGATTGAGGAAGGGTGTTAAAGATATTGTTAGTTAGATATATAGATATGATTGTACACATGATATATTCGGGTTGTATGCGGTAGAGGTCAAGCATGACTTGATGTGTAAACTAGGCAAGTAGTTAGATGTACTTGTATCACAAGATGATGTAACAAACTCCTTGTACAAGCCACGCTTAGGGGCGTTTCCTATCCTATTTAACATGTAACCGAGAGAGCCAGGGAGGCCATCTCGTTCAACCATCTTTCACATAAATATATGTTTTTCCTTTCACTACAATTGCAACTGATGTACATGATGAGAACTTAATTTTTTCCCAATCAAAAGTCTTAAAATTCAGCAATCAGTAGGGGATCGGCATCTCTCGTGTATCTTGTGGGCCGGCCGATACAAATACTAGAAAGGTCCACGAGCACCAAAATCCTTTCCGTTGGATCAAAGCCCAAAACTCCCCTAGCTGGAGTACTACCATTTTTCTTTACTTGATCAAAAAGAGGGGTTTGTGTGTGGGGCTGCCACATGCAGTTTCAAAGAGTTCACTAACGTGTACTGTACAGATTCACATGGGTTCTTGAATAATCTCGATTTGTTGTCAATCGGTTATCTTTAGGGATGAAAACAAAAATGATAGTTTCCGATTTTGTTGGCTAAATGGAAACGGAAGTGGTAATCGAAAAAATGAAAATGACAATGGTATAAATAAATGCAAATGAAGGTGGAAAATAATTATGCCCTCTTCCGATCGTTACTAAAGAACTCCAGCCTCCAATAGTCCAGTTGTCTTCAAATTCAAAAGGTACCGTAAAGTACAGAACTCCTCTTGTCCGGTTGTCCTCACTCAATCTTTATTCTTTCTCTACTAATTTAGGTTTAGGATCATGTTGAATTTATGTCTTCATAATTTTATTTAATAATAATAATTACTTAGTACTTTTCTAAACTTACAGAGAAAGAAGATAGGAATTCAAAGAATCACAAAAGAAGAGCTCTTGACAAATTTTTTTTAAGAGCAACAAGCACAACAACAAATCAAGATGTGTGAGCAATAATTCCTATAGAGGAACAATCTTCACATGGAGAAGATCAAGGCCCTATAGAAGATAATATTGGCATCGACACATCATGAACCCTCATTTAATTCATGAAGAGCCAGCTTTTACTGTTGATATGTATGATCCAGAAAATATTGTGTTTCCTACGGATACGAGATCAAGACATTTTCCAAACAATTATTATTCTAGAAGAATGAGCAATGGAGAGGTACGTGACAGGAAATGGTTGGTCTATTCAAAAACTGTTGACAAAGCGTTTTGCTTTTGTTGCAAGTTGTTTGGTTCTACCAGCCCGAAGAGTTAATTGGGGGCATGATGGATTTAGAGACTGGAGCCATGTTAGTGACAGACTAAAAGAGCATGAAATTAGCGTGGATCATAAGACCAATACGAACACTCTTGTAATGAATTGAGAGTTAGATTAAGCAAACATGAAACAATTGATAAAGAGTTGCAGCGTCAAATCACAAAGGAGAAAGAACGCATAAGGCTAGTTCTACGAAGAATTGTTGCCATTGTGAAGTTTCTTGGTAAACGCAGTTTAGCTTTTAGAGGATCTAGTGAGCAACCGACGAGCTAAGAAGCCACCGACAACTTTATACTGCTCTCTTCTGTCCCAAAACTCAAAGCTAAGCTATAGTACTAGAGCTAAGAAACCACCGACAACTTTATACACACAAACGCTGAAACAAGTGTATAGGCCACTCTTGGAGCTGCAGTAGGATCGGGGTTTGGTGATGCCACCCAACCTGTGGTGTGCATCGTTTTTTCTGATGTGTTTATTTTGACAAAAAAGCAAAACATGCAAGACTACAACGACAACATGGACACATGCCATGTGGCAAGATTACATAACAAGTGAACCCAACTTGCGAGGACGGTGAAAACTAAACACGAATGCCATAGGAAGATTAACTAAAATAAAGCAAATTACTACGAGTGGCGTATCCATAAGCCCATCCATTAGGGCATTAGCATAGCATCAGTCTGTACTTTATTTTCCATGCTTCTTGCAGGCTGCTTCGCAATCGTTCTTGCACCCTTGGAGAACTCCTGAATGGCAAGACTGGTATTCAGGCTGCTCCTGGTCATAGCAGTACTTGTCGCACGTAGTTGTGCAGGTGGGCTCGCATGCCTGCGTCCCTCCAGAAGGGCAACCAGGGCTGCCACTATTGCAGGCGTGCTCGCATGAACTTTTGCAAGCCGACAGGCAGTCGAAGTGGCAATAATGAGAGCCACCGTGCTTGAGCCCCGAGCAGGTGCTATCAGCTTTCGCTTGACATTTGGAAGGGCACTCTGAGATGCAATGGCTTTGGCTGCAAAATGCTGATGCTAGCTTCCCCATCGAGGACATAGCCACAACCATGAATATGGCAGCAACAATGGCTCCCTTAAGAGCAGTGGCACTGCTTAAAGCCATAGTTTTTGGTGTTGGAGAGGAGCTGAGGCAAGATGTGGAACTATCACTAGGATTGGAACCAAAGCTTTTCTACGGCTGACTCGTTCGTGTTGCTACTAGGTGTTATTTATAGCCTCCAAATGCAACTAGTTCATTGGTATGCAGATAGAATACTGACTTGTACCTGCACCGTTTAAATTAACTCCGTTCCATGTTCAAAGTTGACTTCCTCTCACCGGCCATGACGTAACATGTACCGTAGAACTTTCTACGTTTGCATGCGCCACAAGGGTTCCAATGACAATTTTAATAACATTTACTTCTTTTTTGCGAAGTAAAAATATTTACTTATGCGTTTTAGGATAATTAGTGCATTGATACTGAAGGTAGTAAATTGAAAACAGAACAAATATCTTTTTTACAATCATGCATATATATATATGACGCTGTAGGTAATAAATTTTTGTTTTGTATTGGATTTCAAACTTCTATAGTGAACAATGAGTGTAGGTGTCGTGAAGCTGCTTAATGAAGTATAAGAATATCAGGAAGTAAGATCCTACTAGAGAATAACTACATTTGAATTCCATGATTTTTTTTCCAACGACTAAATAATCAATAATTATACGTACTGGACAATGTAAAATGAATAGAGTAGCTCAAACTTGGGGCTCGTGTTCTTTTTTTCTTTTTTTGTAAGACCTGCAATCCTTCCTCATCTTAATAACTTATTAAGTCTCGATACTAAGATCTTAAATTAGCCTGTCCAGCTGAATCCCAAGGGAGAGGTAAGATTCTCTCCCCATTCGATGTAAGATGCTGATGCCATAGGAGGTTGAACCACTGACGTAAGCGGGATTAATAGCACTCTGGTTGTTACACCTTACATTATTTCTAGTTATTACAGGCTGAACCACTGTAAGATATCACAGGCTGTTCAAAACCTACCCTATACAGCCGGATTTTGAACCGTCATAAGGCCGGTCTGAATGGTGAGTTTCATTATACGTTGTTTCCAAGACTGCCATGTCATATAAAATGAAATGAAACTTAGATGAAACCCTTATTCTCAATGGAGAGTTTTATTACGTGATTTTATAGGTATTTAATTTCATGACTCGAGAGGCGATAGTTGGTATTTGTGCCAATAGAGTTTCATCAAGATGAAACTTTTCCCTTCTCTCTCCTCAAAGTTTCATGCAAAAAGTTGACTTTTGCTGATATGGCTCCCTATTTAATGTGCATGAAACGCCTATAAAACCCCATTGAGACTGGCATAATCAACTTTTCAAACCGGCAAGTAGTGATGAGAATACCCCACCAGTGCCAGTCATTTCGAACCCGGTTCCAAGTAGTGATGAGAATACCCCACCAGTGCCTGTCATTTCAAACCGGCAGTGATCTCACAACTTTTACTGCTGGGTGGTTCTACAAGAATTCATCTTGTACAATACTTTACAATATGTAAAGTTGAATGTATTGGCAAGACACAAATTATGCACCATTGCCTTTATGCAAAAAATAGCATAAAATACCTTTCTATATGTTTACAAATTTAACTCCTTTTTGAGGTGTATATATGTTTAGAAGTTTAATTCATCTTTTGCCTTTACGCCAAAAAAAATTAAGATTGTTACATTTCGAGGTGACTTTTGAAGAAAAAAAAAAAAAAGAAGTGTTTATTTGAGTCAGAAGTTATTAAATGGAAAGGGTCAAATTTCTGCATTTTTATAAAGAAAGTACTTCTCACTCTCCCAGGCTTCTACCCAAACTAAATTGACCTCGTTAGGTGCAACACATAGGATCAAGCACAGACAATAATTAAGCTTTTTAGACAAGGACAACTTAGGATGCTCCGATCCAGTACAAAATTGAGCTTTTGATAAGAATCCAACGAAGGGAGTTGTTATATTTCGAGGTGAGTTCTGAAGAAAAAAAAGTGTTTATTTAAGTCAGAAGTTATTAAATGGAAAGGGTCAAATTTCTGCATTTTTTATATAGAAAGTACTTCTTACTCTCCCAGGCTTCTACGCTAATTAAATTGACCTCGTTAGGTGCAGCACCTAGGATCAAGCAAAGAGACAGAAATTAAGCTTTTTTTGTAATTGTTGACACGGTTTACCAAGTCAATTTTCACGTGTAATATCTCCACCGCAAGACAAGGACAATATATGCAATGTGCAAAGCCTCCATTATTATGTGCATGTGATCTCTATTGCGATTAGTATTTTGGCTATGCTAATGCTAGCAACGACGATATTTAGTAATGCAAATCAAACAGCCAATAGGATAATCAAGCCTAGAATGAAATATATTTAAGATTCACACAATATGGAGATGACACATAAAGCTATTATATTATCCTTTTTCAATCTAAAACACTTAAAAAACTTAGCCAATGCTCCGAAGTCCATCACCTAGCATCCATGAGACTCAAGCTTGTACACTAGCAAACTTTATTAGCCCTATTGACTAGGAAAAACTCTACTTCAACCCTGTCCCCACTCCACCCCCTATGGGGGTGGGGGGGTGGACCACTTAACCTCAACTATAAAAACCAGACGTTTTACCCCAAAACTTTTTAAAACTGTTCAAATAACCCTCTAAGCGGTTTTGGACGGTGGTTTTGCTATAATGATAGTGGTTTTGTCTTTTCCTTTTTTTATTTATTTCGGCTGAGTCTTTGAAAAAATCATAGTAATCATAAGAATGGAAAGTTCAATTTTGTTAGACTCTACATGAGTAGATCTATGAACATATAATATGGTATGCTTCATTACAAAGTTTTTGATCTAGATTGTGATTTATTTTTTCAAGAATTAATTTGAATAATTCATAACTGTATTTTTCATGGTCCAATTATGGTGAAATTTTTATGGTGGCCTACTTATTGTATGCTTGAACTGTACTAAAAATTTTATACTCATTGGATCATGTATATAACTTAGTTATAGATTTGTTTAGGGTTTAAGCATGTTGAATGACTTATTTAAGCCTGAGTCTTTTACCCGTGTGCCATTACAAAATATGCACACAACCTACATGCCATGAGAAAGTTTAATCGCACCTCTGTGCCATGACACATCTTCATTTTTACCTCCATGCCCTTCCATCCATTTTGTCACCTCACGCGATTGTTAAAGCGCCATGGAAAAAGTCTAAAATGCCCTCGGTTCTAAACACAATGGCATGTGGGCCCCATGCTTCAACCCTTTCTTCTTATCTCCTCACCGTCTCCTCCCGCCCCCTTTCGGACTCCACCTCCACGCTGCCCCATGTCCTCTGTCGAGCGCTGCCCCTCCACCTCCATGCCTCCTCCTCGCCGACGTCGTCGGGGTGGGGGTGGAGCGCCGGCGTGGACACTGGCACGTGATTGCCCAAGCTGCCGAGCCTGCCGCGCCGCAGGCGCGTTTGCCTTGATGTGCGTGGCGAAGATGACCCCGATGAGGCCCTGGAGGCGACAAGGAAGTGATAGTTGAGGACGAGGGGGCACGAGACGCCGCGGCCCTTGAGTTGGCGGAAAGCGTGAGCAGGCCTCGGCAGTAGGTGGCCGGATGATGTGGAGAAGGAGCACCCCGTCCCAATCGCGGCCATCTCCACCGTACTCACCACGTTGGGATAGACTCCTCAAGTCCTTCCCATGGCAACCGGTTCACGAGGCGGAACAATGCTCATCCGCGCTGGCCTACTCATTGAGGCGAGCCGCGCCACCGCGCGGCGGCGTGCACGCCGAGACGCCCGAGGTCGGGCGGGGTGAGTACGACCATGACACGCGACCGAGGGTGGGGGCGGTGCGCCGGGCGTGTGATTGAGGCCGAGGGCGAGGTGGCCCGCGCAATGGGATGGGGCGGGCCACATCTTTGGGGTGGGGCGCACTAGTACACAATTGATTTTGCGCGGCGTTTCCAAATGATTTTCCGTGGTGGTTATTTGGAAAACCGCCACCATTAATCGGTTCCCCAATCAGCCCTCCGCGAGGATAAAAAACGCCCGCGGTTAATAGATTAACCGTGGCGGTTTTTTTGTAAAATAACCGCCCACGATAAACGCAAGAACCGGTTGGGCCGTGGTTTTCGGCCCGGTTCGGGCGGTTCAGGCACCAGGAACCCGATTTTCTTCCCAAGAACGATCGGCGCAATTATCTCTCGGTTTTGCTCCGGTTCGGGGCCCTAATGGCGGTTCCGCTGGTTTTCGACACATTTCGGAAGGGAAATATTTTCCCGCGTTCTTGGAAGCGATTTGCATGGTCAAGGACGTTAGTTTTTGGGCTAGAGAGGAGGAGAGCCCTCCATTCCCCTCTCTCTTCTCCTATATAAAGAGACACCATCCCCCATTGTACAATACACACAACACACTACACTTCACAAAGCTTCACTTACACATATCATACACAATGTAGTGGTGTCCCTCTAGGTGTTCTTCACCTAGTTGTATAGATTAGAAAAAGAGGAAGAGAGGAGAGGGAAGAGTGAAGAGGAGGAGCCGGGTTTGTCGGATCCTTCTCAACCTTGTACCTTACCTACGGAGCCGACTTCTTGTGAGTAATATCCGGGTTATCTTATGGTAATTTCTTGATTATTATTCTACTAAATTCAGTCCTTACTTTATTTTGCTTATGGATCTCTGTTCGCCCGAAGGCTCTAGTTTTTACGTGAAACAAGTTTCGTACTCTCTAGTGTAGACATGGTGTGCGGGCTAGAGTTTACACGAGATTGCGCCCGTGCTACGGAATAGTTGTGGTAGCCCCGGGAGGTGATAGCTCCGACCAGGCCTTTGTAGTCCACCACGTATGTATTGGTGTTTGCGTAGAGCTTTTGGTGGCCTTCCCGATTACCGTTTCGGTCTTTTCGAGAATCGGAAAGGTCGCCGCCTCCTTGATAAGTAGGGGGTTAAGTAAGACTGAACTTGGTGTTTAGTAATTTTAGGAAAACCTTAGAGAACCCCTCTCTACCTATAAAAATATTCATCTATCTTATCTCTTGGGACGTACTTGATCCCTTCTAGTTCACTTCTGGTTCCCGTGGAAATCGATACCACGAATACTCGGGTGAAAGTTACAACGGTACTTTTCCGTGCGCGGCTTGCGGATTTATCGTGTGTGCGTTAAAAAATACCAACAAGCTTTTACGGCACCGTTGCGGGAACGGTAGCTGTTCTAGAGTCGAACCAAGTCGTCAGGTGTATCCTTTTTATTTATTCGTTCTTAAAAAAAAAACACCTCATCACCATTACCATCCCTACCACATGGACTCCACTCCAATTTTTAATCTTTGGCTCCAAAGGGTGATTTGTTGGAGCCTCCACCACCATTCACATCACATACTTATAAATGGCTATGAGCTTAAGCCCCGCTAAGAAAAGACTATAATGATCATACCAAGTATCTCCAAGAAGATCTTGATCTTCTACATTGTGCCTAACTCCTAACTAAAAAGGAAAAGAGAACAAGTGGAGGGAGAAAGGTGCTTGTGTGTTGTGTTGTGTCTTCAAGAGTGGGGGTGGCCTTCTTTATATAGGAAAAGAGGAAGGAGAATGGAGGGCTATCCTTATTCTAGGGAGAACGGTAGCTGTTCTAGAGTCGAACCAAGTCGTCCGTGTATCCTTTTTATTTATTCGTTCTTTAAAAAAAACACCTCATCACCATTACCATCCCTACCACATGGACTCCACTCCAATTTTTAATCTTTGGCTCCAAAGGGTGATTTGTTGGAGCCTCCACCACCATTCACATCACATACTTATAAATGGCTATGAGCTTCGCCCTGCTTGTATAGCCATGGTTCGGGAGCAACCCTTCGAAAAAAAGTCTTAAATTCAAAAAAAAAATATAGAAGGAGACTCTATGAACAGCCTAGGCTAGGTTCACAAATCCTATACATACAAGCCCAAACCTTTCTTTGCCTGACCACATCCTAGTTAATCACTTCCATTTTGGTCTTAGCAAAGAAGCTGCTCTCCAAATTGATCAATCTTTGGGGGACTCGTTCGTGCATAAATTCATTAGTGAGGGGAAAACCATTTTAGAAAGATTCTTGAAAACACCCCTCACACCAATATCCATGACGAGTTTCCGTAGAAACAATAGAGTCAAGCCCCGAACAATGAGAGGTGGCACCTACAACCGAATTTGAAATTCTTTTCAAATCCTTCCCATAATTTGGTTGTTGAGGACACCCTCATTAAGGGAACATGCTTTCACATTTCTCGGGATGATGAATCCCATCCTTTAGCATGCCCCTCTCGAATTCGAGGATGACTTTTTTTCTTAATAGTGATTTTGGGAATACGTTAGAGTTTCCCAATTCAACATCATCATATACCTCGAATTCTTTGATTGGACACAAAAAAAATGCTCACAACACATAGAGGGTGAATCAATTCATTTAGGAAACATTTCTATACCCTCTATGCCCACACTCCTTTGTCTCATCAAAAAATCCATTCCGGATCTCGGGAGAGCTTATGCCAATCTCTCAATAATAAGCTGTTTCTTATCCTAATCTTGTGGAGGATTTGTATTGTCATGAGAAGGAAAATGCTGCCCCTAATATGGAAAATTTGTAACTCAGCCATCACTAGCATGATCTACAACCCCCTTCATTCTCTCTATTCATAAAAATTTTGAAAGAGGTGTTGTAGATGCTTTTGTCTATCACAAATTTGGCAAATTTCGTGGTGTCTTGGCATGAGTTCTATAAATCAACAACAAAGGTTGGTGTTGGAGGGGAAACCACATCACCAACATTGGTTTCAATTTCAAAAGGTTTCCCAAGGACAAGCTTTTGTCTTTAAACAAAGCACTTAGGGAGATAACCCGATCTTTTTATAATTTCCTCTAGAAAAAAACATATTGTAAAAAAATCATCCTTTTACTTTCATAAATAATTTCTTTAATAATATGACTTTTCGAAAATGAGATTAAGAACATATTTATGAGCACAAGGTAAAACCAATCAAACATCATTCAGCAATGAAGCACATTCGACAAGAGTGTTTCCATCCAAACTTGATTTTTGCATCTTGCAAAATTCAAGTGTGGGGTGAACAACTCTAAACATCTCATAACATGCTTCATTCATTTCTCCTTGGTTTCTCTACCTTGATTCACACTTATTCCTTGCTCATTATTCTAAAGTCACAAAAACTATTATGATATACAAAAAAAAGAGTACCATTACGAGCCCGGGGTGCCCAATCATTCTTGCATAATCAAATCATCACCCTACCATCGCATAGATAGGAATATATATATGTGCACACTAACTCTATGCAGATGGAGAGAGAGGTCACCGTCAAAAGGAAACAAGACCATGATATGTGACGGAACGACTACATTGCATCACTCACAATTCAATCATAAATTGTGAGAGGTAAGTTGATCAGGTAAAAGAACCAACCCAAAAATATTTATTTTATTTTCAAAATTTAATTTCACCCCTTTGCATATTTGCTTGCTTTATCATTTATCTAGTGCTTTCAATGGGTGGCTCCTAGTCTTTGAGCTGTATTCGGGCGCCATGCCTAGTCTAGGTAGATGACAATTTTATTGTTGTTTGTCTATTCGGTGCTCCTAGTCTAGCTTCGTAGTAGTCGGATGTTAAACGGTGCCATCTCGACATCGTATGCTGGCTTCGCCAATTTGTATGATGATTTCGCTTGATGGTCAATGCTACGAGCAAAAGCTAAAGCCTAGATTGCATGCATATCGCCCATTTAACTTTGTTCTTTCAAAACCATGGCATGTTTGTTTAAATTCATTCATCCACCCCATAGCACTACTTTGCATATAAAAACAAAATGGTTCTCTAATTCATCATTCAATGTTCACACATCCGTTTGAACCAATCTCATGTTTATCATTAATATGCTACCTTTATCTATGTTAGTATGTTTTTGTTTGGAAGTATTGATCATGCTTCCATAGGCTTCTTAAATTAAGCATGGTGCTTAGGTTAAGAAGCCTACCTTAATCAAATTAGACATGGAGTCAAGTTTGATTCTTTGAACCAAAACTACTGGTATAGACTTTGGTTGTATGCCTGGACTAACCCCCTGCATGAATTTCACAAATCCACAAGGGTGAGTCTTTGAGATAAATTCATAGCGAAGTAAATCAAAGTTCATTTTTGTGACCTTTGAATGAACCTTGATCACATAAAAAAAAAAGAGAAGGAGGATTATCCTCTTCTAAACCTTTGCTATAATCAAAGCTTATCATCCATGCACACCATAACTATGTGTGGGTCAAGCCTTGATGATTGCACGAGTTGGATCATGTACAACAAATCAAGCATTGCGGCAACTTCAAACTCCATCTCCACATACTGCTGGTAAAAAGTACACTCAAGTAATGCAAAGGTAACGTTCACCAACTCATTGACTCATATTTATCCCCATTAAAATAAAAAAAAAATAATATATCATGCTTCCTACGTTTATGTCATATGCTCTAGTTTGGGTGTAGTCGTATCTTTGTACATACAAGTACACCTATATAGGCTCTATTGAATTAAGCGTGGTGCTTAGGTTAATATGGCCTTCTTTAATCAAATTTTGACATGGTGTTGAATCTTGGTTAATGAACTTAGAGTAATTATTTTCATGAACAATGAGAAGTAATCAATCTTTGGAGATAAATCAAGACTACATTTATAATGCAAACTTTACCTTAGTCTTGCTTGAGTTCAAATGAAAGGTTGGATGAACATACTTCAAAAAAAAAAAAACAAAAACATGGTGCCACCCTTCGGGTATTCTCTATCACTAACATTTATAGGAATGAAGAGGTGACACAAAGAGCTTGCACCTAGAGATAAGATCCAGATGTTCAACTTCGAGAGGTGAAACTCTTTGTTCAAGAAAAAAAAAAAAACTTCGGAGTAAATCGGAAGGGCCAATCACGATGTCGACCCTTCGTCACATGGTGCCATCACGCTCCAAGATGATGAAGGTAATGTACTCAAGGTAAATGGCCATCATTTAAAAGTTTTTCCTTGAACCATAAAATGAAATTGACTCGATTGAATTCTTGCAATTTAATGATTCAATCTAATGATCAATCTTGTCAAAAAAAAAAAAATTAATAAATAAAAAATTTATATAGAATTTAGAATAATGTGTTAATCAAATAAATCTTTGGCTCTCTGGTGTTTTTCCACCAGAAGAGTCCTTGTTATTTTCACTTGTCCTTGTCTTTGAATAAAACTAGATATAGCTCCAAAGAAGTGTGGGGAGTGCAACATCCCATTGAAGAACAGAAAAGCACTAAACCACATCATGAGCTAGTGGAAGAGAATACACAAAATTCGGTTTGATCACTTCCTTCCCACCTGTTCACATGCATGCTCCTGGTTCTATACTTGTTTAAACCTGCAAACTTTAAAAAGAACCAAATTCCACACTTAGATTTAAAATTTGAAAGTAAATATGAATATAGCTCTTTGAGTTTGGCCTGCATAAATTTTATTCGATACATATCCTTAGTGCTTGTGGGAAAAATATCACATAGGAAAAACATATTGCCTAAGTTGTTGTGAAGTGAGATATGGCTTTGGCATGGAAATCCAACCTTTTTCTATTCAAAGTACTTGGAGAATTTCTGTTTTATCAAAATGCTAAAAACCATAGTTTCACATACTCCTCAATGGTGATAAATTCCTACCAAGGCCAAATATATCATGGTACAATTTGAAAACCTTCTACATATGCTACTTGTTTTTGTATTGAGCTTTGTTAAACTTTGTTGACCCGTGTTGAGAAATTTATCATGCTCTTAAATCAAGATCACGTACACGCCACCTAATATATGCACTACTCCTACACTGGGAGTAGGCGCAAAACATGCCTTCCATTTAGATCCACCGAGAAAAAGTTCTACTCCTACACTAGGAGTAAACAAAAATATCTTTGTTAGGTTCTTTCAAAACAAATGCTCCAAACACTTGTTGATATCTCCCTCTCAAAGTTTTTGAGAAAAAGAGACATGAGGCTATCATCAAATAAAAAAAAAAATATATATATATAAAAAAAAAAAAAAATAGAGAAAAAAAACATGGACAAGTGTCCGAAATAAAACAATGGGTACTTAGATGCCGCCTCTCTATAAAAAAACAGAAGAAAAGAAACAAAAGATGAGAATAAAAGATAGCCCATGTTTCGACAAATGTTTTCTCCAAAGTCTTAATAAAGAGAGAGATATTTCAAGGAGCATAGTAGAAATAGGATAGCCACCATATATCCACACACTTGCACATCTTGATTTGATTGTATGACATTTTTCTCCAATGGATCC